>PVLA01001974.1:0-305093 GCA_004027455.1 Hydrochoerus hydrochaeris
CCTCCTTCTTCTTCTTTTTCTTGAAAACATCACTTGCTCGAGGCTGGGAACAGTTGTAGTTTACCTTTGTAGTGCCAGCATCTGGCATGGAGGGTAACGCCTTCCACAAATGTATGATAGTTGAATGACAAATGAAACAACAGTAATCCCCCCCCAATATATAAGAGAGGTTCAAACAGATTAGAGTATCTGTCCAAGGTTACGTGGCTCCCAAGTGGCAGGCCAAGATTCAAACCGGCCTTTCTGGCTGCGGCAGCCCACTCTCCTACTGGCAGGAGGACCTGCATGAGGCACCAGCCGTGCGGCGACGTGGAAAGCAACTGCACCATCATCCTCCAACCCCGTTTGCTGCCCTGTCTCAGGGTTGGCAAGAGCCCTGGCGGCAGGGTCCTGCAGGAGGATCAGGTCAGCGGGCTCGGCTGGAGCCACGCACATGCATAGGGCAAAGGAAGCTCCTCCGTGCAAGGCCACCTCCCAGAGGGCCTCAGGCCAGATGGCCAAACCAGCTGCATATGTTTGGAAGGCAGTAAACAGCCTTGCTGGGGGCCAGGAGAAAGATCCGTTCTGGGGGTTCTGCCAGACCTGGAGATGCAGCTGCCAGAGGGGAGTCAGGCCGTGGGGAGGACACATGTGGCCACAGCGCTGCCAGAGGCCATGCTGGCCCCACGGAATCAACCCTCTAACCAGAGCCATAACTTTAATCCAAGCTCACGGCGTTCCGTTTCCCAGATTAGACCATAGAAAAGTGGTTCCACATGGACGTGTCTGCACGGGGGCCTGCTCACCCCCACCCCACCTCCGGCCCGGAATCACAAGCGTCCATTTTGTGTCAGCGCGAGGGTGTTCCTCTACTTTCTTCTCTCTTGAACACATAAAAGTCATCCTGTCAGATTTAAGTAACCTCCAGAAGCTGAGCGTTAGCATGTTTGCACATCAGGGCTGGAGCAGTTCCCCATGTGGCCGCTGGAGCGAGGTGTCTACGTGGTGAGCGGCCGCCCTCCTCAGGCTCAGGGGTGCTAACCAAGGGAGACGTTCACACACAGGTACCCCCCTTCCCAAGGTCTTCTAGTGGGTTCACTCGTTTCATCATTATCTCAATTTCACTGGTGAAAAACCAAAGTCTCTGAGAAATTTGAATAGCTCAAAATCACTCATTCCTTCAACAAATGTTTGTCATGTTCACCAGTGTGCCTGGAATGAACTTTTGTAGGTGGAGAAAAAAAACACACTTATATTCTTTATTTTCTCCTGCTGCATAAAAAGATTTACTGATGTGTTCCCTGAGTGTTCCATACAAAGTTCCCCAGAGTGCCCAAGGTAAAGGCTAATCCTATGAAAGCCAAAGAGGCATTTGGGGAAAACAATTTCTGTGCACAATTAGCCTGGAAATCACTAATTAAATGGTGATTTCTTAGGAAATTGATGATTAAAGAAACTAAACAATGCAGGATTTTCTTGGATACAGGATTTTTCAGAGCTCATAACTGGCTGAAATGTATTTCATTCTCCCAAAAGACTAAAGAGTATGCGGTATTCCACCAAAATTTTGAGCTGTAGTGCTAAGTAAGAAAAACTGTTTTGGAAACACTTCCCTAACATATAATGAGGCCAAATCATATAAAGTCTTCAAAATTTGGCTGGTTTGGTCTACAAAACACTGCTCTATATGGTCGAACCTAATAGATTCCACACGGTTTTCACACGTTTTGTCCCTCCCTTGTTGTCCTTCAGAGTGTGGCCTAGTAGGCACTCTAGCTATGTAGCCCTGAAGGGCTCATGGTTAGGGCTGGAAGTGGCCCTCAGGCAGGTGGCATGGGTAGCTATGCTGAACCAAATCCATGCTTGTCCTCCACAGTGTGGAGATGTCATGAGAACCACCTGCCTGGCTAGCAGCTAAAGTCCAGGAGGGTGTGGGGGTGCTAAAATCCACCAGGGCATGTGACACTTCCAGATGGCAGCAGGAAAGAATCAGCTGTACCTCTTCTACCATTTGCCCACCTTCTGCTACATACAGAAGACTCTAAGGCCCATGAGGTTGGCAGATCCACAGGATGAGAGATCTGCAAGATGGAAGCCATACTCACGGGGAAAATCCACACTGAATTAGGATAAGGTAAGGGAAAAAGAAACTGTTAACAGTAATCACTGATTAGGTGACCTTAATCACTAATTTGGGTTAATTTTGTTTTCACAGACATCATAGGAAACAGTATTATCTACACTACCAGGGTAAAGATGGGACCAGGTAGGGAGAGTGGCTCTCCTGGACCCTGAAGGTTATAATGTGTAGAGAAAGAAAACCAACTTGAACAAGGTTTACCAGAGAAAGGGATCGCCCTGAGCAGGGCGGCCGTCCCAGGCCCACGTGTTTGGAAACGAGTGTCATCTGCAGAGTATAAAATCTGAATGAAAAGCCATGTCGGCTATAAATGATATTATTTTAAATGCTGATCCGTTGGCCAACACATCCTGGGCGTCTCGCCCATGTCTAACCAGTGCTGTCCCCGTGCTTCTGTTCTGTCTCAGGACTCTTGTCTCCCTAGCACTTCTGCTCTGGCCCCTCCGTTTCCAAATTTCCCTAACACCAGGCTTAAAGGGATTCTCTTAGCTCTGAGAATTCTAACCACAACTCTCCCTGTTGAACTCTTCAGAGGTCCCCAGGACACTGGGGGTGAGCTGTAGGCTCCTCGGCCTGGCACTCCAGGAACCAGACTTGTCTCTTTTCAAGCCTTCCACTGGTGACCCAAGCACACCCACCCATGTCTCCACCTCCATCCCACACACCCTCCCACCATACAAACTACAATAGTATCTTTTGTTTCTTCCTTTTTTTTTTTTTTTTTTCTTTTTGAGACAGGATTTTGCTATGCAGTTCAGGCTGGCCTTGAACTCACTTTGTAGCCCAGGCTGGTCTCAAACTCACAGCAATCCTCCTGCCTCAGCCTCCCAAGCACTGGGATTGTAGGCATGTGCTACCACACTTGGTGCTCATTATTTAAAAATGATTATCAGTATAACTTTAAATACCTCAAATGTTATTTTCCTATTTTAGGAAAATTTAATAAATTCCAATAACCTCTAAAATTTTCAATTTTTCTTAGATAAGAAAAAAATAAAATATTTTCTCTGAATTTTCAAGGTTTTTTTGTTTTGAGGGGTTTTGGTTTTGTTTTGTTTTTTTGGTTTTGTTTGTTTGTTTGTTTGGTTTGCTTTGGGATTTTTTTTTCAGATTTTGGAAGAAATAAAACATTTTCTTGGTCTCCTGGAAGGCTTGCAGGCTGCAGGAGCCATGCCAGCTGGGCCAATGCAGCAGGTTCCATGTCCTTCCTGAGATGTCCATCCATCTCTAAGCCTCTCCCCCGGGGCTCTGCTGTGAGAAGGAGAAGCACCTCACTGGGACTTTTTCTCTCCCGGGTACCCACGTAACAGGAGGGTCCTCAACTGCAGTGAACGTCAGGCTCACCAAGGGGCTGGTTAACCACAGATTCACTGCCCCAGCTTTTAGGGTTGAGACTCTTGAAGTCTGGGATGGAGTCCTGCTGGTCTGGACTTTACAGTGATTCTGAGGCAGATACACACACACACACACACACACTGTACCTTGAGGAACCCTCTTCGGGAAGTCTGGTGACAATGGGGGAACATTGCTGTGCCCTTCATAGCTGCAAAGGTCACACTGTGTGTACTTCTGGCTTCTATGACCAAGACAGTACCTGATGCCAGGGAGTGCTTTAAAAATGATGAACTGACCTGGGCTGAACTAAGTGGGTACGAAGTGCTTTAACATGAAGACGTGGCAGTAGAAAGAGCTGCAATCATCTGATCTCCTGCACCTTCCTGCAGGAAGTTAAAACGCCCCAGGCTGTCACCCAGAGTCTTGGAAAAGTGAGCCATGCCTCCAAAACAGAGCTTACTGAGCAAAACAGGAAGAAGATGACCTTGAAGAGAGACCAACCTGGGTCTGAGAGTTGATGCCACCTCCTCCTAACTCTGTGGCAATGGGTACCCACCTCATAGTTAATCTCCTGTTTCTCTACAAATAAAACAGAAACATACCTTGTATGGAGCTCATGCTCAGGGGAAACCACTGCACTCTTTCCATGTGGACAGAGCAAGGGCCTTGGAGGTGGAGGTGTGAGCCTGCCTCTGCTACCAGGCTGGCCCTGAGCTCAGGACTTTCACAGAGTGAGTTCGGCATGTGTGTGGCAGCAGTGGACACTAGAACCCTGCCTGGCACTCTCTGCTCTCATTACCACACCTGGGATCGACTTCAAGTGTGAGGAAGAGGTTGCTCTCCACAGAACGTCCTGCGCTTCACTTTCCCCAGTGAGCAATAAGTCCTGGAGGTGCAGAAGAGACTCCATCCTCCACCTCACCAGGTCCCCCAAGACAGACCAGAAAAGCACCCAGGGTTATCAGTGGGCATGCTGGCCCTGACGTCCACCTACAAACTGGTCTTTAGGTCAGGCAGGCACCACAGTTGACCTTACAGCCCTTTCTGCTGGTCTTTGAAAATAACACAGAGGGAAAATATTTACCTCCCTGAGGCAAACGTCTGCAATATGGTTTCTGAACATGAGACCACAGAGTTCTCCCTCCATGAGGGCTCCCAGAGAAGCCAGCAGTGCACAGGGCACGCTCCCAGGAAGGGTGGCCCAGGCTCCCAGAGAGTTCCCAGCCTCCCGTCCCTCAAGGATGACACTGAGACCCTGTGCACACACCTGCTGTCCTTCCCTTGGTCCTATCTGTGAGGTGACTCATCTTACCAATGCTCAGGTTTTATGAAATGAGTTTCATTTTGTTCATTTCAGGCCCAGTGTTCTGAAGATGCCTCACCGAGGACCTTCATTCTCTGTTCAGCTAAAATAAGCCGTAAGGGAAAGGAAGGGGTAAAATATGCTAATCGCGTGTAGCTTTTTACCTTCCATTAGTTAGCTCCACAGCACTGCAAGGTTGTTGTGAGCCTTGACTACATGAAGCATTTCAGATGGCCCATTGGAGACCAGGTTTAAAAGCAGTTATTCTCTAATAATTTATCAAAGATAATAGAAACAGTTGGTTGATTGCCCCATAGGGATTTCCTTCTCATTCTCCTCACAGGGATGGCGAGAGAGAGAGAGCACTAAAAAGCAAGATTTATGTATTCCCAGTCTTTGAAAAATAGCCATGAGACCTTATTAAATTCAATGACACACAAGGAATAATGTACTACTGGGCTTCTGGGACAGTACCCCAGGAGGACAGATGGAGGGATCTTCTTCTGGCATTACCGGCTAACTTCACCTTCCTCCTTCCTGTCTTTGAAAATCGGCATTTGAAACCTAGAGCTGAGGTTGCCCTATTTAAATCATGAAGCAACCAGCCTGTAATCAAGAGTCATTGTGGAGAAAAGAAGAGCAGATTGGGTGGTATGTGGGTGTGGGTGGGTGTGAGTGTGGGGTTGGGATGTGTGTGTGTGTGTTGATCGACTGAGCCAGCCAGGAACCGCCTACTTCTTAAAACATAGCAATTGAATGTTCTATATTTGCAGCCAAGAATATCTTGACTGATGGCTGATGTATTATCAAACCACAAGACACTTAACTACTCAGGACATTAAGTAGGGATTAGGTGACTCAAGGCTTAAAAATAAACACATAACCTTTACAAAACCTGGAAGATATATAAGTGAATATATAATATTCTCAATATAGTCTGTAAATGTATGTGTTTGCAAAATAGGACTAATAATAGCTACCTCTTGGGGTTAGTCTACCAATTAGATAAGTTAATATGTGCAAAGTAAAATCCAAAGTGCAGGTGCACACCAAGTACTGCCTAATTAGCTATAATGTTGATGAGTAAAAACTACAACTTCCTTTAATGAAATATGAGTTTGGAGAGGACACTGGCCTGGAAACCTGGCTTCTAGACAGATGCATTCCTTCTTTGATCATGTGTCAATTTTTATGACTGTTTTAGGACAATGGAATCTTAGTGCAATATATTCCCTGTGTCAAAGAGTGTTGAAAGTTTGGTGAATTTTAAGTGGTTGCACGTTGCCAATTCAGTAATTAAATAAATGAATCACTGGACATCTAAAAAGACTAAAAAAAATACTTGTAAATAAATAGAACATTTTGGTTATGCAACTAAGTGCGAGTCTGGATGTTTTTAAATAATTCAAATGAAATTAATTTTCTTTTCCTAAAATAATAGTTGTTCAATACCAAGTGTGAGTGGAAAAGTAAAGTAGCAGACACCCAGGCAGTTGAACGCCTGAGGTCTAGATTTATTTCTACCACTAATCTTCTGATATGCCTCTGGCTGAGGGCTTCCTGCAGTACCTGAGCCTCAGTATCTGAATTGCTCAGTTAGAACAAGAGCCTGGAGCTAGAAAAAAGACGACTCCTCCAGCTCCACTCTTTCCTGATCAAATGCACCGCTTCTGTTAGTATGAGGAATATATAATGCAAATGGCCTGTAAGGAAAACTACACTTTACAAGACATACTGGACATTACAAAGTCAATGAAAATAATGCTAAAAGAACGGTGTACAAAACAAGCAAAATCAGCAATAAATGGTAACCTAGCAGTGGCAGCATTAGATAGATGACAAATGGCAGTTGGACATGTTAGAGAGCAGAGCTAGACTAAACACATTAGCCATTTGAGACAAGAAAATCAAAAGGGATACTGATATGAGTGCTTCAAAGGAGAATGTTTCTAATATAAACAAAGCTCAAGGTAAAAGTAATAAAACATCTATTATATTTGTACATATAATTTGGTTCTGGACCACACTGCAAAGGTCAAAGCTAAAGAATGCATTTTGTGCTAGTACCAGATATTATCTGGAAAACTATACCCAAAAAACCAACATTTGGTTCATTTTAGGTTCATTCTAAGCTCTCACATGTAATTGTTGTCCAATCTCAATTCTGTTGAATATAAGACAAACTAAACACAACAATAATGTTTTGTCATGTTTTTCAAAATAATTTCTCACCAAACTTGAGTATTTTTTTTACTGTTCACAGTGAAATCCTTGTGCTTATCTTAAGCTTATTTTAGGACATTTTATATGGTCTGACTAAATAATTGGCCCCATCTATTACCAAAGGATGGAGCATATCACCATATGGGAAAGAAACATCATACACAAAGCCAGAAAGATACAAAAGGATGTTTGTTTTTAAAAGTAATTTTAAACATTTTTAGGAATCTTGTTTAAGGTTCCAGGGAAAGATATGGGTACTATGTTCCAGAGAATTATAACTGTGTGCAAACACAAAAAGAAATTTATCTAGGGCTTGAGGGTATCCATGGGCACACAGGTCAGTTCAAGATCTAAAGACTGAGACCCGGAGGTCAGGGACTGGCCTGTATTCTGGTGTGATTAAGGAAAAGAATGAACCCTTGCAAAATGATCACTTTTAAAGTATTTTTTCACACCAACTGTGTACCAGTCACTGTTCCAGGTTGTGGTCGAATGACTTCATTGGTCATCCCAAATAACAGATTCCCGTGTCCACCCCTTGCTTGGTAATTCTGTGATCTTCTCATCCTGTCCCTGGGAGTGACCATGTCGCTTAGTCTGGCCAGTAGGACAGAAGCAAACTTGACACAAGCAGAGGCTTAAGAAAAAGCTTGCATGCTTCCACTTCCTTTCCTGAATAGCTCGCTTCCACCCACCACACCCTCACACACACCAGCAGCAGCAGCAGCAGGGAGTCTGGGCTAAAAAAGAGACACACACAGCAAGTTGAATCTTCCAGCCAATGTCATCCTGGGCCAGCTTGTCCCGGTCAGCCTTCCAGTTGACATGCTACATGAAGATACAAAAGTGACCACAGTCAAAGTCGGCCAAGTAGGGCCCAGACTGACAAACTCAAACTTAGAGGGTGCTGAGAAATAATACACAGCAATTGCTTTAGGCCAGTAAGTACTTGTGGATAGCTTGTGATACAGCCATAGATAAATAATACATAAGCAACAGGGGTGCAGGAGTGACCAGAATAGACAATACCCTTTTCTCATGGAGTCTGCTTTCGAGCAATGGAAGACAGATGTGTGCAGAGTAAAGGAAAATGAAGTGGGAAAGGGTAAGCAAAACCAACTTGGGAAGGCCAGGAAGGCCGGTGGAAGATCTTGGCAACATTTCAAGGGATAATAATGAGCAACTGAGAGCTTTTGAGCTTCGGAGCAGCAGAGTGATCGTCATAGACTTTCATTCCAAAAAGATCTTGAACAGCTGTGTAACAGGGAAAGACTTGTGTGCGGTGGCCAATTGTGTGGTGGTCAGCAGCACCGGGGGAAATTAGAGAAGGTAACTATGGAAACAGGAAAGACAGTGAGAAAGAGAGGAACTTGAGAAATATAGAGAAAGTGATGTTAAAGGAAGTTGGGAATTATTTTTATTTGAAGAGTGAAAAAGAAAAGTAAAGCTGTCTAAGACCAAAAATTACTGGTGCATTTATTTAGTGACTCCTTCCTGAACACCCATCAGATCTCAAACCCACTGTGCAGGTTTTAGGGGTTAACACCCTCCCATCAGCCTCAACCACTAGCAGCACATGCATGATTGGACCACCCAATGGGACTTTCCCAAGCCACCCAATGGGGCAGTCATGCATGTACCACTGGTGGTTCAGAGCCACCTGGTAGTAAGACACGTGAATTACAGTTAATGGTAAGCAAAACTGGCCAGGAACTCTATCTTTTCAAATGTAACAGTGAAGAAAATCAATCACATATGTACCTAAGTAAACATGAAACTACAAATTAGGACAAGTGGCATGAGAGAGAATGAAAGACAAGTCCTATCTTCCAACAGGGCAGGTGTCATTAGGGAGGGATCCCTGAAGATGTGAAATTTGAGCTGAAATCAGATGGGTGAGAAGGTGTTAGTCAGACACCAAGAGTCAGGAGATGAATACATCAGACCTCTCCTTTGCCTCCCTCCCAAAAAAAAATTTGCATGAATGCATTGGGGCCAGAAAGGTTCTAGAATATGTAAATGAAGATGTAAGAAAATGAATAAAAGGGACAGTGAATGGGACATTAGGAATGAGAGATGTCAGCAGGAGCCAGTTCTGAAAGGGCCTGTGATCTAGTTAGGGAGTTAGATAAAAATTCCAAGTGCCTCAGGAAGTGACCACAGAGTTTCCAGCAGTTATTCTTCATGACTGTTGGGAGGACAGAGGCGGAACTCAAGGTGCCTGGCAGCAAGAGCAATAGATCTGGAAGAAGACAGTGAGCTCAATGCCAGAGAGACTGCTGGGTTTGAAGCAGCTGGAGATCTGCATTCAGAGCTGCCCAGTAAGCAGTAGCTATTAGGGCTGAGGGTGACCAGGCAAGTATAATTTGAGACACAAGCTCGGTACACACCAGTGCGGAGGACGCAGCCGAAACCATGCTTCAGACACAACCCTCCAAAGAAAACAGGCAGATGAGAAGAGAAACCATAAACAGAGAATCCTGAGAGGGGCATAAGGAGCCTGCACCTTCCCAGACAACGCAGGGCACCCTATTACCACCAGATCCCCACGAAGCTACAGGAAGAAAATGTGGATGAAATGAGGGCTCCAGAAGGACATGGTTATGGCAATGGAACATTTATTTCTATGCCCGGTGTCAGAGGTTAATATTATTAACGAACTTGATTTGTCATATGTTGTGAATTGAGTAATAAAATAAAAACACAGACTTGATTTTAAAGGGAAAACTTTGGTCGAAATAACCTTTTCTCCTATAAACAAAACAAAGCCTTGTGCAACTAAGCACAGGGAGCCAATGTTAAACAATGTCATATGGAAATGCCACCCCTCTGTGTCAGCCCAATAATATATCAGGTTTGATGCAGCAGATGTTAAGTAAAAAATAATGACATAGGATTCAGATGATCCAGAATCTTTTTAGTGCCCTGCCAAAATCACCAGTAAGACTTGAGCTAAATCATTTTGCTGTATAACTTTGTCATGTATAAAACTAAAAAAGTGGGCTTCATTATGCCTCGAATTTCTTACAGTGTCCCTTGAAAGGACAGGTTGGTCAGCCAGCACTTCTCACTGAACGTCTATAAAGCCACAAACCTACATACACATCATCTTAGCTGACTGGTGCATCCACAGACCCTTTATGGGAAAGGTATTGTTGCCAGCTTGGAGATGGGGTGAATGAAAGTCAAAAAGTCAACATTACAGCAGAACCCACTTGGGCTCTCAGGTCCAGTAACCCTGGGGTTTAATAGTTTCTCATGCTTACGGTACTGATTATCAATATATTGTCTCTCAGCATTGTCACCCTTTGTTGTCCTGCTGGCAATGTAAGAGCTGGGCCCTGTGGAAGTTTCTTGCATGTTAAATTCTGTCAGCAGAGGTTACTAGAGGGAGGCTGGATACAGAGATTTTTTTTTCCTGGTGCCTCATGCTTATGATCTGCTTGGTTTTACAGTGAAGAGCAAGCAGTGTGTCAAGGATGCTCAGTGGTGCCTGGTCCTCATCAAGTTACCCCGCATCCCTAACAGCAGCTGTTCCCCAGGAAGTCTTCACCACACCCCTGTGAACAGAATAATACCCCAGAGTTTCATCAGCACCCAGGGCTGGTTTCCTGTAGACCTCCATGGTCTGCTGAGCTGCACAACCCTCAGTGAGGCCCAGTGAGTCTGAACCTTGGCATCAAGGCAAAGGAGGAGAGGTAGAGGCGGGCTCATGTTGCAAACCGTTTCCTTCCCTAGGTATTACAGCTGCTCCTTAAAGCTTCTACTTCTGCGTCAGTTAAAGGTATCTCTGCCTCATGGTAGTTAGGTTTCCCTGACACCAGTTAAGAACTCTACATTAAACTCCCTTCTACTGTGCAGGTTCTCTTTTCTGACTGCTCCTGAGTGCTATGCTGGGAGCTCCTAGAGAAAAATCACTCAACTTCTCTGAGTTTCAACTCCCGTTGCAAAGTGGAAATAAAAATAATAACCTGCCATGAGGTACACCACTTAGATTGGTGTTGGTGACAGGTGCTTCACAGGTGAGGCTCGGGGGCCCTCACAGAAGCCACCCCAAACAGCAGCAGGGAGCTGGAGGCAGAGCCCACGGGTCTCCACGAGCACCTCGCCCAGGGGCACCACACCCCAGGGAGTCAGGGCTCAGAGCCAGAGAAGGAAATCAGGGTTCAGGAGGAGCAGACGGGAGTCCAACAGGATAGCGGGGTCCCCAAAGACTGTGTTACACAGCGAGGAGCTCTGGGGGGTCTGGTGACTGTCTCTGGGATGAAGCCAGCCTGACTCCATGGCAGTGGAGGGACCTGCTGTCGCCGTGTCCACCCAAGCCTTGCCCACCTTCCTCTGGCGGCTCTGCAGGGCTTTCTGCCGTTTAGTGTCCCTCCAAGGAAAACCCGAGACAGTCGCTCCCCATCCACCTCACCCTGTTTGCTCTCCTGGGCTGCAGCTTCCGTTTCCTGTCTGCCCTTGTGCCTGGCCACAAGTGTCCCCAAGACTCCTCCCAGACATTGCAGAGAGCCAGCCTGACACGGATGCCACCACCCCAGCCTCCAAGGACAGCAGTGCCACCCCTCCTTCCAGCTGGTCCAACACCCCCTCCATCTCATCCCCAGGCAATGGTGGAAGGGCCTCTCTGAACCAGGAACCCTTGCCTCCTCCCGACCAGCGCAGCACACACACAGCTACTCCTTTCTACGCAGGCGCAGCTCTCCCTGCTGGAGTCCTCGATGCCACAGTAAAATCTCAAGGTCACCTCTGTATGACCCAGTAAGTGAGCTTCCCCGTGCACCTCAGCACTCCCTTTCACATCACAGGAAATAGGTCCTCACGAGATCTTCCCTCAGGTCATGACCAAGCTGGGAATCCTATAACCACTTGGTCCCCATATCGGTCTGCATCTGTTTTCCCTTCCTATCCTCACGCTGGGAAAGGGCCATGAGGACAGGCCATGACAGCTGCCTCTGCTTCTGTGGCTCCCTGTTCTCTGTATGGGGGCCCCCCTGAGCAGACAGAAGATTCTCCCTTCCCTTACCCAGCTCCACTCGTCCCTGTCACTGAGACAGTGATTTTCACACCCAGACTCCTGCAGGGGAGATGACAGAAACCTTACACGGGGACCCCAACACACACTGACCGTCACACCCACCACACCTCACTTGCACACACACACTGCCTCCTTCACACCTCCTCACACTTGCCGCTCATCACATGCAACCACTTCTGTCTTGAAAATACTCTGGGTAGAGAAACCCTACACACTTCTGACACACAGGGACTCTTACACAAGCCCTGCTGAATTCGCACGCATGTTCCTCCTCTCCCGTCTGTCTCTGTCTCTGTCTCTGTCTCTCTCTTTCTCTCTCTCGCCACTCCAAGGACCCCACTCCTTCCCGACACAGGGAAGAAACTCCAGACTCCAGCGTTGTTGTCCCTGACACTTCTCCCCTGGACCTGGCTGCCCGCCCAGCCCCAAAGGCCTCTCCCCCTCATCTTCCCAAAGGGGGCTGTGACCAAAATAATTCAGACAACAGATGGTTTTGAAGGCCAAATCCTGCCCCTGGGTGACAGAGGATGTGCAGGGCTGTCAGACCTCGGCTTGCGCTGACCAGACTATAGGAGGTTCGGAGAGATGGGGATGTGGAGTAAGGGCCCAGCATACACCAGCACAGGTAACAGGAGGCGGGACATCTGTGAGCAATTATCCCTGCACCCACCACATGA
This sequence comes from Hydrochoerus hydrochaeris, assembly GCA_004027455.1. Classification (NCBI taxonomy): domain Eukaryota; kingdom Metazoa; phylum Chordata; class Mammalia; order Rodentia; family Hydrochaeridae; genus Hydrochoerus; species Hydrochoerus hydrochaeris. The sequence goes on from PVLA01001974.1 coordinate 12,696, forward strand.
GGTAGTTCTCCAACCGTGGGTGCGAATTCCAGCAGGGCTTGTGCAGGGAGCATTTGCTCCGCCCCTTCTTTCCTCTACCACACAGTACCTGGCCTTGATGCATACTTTTTCCGAGCCTAGTTTCATAGGACAGGCACTGGATTATACCTTGTTTCATTTCAATCTCCCAACCCTACCAGATAAATGTTACTACAATCACTACATGGGCAGTGAAAAAAACCCAAAGATTTAGAGAATTGAAAGCAACTTGCCAAGGCCACACAGCAAGTAAGGCCACAGCCCTGTGTGACCTCCAAGCCCACAGTGACACAGCCACCTTCCTGCACCACCAACCCTTGCCCTCACACTCCGACTAGGCAAAACCAAGTTTAAGTCCTGGCCGTACCCCTGACTGTGTGGCTCCAGGAGCCACTGCATCTCTCGGCCTCCAGCCCCGCACTTGCGAAGTGAGGATCCCACATCTGGTTGACAGAGCAGCTGTAAGGATGACAGAGGGATTTTCTGAGGCGCTTAGCACACTGCCTGGCCCAAGAGCGGTCATTAACAAACGTCTCATCTCCATCTTCCTGGAAGATCATGGGAGGCCGTGCAAAGACTAAAACGAGCCCACAGGTAACGGCCCAAGCCCAGACACCACTTGGAAAAGCTTTTCAAATGTAGTTTTTAGATAAAAAAATGACACTCTCCTTCCTACCAGAGGGGTAAGCCACATGGAACTCATTCCCCTGAGGTGGTGCAGACAGAGGCCATAAGCAGGTTCAAGTTGAGCTGAGATCCCTTGACGGATGACAGAGCAAGTAGGGGGCATTATGGATGAGGAATGACCCCTCCTGCTTACCCCACACTTCACAGTGGACCGTCCCTTGTCCACCAGTTATCTCATTAGACACCCACAATTGCCCCATGGGCGGGCAGTGAGGTGGAGGATCTCAAGGATGGTATGACCGCCACGTATCAGATAGAGGAACCGCAGTCCAGAGAGGGATCGAGCCGCCCCACAGTCATGGCTGGGGCTCAGCCACACCGGGCCGGCTGACAGCAGGACTGCTCTTCATAAGAGCAGAGCTCATATCCTTTGGCCAGCAGGGCCAGGACAAAGTGAAATCAGAAAGACACCTGACGCACAGAATTTAAGTGAGGGAAGGCAAGTGTCCCCACAAGGCATGCATTGCTGGAACTCACCTGGCCCTGTTTACCAAGCTCTGTTCTAAACACCTGTGCTAGAGAGAGTGAGATGTCCCCCCAGAGTAGTATGTATTCAGAAGAGGGGCTTTGGAAGGTGGCTGGATGAGGGGGTGCCGACCTGCTGTTATGAGGTGGGGCCTGACCAAAGGCAGATCACCAGGGCCATGGCCTAGAAGGGCATAGGATTCTTGTCCCCACCTGTCATGTCCCCTTTCCTGGTTGCCACAAATTGAATACATTTGCCTCTGCCATTCTGTTTCTGCCTTGAAGACGACCAACCGCAGACTGAAACCATGAGCCAAAATCAACTTCTTTTCCTTTAAGCAGTGGATGCCAGGAATTATGTTCCAGCAACAGGAAGTAAAGAAAACCAGATAAATATTAACTTACCTAATTTCTCCACAATAAGTTAGGTACCATACCCTCACCTTTTAAAGACACAGACAACGTGGTGCTCCTTTGAAGGTATGGGAAAGAGGGGTGAAGTTGACCTCCCAAGGTCCCACTGGAAAGGTCCACACCCAGGCAGTCTGCCATGTGCCTGGTTTCTCCCAGGCCTTTGGTCCTGGCATAGTCTGAGCTCACAACAGACATTAAAACAGACATTACTTTTCTACAGGTTAAACTTCAACGAGCAGGAGAAAAGAAATGACAGTCACTATGTCTCTGACATGTAGATGGTTGGATCTTATTATCTGTAGTAGTTACAGTCTCTAAAGCCGCCATGAACACTGACTTCGTGAGCCACGAACCATTGTTCCCAGGAGAAATACAGGGTCAGATTCCTGCCAGTCTCTGGTCACAGCACTGTCACCAGCTGATTCCTTGTAACCTTGTGCTGTGCGTTTCTGTTTAAAGACTGACTGAAACCTTCCTTTAAGAGATATTGTTAACTCACAAGCCTTGAATTCACCTGCATCAGCACTGCAGTTCACACCTGAAAGAAACTAGCAGGTGGGACTTTTTCAAAAAAAAAAAAAAAAACCTTCTTGCACTCGGTGTACTGGACAGCACATCACGCTGTCTTCAGAACCATTTTAAACAGCAAAATCACCCACCAAAAGCACAAACGTGAACAATGTGGCGCTACGTGGATGGTGACTAGAACAATTGTTTCCAATGCAAGAGCTGCAATAAGATGAGAGGCATCATTGTTACAAGATTAAGACCAACTGCCCAGCATTCCAGGGCTGATATCCAGGAGCTGCAAGCTGGTGGGGAGGAATCCAATTCAATCAAGGGTCACTCCTGAAGAAAACGGGGGGGCCATCATCCTCACAGCTCCATCTCAGGGGCCCTGGGACACTAAAGGCTGTTACAGGAAGGGAAAGGAAGAGAAGGTCAGAAAGCCGTGTGCTGACTAGGGTCCCCGTCTTCCAGGACCTGTGTCTCCTGACCGGAAGATCACAATAGGCCTTGACCTCCTGCAGCTAGTTCCTGTATTTTCTTAAAACAAACATATTACTTTACTGCAGCTTAAACCTCACAGTAATTTACATGCTTCCTGTTAGTGCATAGAACTAAAGACTAAAGAGGGGTGTTACAGGGTTCACCAGATGTTCTGGGGTTTGCAAATTTAACAACAAAATCACTTAGCCGTTAACATCTTTACCATTTAGAATTTAGAATGCTTCCAAAAGGCTTGGGGAGGGGAAGTGATGGTATGTCCTGCCAAGGACAATTCCCACAAGAGCCGCCACTGTTAAATCACCTTGTTGGATCTGAGCTAGAGGTATGTGTGTCAGGTAACTCACGGTGTTCACACATGGTCACAGCTGACTGCAACAGCCCCATGAAGGCTGGGAGCATGGCTTCACAGAAGAGCACTTGCCTAGCATGTGTGAGTCCCTGGGTGTGAACCCTGGTACCAACAAATGACAGAACAAAATAGGAATACTGACTGGGAGTTCTGAACAGATTTTAGTAAGCTGGCAAATTCACAAGTAGCGGATCCCTGAGGAATGAGGATCTACTATGTGAACGCCATATATTCAACAAGTGCGCCCACCGCACAAAATCAGAGACCTGCTCACAGCTAGGTGAGCAGAAGAGGTGGGACCTGAGCCCAGGGACACTTTCCTCTATCAAAGAGGAGTAGGTTTAGCTCCTCTCAAACCCTCCTTTCATGAACCCCAAGAACAAAGTGCCATGTCACAGAGGATTTGCAAGAATACAAAGACCAGGTCAGAGAGCTGCTCTGAACTGCAGTTTTCCCATAGTACAGGGGAGGCAGCACCTCCTGCCTCACATGGAGCTTGCTAAGATGAGCCCATGAGCTGCAAAGGCTTCAGGTGTGGGCTACTGCATCCATGTCTCCTGGAAACAGGTCTTTGTTCCGTGCCAGCGCTATCCCCCACCCCGAGCAAGAGCAGCAGGCCAGGCCCTCCCACAACAGGAGCAGTTTTCTTTTCTTTTCTCTTTCTTTCCAGGGTTCAACATTGAAAAGACAGTTCTTGGCAAGTTGTGCCCCTCTGGAAAGCTCTCATGCTTTGAGTTGAAAGAGCACCAAGTCCAGATACCAGGGCCACGAATGAGTGTATGACCTTCACTCATCTGCTCTGACCCTCAACAGCCTTATTGCAAAATGTGATGAGTGCTTCCCTGGATTAGTTTCAGAATTAAATGAATTAAAGTCCTTTGCAGTTTGCTATTCCCAGCATGTTCTGGAACCAGCAGCATTGCATCAACCTTTTAGGAATGCAGCAACTCAGGTCCATCCTGAGCTAGAGGATCCAAACCTGTCTTGTAAAATGACCCCAATCTAGACTAATGTGCAGCTCTGCCCTGCATGTAGCTATAATTTTAGCTATAATCATTGTTGTTACATGGAACCAATCCTCAGATTATATACCGATGACTAATACGAGCACACCAGTCACTAACGTGAGGCTGGGGCATTTTGAAAGGCAAGCAAAATGTTCAGGGAGTAAAGAGGAGAGAGTGAAACTGCTCAGGGGACTTCAGTTTCCTGCATTCTCTGTTTGGTTTAATAGGTCTCACATTATGTTTAACGTTATTCTTTGTCCTGGGTCCAGGAGAAAAAGCTAAATAATGACATGGTTCCCTTACTCAAGTAGTTTACTTTCAATGAGACACATAAACCACTACCCCCACAGAAGTCTTGTAATACTGAGACGAAAATCACCAGAACACTCAGCAGGTGCAAATGAAGGATGGCTGAGGAGACAGCAGATAAGGAAGTCTTCAGGTCCCTGTCCCAGGCCTAAACATTCTCTCTCTCCCCCTCCCCTTCCCTCTCCTCCTGCTCCACCTCTGCCACCCCCATCTCCCATCTTTCCACACTGCTGTGTCTTATTAGATAAGTCATCTGAGTATTAGCTGCTTTTTCAGCCAATAGTATTACATGAGAACAGTCCTGAAGAATAACTGCTATTGAGAACAAATTGCACTCCCAGGAACATATGCCTTTATTGTGGCCTCCTAATGGCCTTTAAAATGCATTCAGTGGGGAAAATTCCTCCAGTATCTCTAGAGGAAAACTGTGACAGTCCTCATAGGCTCTCACTTAGGTGATGTAAGAGAAAAATGTCCTAGACTCTTTGTAAATCACAAATTGTTAGGGTTTTCTGGTGCCATAGAGAAGCAAAAGGAAAGAAAAAGCGGCCTTTGTTGAGTGCGTGGAGAGGAGCACACCACTTGCGGGGTTGTGCTTTCTCCTCTGCCAGACACAGAGGGGGCTAAGGGTTATGTGACCTCTGACAAGAAGCAGTGCTTGGGGCAGGCATTGGTGATGTGCAGGGAACTCTCTTCAAGCACACAGGAAAGGAAAGAGGAAGTTGTAATCTGGGCTGAAGGGGAAGGGGGAGGAAGTAGTTGTCAGGGTAGGTGTTGTTTTTCCTTTGACCTTCTGCCATGTTAGACCACTGCCATAATATCCAGGAATTTTTACTAGGGCAGAAACCTTTCACTCTCATCTTTCTGTTGTTAGGGAAGGGCGACGACTCTCTCTGACTACATCCTGCTGGATGGTGGCATCACGTTGGAGTTTAGGAGGGTTGACGGGATGATGGCTGATGCCCATGTAGAAGCTGGTACCAGGAGTTTAAGCCAGGAAAAGGAGTTTGTTGGTGGTAAATGCTCACATCCTAGATTGGAAAAATCTTGAGAAAAGTTTTAAAAGACAAGGTTCTATGAGGAGGCAGGCCACTATCATAATTAAAGGATCCAGGAGAGGTAGAAGGAAGGGTGCCCTTGATCTGAATGTGTCACTCCACCAGGACCATGGTGAGGAAGAATATCCATTGCTTAACTGTTAGTGCTTTTTGTCTAGGTAGTTGTGGAGACTTTTTACCTTGTTCATTACAATTCCTGACTTGTTTATAAAGTAATTATAACCTATTAATTACAAAATTTCAGGACACATGCATAGAACAGTTCCGTAAGCCCTGCACATGGACTTCTCCCAAGAACTTGGGCAGGTTTCTGGTAGGACAGCCAAAATCTGAGAGGGAGACATAAAACAGGACAGTTGCCATTGAGCTCTTGCTATCATGTTCTTTCACTGTGGTCCACCCTCACACAGTAGGTTGCATTTTTTTCCCTACTTTTACTTTCTCTATCTATGCTTCTCCTGACTGGCTGACTAATCTCACTTGCCTGGTATCTTTGTCCCAAAACTCTTCTCACCAAATGGAGGACCTTCCCCAGGCATTCACAACATTCCCTCCAACCAGAACCTCACCACCTGCCCACCCTGGGCTGGTTTATAGGATGCCAAATAGGGATCTATATATACTTGCCTCCCTCCCCAGTGGGCAGGGTCTTGTACACTAATCTTTTTAGTTTTGTCCCTAACATAAATTCTCAGGAGGCCATGGAACCTTTGTCTCATCCCAACTTCAAGATACACACTGCACCTAAGAAACAAAGGCTGCCCACATTCCATTTCTCATTGGTGCAGGCATTCTCTCTATACTTGGAGCTGTCCTCAGGCTGGGGGGAACAGGCATGGCAGTCCATCTCTATCAGGATGTAGTCAGAGAGAGTCGTCGCCCTTCCCTAACAACAGAAAGATGAGAGTGAAAGGTTTCTGCCCTAGTATAAATTCCTGGACATTACAGCAGTGGTCTAACATGGCAGAAGGTCAAAGGAAAAACAACACTTGCCCTGACAACCACTTCTTCCTCCTTCCCCTTCAGCCCTGATTACAACTTCCTCTTTCCTTTCCTGTGTGCTTGAAGAGAATTCCAATCAATTCCTTGCATATCACCAATGCCTGCCCCAAGCACTGCTTCTGGTCAGAGGTCATATAACCCTTTAGCCCCCTCTGTATCTGGCAGAGGAGAAAGCACAACCCCACAAGTGGTGTGCTCCTCTCCACGCACTCAACAAAGGTGTTCTTTTTCTTTCTTTTTGTTTCTCTATTGTGCCAAAAAAAAAAAAACCCTAACATATACAACTTGAGCTACTATCAGCATTTGTTGCATTTGTTTTTTCTGTCCACTAGCCTCCCTACTTCTTGTTTTGTGAAATATTTGAAAGCAAATTTTAACATCATGTTGTTACAGGCAGCTGAATTAGGTAGAAATATAGGCAGTCAGACAGGGATGGGCCCTCAAAGGAGCCAAAGCAGAAGACCAGATAACTTGCAACTATGAAGGAGACAGACATCTCCTGCTGTGGCCCAGATCTCAAGACAAAAGGCAAAACAAGTGCAACCACAACCTAAGTATAAACATTAGGGATTGATTTCTAAATAGGTATGGATCACCTTGAGGAAGCCAAGAGTCACCATCCCAAACCCCTACAGGAAGTCTTTAAGTATGCCCATTTGCTACATAACTCACTTCCCCATTTGCCCCTGATTTGGTCAATTTTACCTGAACAATTAATCTTATTGGTTGACTATAGTTCTGTCCCACCTCATGCCTGTCTGCTTCGTGAGTTCCTATGTTTTTCCCATTTTGGACCCATCTCGCCTCATAGTTTTACTCTATAAAAGTCCCTAGAAAAGACAGAGTCTTTCACACCCTACTTGGAATCCCTTCTCTCTCTTCTGTCTCTCTCTGTCTCTCTCTCTCTGTCTCTATCTCTCTGTCTCTCTCTCTCTCTCTCTCTCTCTCTCTCTTTCAGAAGAGAAGATATTCTGCTCTTAACTTCTGTTGTTCGTAAAATTCATTCTTCGATTTTAGAGAGCACGAAATCACACTGGGACATCTAGTAGGTTGGGCATTTCTTTCCTCTATATCAAGGTCACTGATATACTGGCTGCTTGCATAGGTCTAGGAGACTTCAAAGACGCAGGATCAAGAGTAGAACAAGTCTTTATTTTAACCTCAGAGATGTCTAAGAAACATGACCTGGCATGGTCCCAAGAGGTAAAATCTGCTTTGGCCTTTGCCAGAATAGGAAAATTGCCCCCCCCCAATTTTGATAGCGAATCTTTCCTAATAAGGGAGTAGGACACCATGAGACAATTAAAAACTCGCAGTTGAACATTTGATCTTTGAATTGGCATGTCAGAACAGAAGTACAGAACACAACCCCAGACTCATCTTCATCAGTGCAGCTAATAAAGCACTCAAACACCAAGAAATTGCAACAGGACAAGATCGTTTTACTTCTGCAAAGGGGCACCAGCACACTTTGCAATGAGGTAGCAAGCATGCAGAGACGCAGTAGCAGTCTCTTTTTATTTTGTCACACGTGAGAAGCAGCTGACCTTCTCTCCATCAGCCCGACTGAAGGTTCACACAGTTGGTCCCAAATGGCTAGTTTAAGTGGCATGAGGGGAAAGCCTAAAGGATTGCTGGGGGCTGCTAAGGGAGGGCACAGCGGGTGTGTGGGGACTGAAAGTCCTTGGCTATTGATGTTATCTTGGTGATCAGCCATGCTCCTGGAATGCCAGATGAGCAGACACTGTAACTCAGGTGTAAGGTGCAAGGAGCCTAGAGTGGGCTGGAGTTTAAGACGAAGACACTCTCTTGTTATACTTTTCATTAAAAAGACCTTGTTTCTTACAATACCCAGAGATAAAAAGCCATCCAGGGGAAAGCACAGGTGAGACTCTGATCCCTGAGAGGAGTGGACTGGGGGTAGGTAGCTGCTCCGGCAGGAACCAGGTTACCAGGGACTGTTTTTCCCAAAAGAGTAAGAAAGCTGAGTAAGGGATCAGAAAGACAGAACTCTAGGTTGCACACATGGAACCTGAACAAGGCGTTCTGTGATTAGGTCAATAATAGATGCTCTGGCTGCCTTTGACTTCAATAAGTGACAGGAAATGTGAAAGGGAAGATAAATATGAGTTGGCCCTATGAACCGCAGCCTGCGAAAACCACAGAGGACATGTGCTTGCTCCCCCATCCCACACTGTGGGGTACACTAGGAAACCCTTCCCAGCATCCCAGGAACGCTTCCAGCACCCCCAATTCCATTAACTTTTACCACCCTCTCTCTCCCTGCTTCTCCCCAGTAACCAAGGAGCCTTCCAGAGGATGAAAGCCCTTCCTGGGGGAGAAGGGGTGAGAAGGGGATTGGCCTCTCCTAGAGAAGAATGGGGGAAACCCTCTTAGTCATGGGGATTAAACAGACAAACAGTACCCAAAGGACCATACCTGCTGCTGGCTGGCTCAACAACTGTGCTACTGGATTCTGGGGTGCTACGATCTCCTTTTTTTTTTTTAATTGGCAAAGTTATTAAAGGTAAAAGAAAGTTTTCATATTTATTAAAAGTAGGAGAAAAAGAAGGATAAGGAAAAAATGGGCTCTTAAGAGCAAGCTTGGGCCAGGTAAAAGCAGGAAAAAGGGAGGAAAAAGAATAAAAGTGTAAATTCACCCTACAGATATAGAGTGGGCTACCACGAAGAGATTTAATAGCTGGGGTCTCCTCCTAGAGGCTCTTTCTGTCTAGGCCCTTCCTGCCCTGAACGAGGAACTAATCAGAAGAACAAGTGGTAGCAAGGTTCTCTATGCACTAAGGGTATGAAAAGAAATAAGCTCTGTAGAGCAAATTTGGACTCTAAAAGTAAGAAAAGAAGTATATTCCACAGCACGAGGGTGGACCACCGGGAAAGAACCGTCATAAGAGCTCGGCATTGACTGTCGGTTTCCACGTCTCCCAGGCCTCAGGCTGGCGTCGGGTCTTAGCCATCCCGCTGGAAACCTGCTCGATTCTGGCAAGAAATCCGAGTGTGCAATTGTAGGAACCACTGTAGGCATGTGTCCTGGGGTTTTGTAATTAACAAGTTACACCAACTCCTCCAGCTAGTCTAGCTGCTCCCTGGCTCATCTCAACCCTATGCCATACCCACCGCCTCAGTCCTCGCTCACACCAAGTGTTACCAGTTTTCCAATGCTGACTCCCTTAAAAAAGGAAATATAACTTTGTTACACCATGTACCAAATCCTCCGGGAAAGTGTCTTTTGCCACACAAGATGAATGTGAAACACCAGCAGATTGTAAAAACACAGCCCAAGGCTGGCTTCAGCAAACACAAAAGCTCAAAGTTTCTTGCTTTATCCTGTAAATACATATGGTTTTTCTATTCTAACCCTCATAACGGTACCAACTAATGATTACTGAGTACTTACAACATACACTGTTCAGTCCTTGTAGCACGTATTGCTTCTTCAATCCGCACAGCATTCCCGTGAAGCTGGTACTATTTTTACATCCAATTAGCAGATGAGAAAAATGAGGTACAAACACCTTAAGTAGCTAACTGAAGTGGCACAGACAGCAAGTATCTAACTGTAACTCTGGCTCCAGAAATAGTGCCCTTCAATATAAGGATATCTATTTCTTCCATATCAGGTTCAAGATCTGTTTAAACTAAAAGTCCACCACACCTTCTACTTTACCATGCATCCATGGTTTTGACACTGTGGCCACCCTGTGCCTTCCCAAGGCCCTGATAAGAACAAGTGTGCCACCTGTGTTACGAGCACCCCCAGCGGGAGAGGCACGAATGTGTACTGTTAGCTCCAGTCCTCACAGCAGAGCAAGGCAAACAAGGGTCCTGTCCTAGGGCTTACCAGGGCCGGAGGTGATGTGCTTTCTCTGGGACAGGCTTCCTTTTGATTTATTATGGAATCAGTGAAGCCAGAAAGACACATGGGATAGGGAAAATCTCAACAAACCACCATAGGTTCGTTCCACTGCCGCCACTGGCCTTAACCAATGGGAAATCTACAAGATGGCTGCTTCTCAGGTTTCTCTGACTCCAGTGTCCATCTCACTCCACACACACGCACTCACACACACACACCTACACACCCCAGAATTTTATCATTCCACAGGACACGATCACCCACTGCCAGATGCTAGCTCGCCCCAAGCCCACTGTAGCTGGCTCGCAAGCCACCTCCCACGCCAATGACGTCTGGAATCAAGACTGCTACGGTCCCATGCCCTGGGGCCCTCAGCTAAAACAACATTCCCAGCCCTCTTGGCTGTTGGTACAGGCGAGGTCACGTTAATAATTCAGGTGTTAGTGACACAGACCTCTCACCTGCTGGTGAGACAGTTCAGTCTTCTTCAAATTCTCCCCAGGGTTTCTCTGAGACCTCTGGCTCCTGTGCTACACTCAATGACATCTGTCACTCATGGGCTTCTAGAGGAGGACCCCCCTTAATGGTATCCCCACCACTGACAGCAACCCTTCTTTCCTGGGGCTCTCAGAGCCACACCAAACCCCCAAAATCTCCTGCAGTGCTCCCCATGGCCCTGGGTACACACACTCATATTCCACACTGGAGAAGAAGCCTTCTCTCCCAGACTTCTGTCCCACTTTGCCTGCTCAGAACCCAGATCTCACCAAGGGCTTCATGGAAGCTGCATGTTCCTCTCTGCCTTGGAGCCTCTACTTGAGGTCAGGACCTGATCCTTGGCTTTAGACTAGGAGGACGAATACTGGTTTTTCTCCCTCTCACACCCTTTTGCCCTCCCCTCATGTCCAACTCCTGAGAGCAAAATTTCCCTTTCAACAGTCACTTTTCCCCCACAAGCCCACCCTTGTGCACCTTTGGCCAGGACCTCAGTTGGCCTGGCCATGTCCCAGTGGTCAACAGGATCCATCCGGAATAGGAAGAGTCTGAAGGAGAGCAGTGATCTTCGGTGTGGGTACTGAACTAGATAGTCTGTAGGCAGCATGTCATTTAACACTCATCTTCAAATTAGGGAATGTAATCTCCCATTAAAAAACCAGGGTATCCAGGGAACTACCCAAGGCCACCAGACGAAAAGGGAGGTACAACCCACCTGCCCCCCGACCCGCTGCCACCCCAAGCCTGTGCTCTTCCAAGTGGCCTCCGCTAGCCACCCTGAGGCCTTCCCCTAAGCCTTCCCTCTGAGTCATGATGGGGTCTGCAGGGAGGGGCGGGAAGGGTACAAGAACCCTGGCCAGGCCAGGAGGATGGGTTTTTACTAGTCTTCTGTTTGAGTCCTAGCTGTCACAGGACATTGTTCCTGCAGTTGTGGGAAATGTATTCTGGAGGGATCAAGACAGGGAGCGCATTTGAGCTGATACCCTAAAAACCTAAAATTAACTGTGTACGGTGGCATCTGCCTGTAATCCCAGCGCTCTGGGAGGCAGAAGCAGGAGGATCACAAATTTGAATCTAGCCTGGGCAAACCCAGCAATTGAGCAAGACTCTGCCTCAAAATAAAAATTAAACACAGCTGGAGATGCTCAGTGGGTGGGCCCTGGATTTAATTCCCAGTACTACCAAAAAAAGAAGAAAGAAGAAAACCCGATATTCTCTCTCTCTCTCTCTCTCTCTCTCTCTCTCTCTCTCTCTCCCTCTCTCTCTCTATCGGGGGAGATCTTTCTTGAGCATTTACAGACTGCATGGGCCACCTGATAAGCTGCTTTTCCCTTTATAAGCTGCTGAGTGACGCCTTGATGCGAAAGGTTTATTTTCATCAAGGAGGGGAAAAGGCAGAAGAAAGTGTGACTGTGTCACAGGGACCCTAACAGGGCTGCTTTGTCATGGGAGGAGAGTAGCGTGGCCTCTCCCCACCTGCTGCAGTGGCGGGCTGGCTCCCCATGCAGTGGTCCATCAAGAGTGAGCCAGGGAAAGCTGAGCAGCTGTCCTCCAGCGCAGGGCCACAGGCTCAAGGCCGGCAGCAGGGTATTGGCACAGTCAGGCTTGCAGGGAGTCTGGGCATCATCGAACACCAGTCACAAGCATATCACCCTAATGAATTACCGTGTTACATTACCACGATCGTATCATTAATCAGGCTACCATCACCCCCCTTCAAAAAAAGAAAACTGACTTTCGGAAAGATAAACTGCCACAGTCATACAGCAGGTCTGATCTGTTCTCTCTGGCTGTGAAGAGCCCCTGTTCTCAAGGTGACCTCCTTCTGGTGAGGACTCTGACCCACGATCAGGTGAGTGTCATAGTGTGACCACCAGACTTTAAGCCAGAGTGACTTCAAGCTTGGATTTTCATCCTGGATGGACATGGAGTCCCTGCCCAGCTCTGTAACCTGCTGGCTGTGTGGCTTATTATCAAACTTTCTGAGTTTTCTCATCTACAGTGTGGGAATACCAAGTCCTACTACTGCATAGGGTTAGGTGAAGCTCAAGATGTGAGGGCACTTAACCCAGGGCCTGACTTGACACAAGCGCCTCAGTAAACAGGAGCATCGCAGCACTGGACGCCCCAGGTGACAGTGACACTGAGCCAGACCTCACGGCAGCTCTTGGTGCATGGTTGGAGTCCCAGAAGACGGATTTCGTCTGGGGGTTGGGGGGATGGAAATACTGAGACAAAAAGCCACTCTTTCTGTCTTCCGTGTCCTGGCTGGGAGAGGATCCGTAACAGTCTAAGCCGCCAGAGCTGAGCAGCAGGGACAGCTGGTGTTTCCCATCCAGGAGTCACGCTGGGCAGGCTCACACACAGGGCCCAGGGACGACATCCCCAGAGCTGGTAGCCTCTGGGGAGGAACCTACCCTCTCTGAGACTTCGGTTCATCATCTTTAAATAGGGAACGGTAATACCTATCCCATTAGTCGTAGAAATCACATACATGAATCCCCTCCAAGGGCACACGAGGGGCACTGGAGAAACAGCAGTGTGTGCATGAGACACCCCATGTCACACCCTCATCCTCCTGTCTCCCAAGCTCCAGGTAAAGTAGAGAGTCCTTCTGGCCTCCACACCCAAGTATGGCCACCTGTGCTTGCATACACGTACATACATAAACACACACACATGTGTACACATACACACACACACGGGAGGGTCATGTTTAAAATCACCTCATGGATTCTGATGCTCTGCAAAGCACTGAAAATGTTGGCTTGCAAATCACATTCCTGCCTCAGACCGGACCAGCTCCACCTCTGTCCTGGCTAGGGGTGGCCCTGCTATGCAGAGCTCCCACGAGCTCCGCTCCCTCAGCCAAGCCCCATCCCAGCCCCAGGAGAGAGCTCTCACTCTCTGAGCAGACGCTGTCCAGTGCGGGCACTGCCCGGCCAGTGAAGCACTTCCCACACCAGTTTCCTTCCCACTGCCTGGGGAGTCCGGGTCCTGGGCAGCCACTGTGGAGAGCCTGTGAGGACTGTAGAGGAAGAGCGAAGAGGGGGCCTGACAGGTGAAAGGGCATGGAACAGGGCCTGGTAGCGAAGTCCATAATCGTAGGACTCCGGAGGCTGAGACAGGAGGATCAGGAGTTTAAGTCTAGCCTGGGAAACTTGGTGACTTTGCAAGATCCTGCCTCCAAATTTTAAAAATGGGAGGAGAATGGTTACTGGAGATGTTGCTCAGTCCAAAGACCCTGAGTTCAGCTGCTAAATCGCCAAACACTCACACACAACAGCAGCAGGATGCAGCCTCCTCAGCCAGGGGCCAGTCACAAACTGGGTCAGGGCTCCCTGCATGCACCTCACACCAACAACAGGGTGATGCCTGTCCCTTCCTGTGGTTCAGGGGCAAATGAGACTGAGCCTCTGTGGACCCAGCATCCTCCCACTTGCTTCTTGCCTCATTGCACCCCTGCCTTGCTCTGACCACACAGACAGAAGCGCACCGTCACCGCCTCAATCTCCTGATTCCTAAGCGAGGACTCTGGCACCATGATGCTCCCTTATCATGTTTCGACAAAATAATACCTGCAGTCGCACAGCCTGACATGAATGAAAAGATAAATAGAATGTAGCTCCCCTCAGCTCTATCGTGGATGAGGAAACAGAGGTGCAGAGGGCCAGGAGGTCAGTGGGCTGGTCACAGCCTATTTGCGTAAATAAAGTTTTATCAGGACATAGCCACATGCACTCACTGACACTGACACATGGTCAGTGGCAGGGGTGAGTCATTGCAACAAGGAATGCGTGACTCAAAAGCCTCAATACTTACTATCTGGTCTTTTAAAGGGGAAAAATGTGCAGATCCCACGTCAAGACAATTTGGAAAAGGTCCCATAGTTGTAAGAGTCAGAAGCAGGAGTCCAGCCTGGGCCTAACTCCAGAGACTGCGTGTAGTCACCCCCCCAAGCAGATCCCACGTGGCCCGCAGTAACCGTCCCTGTGATGAGCTGGCCTGACATTATCGAAGTCTAAATTCTATGCCCTTGAAAATGTGACTGTCTTTGGAGACCAAGTCTTTTTTTTTTTTTTTTTTTGTCTTTTTGAGACAGGGTCTCACTATGCAATTCAGGCTGGCCTTGAGCTCACTTTGTAGCCCAGGCTAGTCTTGAACTCGCAACAATCCTCCTGCCTCAGCCTCCCAAGTGCTAGGATTACTGGCATGAGCTACCACGCCTGGTTATGGAGACCATGTCCTTACAGACTTAGGTTGCAATGAGGCCCCTAGGGTGGGCCCTGGTCCAGCAGGACCTATGAAGACCCAGGCACACAATGACCCCAGTGAGCCACGGACAGAGGCCTCAGAAGGAAGCCAACACTGTGACCCAGAACCGCTGTCCTCCAGAGCCCTGGGAATCAAGTTTCTCCTGAGCCATCCAGCGTGTGGTCCTGGCTACTGCAGCCTGGCACACTAACACCACTCCTGCCCAAGGCCAGATCCAGAAGGCAAGGTGAGAAGGGAATGGTGGTCATTAACACCACTGCGTGAGCATTGTGCTTGTCCTGCAACCCGGAGTTCTCACAGGATGCCTGCAAGCTGAGAGAGAGCACATGTTTTCCATTTTACACATGAGGCATTTGAAGCCCAACAGGGTATGTACTTTCCCAAGATCGCCCAGGGTAGAGGAAGGGATACGACACAGCCTGGGCTCCAGAAGTGTTGGTGCACTGGACACCAACCCCCAAACTCTCAGAAGAACTGGGCCTTGCTCCCTTGAGTGGTTTATAAGGACCTGCCATGCTGCAGACGAACCAGTAGAGAGAGCCTGTGACCGATGCCCTTGTGCCCAGACTGGTTCTGGTCAAGGAGCACTGCCAGGGAGGCTCACTGCACAGCTCCCCAGACAGGGATCTTAGATCTAGCAAGTGGGAGGCAGCAGACCTGAGGAGTGAAGAGAGAAAACAAAAGTTCTTCAGCCTTATGGATGCGGGGAAGAAAGAACACAAGAGTCATCTTGTTATAGGAGATCACAAGTCAGCATCCCATTCCCAACGGGGGAAGAAGACAAGAAAATTAATAAGCAGCTGGAATCTCAATACCAGCAAAGTGTGGACAGTGAATTATCAGGAAGATTGCGACGACGCTGTGGACTTGGCTTCAGTGAGATAGGAGACCACGATGGTGAAGATGGGACCGAGGTGCCGCTGCCGCCACCGCCCATGACGATTCTCCTGACCCTGAAAGTCCAGATGATTCTGAAAGCGATTCAGAGTCAGAAAAGGAAGCATCTGCCGAAGAACTCCAAGCTACTGAGGACTCCATGAAGTGGAACATCCTGAAACCAAAAAAGATGCAAAAGGCAACTATAAGATGATCTTTGTCAGATCCAGTAGCTCGTGACTCCCCACCGCTTAGTCTGTACCAAAGTAAGCCTCACTGTCACACTGCCTATAGAGTATTATGATTTTTAAAGGCCCTTTTAAGTAATTACGATGTGTTTAATTTCAAGTGCCTTGGGTTACACTTTTACGGGCATGATTATAACCATTTTTGTAAAGAGCGAGAATCGTATAAAATAAGAAATAAACCCAGCACTCAGCTTCCTTTCATATCAGCACCCTCAGCCCTCCAGCCTCCCCTGCTACCCTGCAGATGCATGTGGAGGGCATTCTTTTCTCTGGTTTGTGCTGCCTGATCTTTTTTCCTTTCATACTTTGCTCTTATAAAAGTTTATATGATACTGTGAGATGTTCATGAAAAATATTTCTTAATTATACTTTGTTCAAGTGGAACTACTTATGCATATTTATGCTGCCCATCACAATCCATAGTACTGTTGGCAAAAGATTAGATACTTAGCCTTCTCTTACTGATTCAGCTCTTCTCTTTTGGACCAAAGTAACATGAGAACAAGTATATTAACACGCATTAGAACATAATTACAACTATCATACCTTGGGAATGTTATGACCCCAGTCTCCCTGTAATTTTGGGGGGTTCTTTGTTTTGGGGGTGGGGGGGTTCCAGACAGGGTATCACTATGTTGTTCAAGCTAGCCTTGAACTCACATAGCCCAGGCTGGCCCCAAACTCAGGATCATCCTGCCTCAGCCTTCCAAGTGCGGAATTATAGGCACGCATCACCATGCATGGCTTCTTGAATTACACTGTATGTTAGATTTTTAGAAAAAAAATTGGCCATTTTTTACAGAAGAAAAACAAGCAAATAAGTAAGCCAGAGGCCCTGCCTCAGAGTTGGGGAGTAACCACCTTGCCAAGACATATCATGTAAGTGGGAAACAGGCAAGATGACCCAACAAGAGCCAAGGGGGTTTGCAGAGTCTGATGCCCTGTCCTTGTCAACAAACAGCAGGGTGGCCTTGGGCAGCTTCCTGCCCTTTGCCTTCTCTCACTCACACAGTGTGGGGTGGTCTGGGTACTTTAACCTTCCTTCAAGCTGTAAAAGCCTATAGCACCTTTGCCACAGCAGAAAAATTGCTCATTCTCTCTCTCACATCCTGGAAAGGTATACATTATACCACTCAACAATTAATTTGGAGACTGGAGCTAAAGCTTAGTAGGAGAGCTCTAGGCTAGCATGGGTAAGGCCCATGCTCAGCACTGCAGAAAAAGAAAGAAAAAGAGAAAAAGACTGCTTTGGGAGGCCTCTGTTCTTGGTGCCTCTCTGAGCTCCCTGAGACGGGGCTAAAGTCCAAGCTGACGCATGCATCCCATTGCCTGGTGTGGTGCTTGGCACACAGGACTCAGGGGAAGGGTGCTGAATGAAATTTAATTGGAAGAAAATTCAGGTTGAAGTGAGACAGCCACCACGGCCACCCCCCACACTAACACACACTCACACACTCACACGCACACATGCGTGCAATGTCCACCTTTCCGCATCCTCCAGGAAACACCTCTCCTGTGCCCTGCCAATCCTTTGCAGCTTGGCCATCACTACCTGCCCCACCTGCTGCTTCTATGGTGCCTGCCCATGGACTCAGACCCTCCAAGGGCTCATTTCTCCAAGCCTGAGCCACCGCCCTGGGTAAAGCACTTCAGTGGGGTGCCGGCGAGCACCTCGGGGCAGGTTCTGGGTCCTGCTGCAGACAGCTCACTCAGGTCACGCTCCCAGCCAGGGCTCAGGGAAGGCAGAGGGGGCCAGGCTCACATGAGCAAGACCCTCCCCACACAGCCAGTTGTGCAGCCTCACAGAGGAGGAACTGAGGCCCCCTCCACCTCAGTCCTGACAGTCTGTGTCTTTTAGAGACTTTGATTCACTCGATGTTAAGTCAGAAGCACCACAAGACACCATCGTGGAAACCCTGAGGACATGAAATGACTGTCACTAAAGCACTGTCCCCATATCCAGAGGGAGAGAGGAATTGACATTTACACAGCACCCACTATGCATGCAGGGTTGTGCTGGGGAGCACTTTATTGTCATATTTCATTAGTTCTTCACCCCAAAGTGCTTGGTAGAGATCAACCTCATGTCAGAGAAACTGAGGCTTAGGGAAGGAAAATGACTTGCTCAATATCCTGCTAAGTGCTAACCCTAATTCCTCAGCTAGGATTCGTTCATTTCAGAGCTCACACCTCTCCTTCCTTCCTCCATTCATCCTTTAAAATACAGGGTCTGGCAAGTAAGAGGTTCTTGTCTGATGACTTGCATGACACTGTGAGACACAGACACAGGAAAGTGAAGGAGGGAACAGAGCAGGTGTCTCCTGCCCCATCCGGCTCGCTCAGGCCAAAGCCCTACCTGGACCAGGGAGAAAAATGAATTCCAAAATGGAAACGGGATTCAGGTTTAAAAGACCAACTGACCAGAAAATGCTCAGATCTGCCACCAAAGTGTGTTCCTTCAAGCACATAGGAAGGTAGTGACTGAAGGAGATGACCGGTGGTTTTATGCTTACATCTTACCAAGACTAACCCAGTCAGTTTTTAAAGCCTGGGGCCCAATAGAACATGAGTGGCAGAGTGTCCAGGGAGGGATGGAGCCAGGGGTAAAATTGCAGCCCTGTGGGGTCAGGAGAGTCCTTGCAGAAGAGACTTGCAGTGAACAGCACCCAGGCAGAGACCTGGGCTAAAACACAGGGTCAGTCACTGTGGCCACAGTAGATAGGGACAGGCTGGGGAGGGGTGTGGTGGGGACAGGCAGGAATGGTGAAGTTCTTATAATCCAGGCTGAGGGTTCTGGACTCTAGTCCAAGCGAAGAAGAGTCTTCACAGAGATATGCAAGGGGAGTAGCAGCCTGGTGAGCATTTGTAAAATATGATCTAGTGAAAGAAGGGACTGAAGAAGTGAAAGTCTTAATGCAGGCAATAGAGGAGAAGCCCATGGCTGGGGCCATGGACTTGGAGACAAAAGAGAGAAAGTCAGGAAGGATGCTGTTAGTCCATTCAGGGGCTTGCTGGAGATTTTCCCAGGTGAGATCCCAAAGTTAAAGAATGTATGTGTGGCTGGGTGTGGTGGTATAATTCCAGCACTCAGGAAGCTGAGGCAGGAGAATTGCTGCAAGTTCAAGGCCAGCCTGGGCTATAAAGTGAGTTCAAGGCCAGCCTGAACTGCATAGTGAAACCCTGTCTTAAAAAGAATGCACGTGTGCAAGACATCAGCAAGCACAGCAGGCAGCATGGAGCAGAGAACCAGAGCAAGAGCCACCTGAGTCTTCATTGTATCATTCTTATACAGGTTGCTACCTCATATTTACATTCTCACACAGTGCTGCAACCAGCACATGAGCATTTACCTGTGCTAAGTCATGGTTACATAACTGTCTCCCACTGTGTGCCTGTGCTAGACAAATAGGGTCACAGCCTCAGATGTCCTTAGATGCCCCTCAGCTTTGAAGCAGTCTGAGTGGTTCCCCCACAGATGCCACGGAGCTCCTCAGTTTTCTGCGGTGGCAGCTTTGTCACCTGTAGCTTCTCCAGAAGAAACTCAGGACTTGGGGATGAATCTGTGTCACTTTTGACCCAGAGATGCACCTTACTCAGAGCCCCCTCCCACCCCGGCCTGATCCTCCCCAACCCAGTGCTCCTGGTCAACTTGCAGCTGGGAATAAGGAGCTGGAAGAAAGGGACATGGCTTGACAACTGGGCAGTGTCTGACACAACACAGACCAAGGAAGAAGGCATAAAAATGGAGAGCAAGCTGCACTACAAAGATCGCTTAGCCAAGGACCTCACTCAGTGGCCGAGGGCCTCACAGTAGCAGTCTCCACAATCCACAGTCCTGGGTTCTGCTCTCCCCTGGCCACTGGCCTGTGTGAGACAGATGTTCCCATCTCTAAAGTGGGTCTAACAAGGTCTCTCCTTCACGAGTCCCACGGGGGCCTGGGGAGGGTTAATAAAATGCCAGTAAGTCACGGGGCAGGGCCACTGGCTTAGGCAGCAGTGGCAGCAATGAACAGGCATTCAGAGGACACAGGAGACACCTTGAAGGTACTCAGAAGGTTCAAAGGAGGGGATGGACATGGGTGAGGAACGGGGCAGAGGCCAGGGTGGTGCACGCACGCACACTGGTGTACAGATTCAGGTGCGGGAACCCGTCCTCTCCGCAGCCTAACTCGTGCCGGCCCCATGGGCTGGAGGCTGGATGGCTCTGCCCACCTCCCTTTCCCATTGCCATGAAATTCCCTGGGAGACCTACCTCCCAGGAAAAGTAAAACAACACCCCTCAGGCATTTGCTAAGTGCCAGCAGAGGACTTCATGTGTTATTTCAGCCACACGAGGATCCGTGAGGAAGCAAATATACTGTCCTACTACTTGACCAATGAGGAAACTGAGGCTCAGAGAGGTGGGGCAGCTAGCTCTGCTGGTCCTCTTGGCAAATCTGTGGCACATCCCAGTCTGAACCAGGCCTGATGCTGCCCGCCTGAGGGGTGGAAGCTTCGGACGTCCATCCTGCGAGCCGTCCAGCCCAGTGTTTCCGCATGCAGGGTGGTCTGTCAGTTCCGCAAGGTGAGTGATTTAGTGAAGGAGCTGGGTCAGGAACAGCTGGGTGCTTGAGCAAATTTGTGACCCCACGGCCAGGTGTTCCTCCTGCCCGCCAGCAGCACCTGGGTTATGCATAACAGGGAGAGAGCTACAGAGCCCAGCCAGTCAACACCAAGCCCAGTACCAACTTGCTTGGGCTCAGGGACCCTGCTCTCCAGATTGACCCCAGCACCTTTGTCCTCAGCGGGTGGTCCACGCACTGGCAGCATCGCATGGGCACCACCTGGAGCTCTCAGGATGCAGAACTGCAGCCCCCACAGGGCCCTTCGGAGTCCGATGTGTGTGTGAAGGAGACCTCCAGGCCCCTGGGGCGCACGGGCACAGCCTGTGACTCTGCAGAACAGTAGGAGTCCTGTAGCCACTGAGCCCTTAGTTTTCATATTTATGAAACAATACAGAAAACACTCAGATCTGCCATGGAGGGGACAGAAGCCTGGGAGCCAAGCACAGAGCATGGTCAATGTTTTAATGATGAATTAAATAATTAACTCCACAGTGGTTACTGAGTACCTACAAGATGCAGGGCATTCTGGGCCCTACTGAAAACTGAGGTCTTGCTCTAATGAAGCGTACACTGATTAGCTCTCCAGCTAACAAAAAGGGATCAAGAGCCCCCCTCTATACTTTGGTAATGCACTTTAAATTCACCAACATCTAGTTTTCCCACTTATAAAATAATAACAATCAGAGAAGCTGACATTTACTGAACACTCACTGTTGCCAGGCATTACTCTAAACACACACAGGGGTTGGGGTGCAGTTCACTGGGGGAGCACTTGTTTCACACACACGAGGCTGGGGTTCAATCCCCAGGACCACAGAAATTTAAAAATAAATTTTAGAAAACAATCCATATAAGGATTCCCTCATATAACATGAGCTCTAATCTTGATACCCACACTACAAGCATGTGCGCACGCGCACACACACACACACACACACGGGCCCGCATGTACGGACGCACTCACTTAAAGCTGTGGGCCTTTGGAGCAGGCCCTTGACCCTGCCATGCCCGGGTTCCTGCAGTTGAGGCTGTGATGCACCTGTGGGTGCACCCTAAGGAATGAACAGAGTGTCACTGCTGCTGCCTGTGCTCCCTGGACACTGCCCTCAGCTCAAAATAACCGCCTCCCCCAGTTCCTGCTCACATTGAACCCCCCACAGCACAGAAGTGCAAGGCCTCATCCTCACCCCAACCTGGACCAACTGAAAGATCCACCAAGTTCCCTGTGGGGTCAGCTGAAGTCCTGGCTGAGACCACATCACAGCCCAACCTCTCTCTGCATCCCTCCTGGCCTCTGCCGGGTGCTGGTTCCGAGACTGGCCCTTCCTCAGCAGCCTGCACACCCATGTTCACCTCCCAGGTGGCTTCCTAAGCAACACAGCCTGCTTGCTTCCCCTCTACAAGGTAGGACAGACACCTCACCCCCAGCTTCACCCAGCACGCTTCTGAGCTCACTCCATTCCTAGCCTGCCACATTTCATCTGTCTTTGAGCACAAGAGGCCTGAAGACCAGAAGTTCCTCCTCCTGAGTCCTGGATATGAAATGACCACTGAGGTGACCAAGACACAGCTCCTAACTTCATCCGAATCTAATGTCCATGCTAAGTGGTACAGCTACGGGCTGCCGAGGCAAGAAGCAACCAGACCGTGAAGGAACGAGCGTGGGGTATCCGAGTCCTGGGAAATCCTGCCTAGTCAGGGAAGTCACAAGTCCCCTCCCCTTTAGGGACACGCCCTCCCCCATGTTCTTTTACCCGCTGTCTGTGACTGCCCTGATTTTCAAGTGAGGCTCCAGCTTTTCCATTCTCTGGCCATGGAATAAACTCGAGCCATTGGTGCTCAACTGCAGTTTTGCCTTCTGGGTTTGCAACACGGAAAGGGAAAAATTTGTACCTGTGCATGATGGATGTTATTATTTTCACTCCAGTCCCCTCCCCGTCCCTTCAGCCCTTCATTCCCTCCCCATTTACCAAAGATTTGTGCCCATTGTTCTCCTTCCATTCTCTCTAAATCCCTCTTCCCTTCCTTGCCTCCTCCTCCCCCTCATTTGTTCCCCTTCGCATCTGAACAAGTTCTCCCCACTTCCCAACACCTGCCCTCCATTTTGCCCCTTATTTACCCTTTGAGTTTCTCACACAAGAATGTGTTTCTCATTTATTTCATTTAAAATTACGGTCTTGGAGTACATCCACTTACCTAAAAGCACCTCAAGTTTATTCTTGTTTGTGGCAGAATAGTACTCCATGGTGTATGAAAACCACATTTTTTTTATCCACTCATCTACCCATAAGCATATAAACTTATGGGCATGTAAGCTGTTTCCACAAGTTAGTTATTATAAATTGTGCTGCTGTAAACATGAGTGTGCAAATATCACTGTGCTATGATACTTTATAATTCTTTCCCTAAAAGGGGAATCGCTGGCTCAAATGGAACCTCTACGTTTAGTTTTTTGAGAAATCTCTGTACTGATTTCCATAGTGGTTTTACCAGTCTACACTCCCACCAACAGTAAGAAAAGGTTCCTTTTCCCCCACAGCCTCAACAGGATTTCTTACTGGTTAACTTATTTTGTTTAAGTCTTTATGTAGAAACTGTCTCATTTCTTCTTTAATTTCATTTGTGACCTGTCATTATTTCTGTACACAAGTGTTTTGTTTTGTTTGTTTTGGGGGGTACTGGGAATTGAACTCAGGACCTCTAGCTTGCCAGGAAGGTGCCACACCGCTGAGCTATATCCCCAGCCCTTGACGTCTTGATAATAGCCATTCTTTCTGGAGTCAGATGGACTCTCAGTCTTATTCTAATTTACATTTTTGAATGGCCAGCCATGGTGAACATTTCTTCGCATATTTATTTGCTATTTGTTCTTCTTCATCAGAGAAGTGTTTGTTTACTTCAGATACCCATTTTTGGATTGTATCTTTAAATATGGAGGAATTTGATTTTTTTTAGTTCTTTATATATTCTAGCTATTAATCTTTTGTCTGAGAAACAACTGACAAAACTTTTTTCCCATTCTGTGGGTTGTCTCTTCATTCTATGACAAAAGCTTTTTAATTTGATGTGAACCCAGTTGTTGACTCTTTGTACTATTTCCTCACAGATATCGGATTGCTTAGAATATTTACATCTTCTTGACTCAGCTTTAGTAATTCATACATGTGGATTCTATCCATTTCTTTTGAATTTTCCTCTTACTAGACTAGGACAGGCTCTTAAAGTAGACACTGATGATCTTCTGGATTTCTGAAGGATCCACTGTGATTTCACCCTGTTCATTCCTAATTGCGTGGCTTTGGATCTTTTCTTTCCTTGTTTTGATGAGGGTGCCTAAGGGTTTGTCTATTTTATTTAATCTTTCAAAGAAACAGCTCTTCAATTTATTGGTTCTTTGCATTGTTTTCTTAGTCTCAATTGTATTTCTACAATTTCTGCTCTGATCTTTATAATTTTCTTCCTTTTATGGACTTTGAGTTTACTTGGTCTTCTTTTTCTATAAACTTGAGGTTAAACAATAGATTATTTGAGCTTGCTCTTTTCTTTTTTTCCGATGTGGGAATTCACTATAAAGTTTCCTCATAGGACACTTTCATTTCATCCCAAAGGTTCTAGTATGTCATATTGGCATTATCATTCAATTATAGAAACCATCTAATTTCTTCTTTAATTTCACCTGTGACCCTTTGGTCATTGAAGAGAGTATTACTTAATTTCCATGTTTTTGTATACTTTTTGTGGTTTCTTTTGTCATAGATTTCCAATTTTATTGCACAATGATCTGATGATGTGCATAGGATAATTTCAATTTCTTTGCATTTACCTATACATGTTCTATGAGCTAGTATGTGGTCTACTTTGACTGTAGTACTGTTTATGACCCCCAAATATAACAGGTATTGGCATGTAAAGAAGATCAATTGATCACATCAACTAGGTCTCCTTGGCTAAAGTAGTATAATCATTAGTAATAGTAATGCAATAAGTAATAACAATAGCATCAAATACAGACTGAAAAATGACAAATTTTTACAATAATTAGCCATCTTTAACCCTAAATATGAGATTTATAGTTATATAACAAGATCTAAGACAAATCAGAAAATTACTCAATAGAGTGATTTTTACCTTAGAACATTTAAGAAAGAAGAGGAAAAAATAGAGACTAAAAGAAGAGAAAGAGATTTAAAGCAAGACTGAAAGAGAGAGATTACCCACGCCTCAGGAAATGGGTGAAGAAGACAGCAGGGAAAGAAAGGAGAAAACAAAAACAAACAAAAAATCCTAAAAATAATATTCACATTTACAAAAAAAGAAAAAAAAATAAAGGTTTTTTTTTTTTTTAAGCCTAAAAGCAAAGAAAACAAAAGAAATCTTTGCATGATTTCAAGCCTGTGGCTATCTTCTGGGATCCACAGATTTACGGCAGTGTCTAATTCAAGGAATGCCTCTGCTCTTGCTGGTACACAAGGCAAGTGGTCAAAGCCCAGATCTACTCTAGACAATTCCAGGAAGCCAGCAGTAGGATTAGGAAGGGGTGCTGTTTAGGACCTTCAAACCCACAGAAATTGAAGTCTCACCGGCCTCTGATTGTAGGGGTGGGCTTTGAGTCATTTAACTCATAACACTGGGTGTCTCTTGCTGAGCCGGTCACAGCTTCTTGACCATGGACATCTACTGTAGCTGCCCCTCACCCAGTCACTGTGGGAGTGTAACACTGAGAGCCCTGAGATGAAGCCAACCCATGGCTGCTCAAGTCCCAGGATCAGGTGGACCCTCCCTAAAATAGCATCCAGCCCAGCACTCTGGCCAGGGGATGTGTCAGACACTTGGACCAGAGCCACTCACCAGCTGTTGTAGTGCATGGCAGGGTCCTGGTGTTTCTCCCTGGAGGCCTCTGGAGTCATCCCCCTTTCACCGTGTCTCTCTAGATTCAATCTTCCTTTCTCTCACCACAGTCCAGGGCTGGGGGAAAAGCGCAGGTTGCACCCTTCTTTTTTCTGTGCTGTGGTTTGACTCTACAATTTCTACATGGGCTCTGATCTTCCCTTCAGATCCTCTCTCAATCTCCAGGATCCACTTCCCTCCTTCTTTTGTTCTCCAGATTGTTATTTTCCAGTGTCTGGATTCCAAATCTTTGAGAGGCTGATATATTTCTGCTCTGCTGTCTTCCTAGAGGTCTCACCACTTTTCTGTACTTACCTCTCTGTCCATGGTGGCTAAGCTGTGTGAATTACATCCTTTTACAAAAGAGGTACTGGGGCCCAAAAGATAGAAACAAGAACTTTGGCAGGTGATGGCTCTTTTCCCTCCACCTTGTTCCTCTCTAGTACAACAGGGTTAAAAAGCTGGATCACCCAGAAGGATTCACTAAAATTGTCAGAACTCAAGTCTGGAGAGACCAGCCTGATTGGGAACACCACCTCTGCCATTCCAGAGCAGAGCAACACAACTCTAGACAAGAGTGAAAAGATTTCAGGACTCACTCCTGAGTGGTGGGCCAGAGCAGGTTTCAGGAACGTATGGGTTTTACTTGGCATTCTTTTCTATCCCATTTCTCTTTCAGAAATCTTGCCTTCTGATCACTCGCATCCAAATAGGGCAACACAGAGTTGAAGCAGAGAAAAGGAGGGAAAATCTGGGCTGGGCAGGTAGCTCAGAAGTAGAGGGCTTCCCTAGCAAGTGTGAAAATCCTCACTCCTGTGTTTACTTTCAGTCATACTATAACTCAGCACCATCACTGGGCCTTTTGGTCCCTTTTGGGCTTAAACAAATTTAGGTTTCTGACATATTGTGAACTAAGAGTCCTGATGGGTGTAGAAAATCTTAAGTGTCATCAATAAATCTGGGTACAAGTCGGAGAAACTGAGGCAAAATCCCAAGTGTCTGGACCCACATTGGGAAGGTGGCTGTAATTTCCAGCTCTCTTAATTGTTCAGAGCACTGAACTCTGAAATCATGTTGCTTGGCCTTGACTTTTAGTTCAGGCATGGAAGCTACCTCTCTGTTCCTCAGTTTCATCATCTTTGTGACACAGATACTCAAATTCACACTAGGGCTGTTGGGAGGATTAAATAGAATATCACACATGAAGTGCCCTCAACAATGCCCAGCAGATTGTAAACTCTTAGTAAAAGGTCTTACCAGGATCCTCAGGTAACATGAGGTTCTTCCAAGCAGCAAGATAATATTAGTGAAATGTCCAGCATTTTTATTAAATCCCTGAAATTTATGTATTGTATTGTTTTGTTTACCTGGAGGCTAATGGAGTCCTGTAAGGTGATAGTTGCACTGTGAGACTTATCCTTTCTATCACAATCAGAGAAATGGAGGCAAAAATCCCAAGTGTCATCATTTCATCATTTTCCTTGGAGAGTGGGGCCTCTGTAAGTGTGGGTACTATTTGCTCATTGCTCTACCCCTAAGTCCACTCTACAAGGGGTCTATTGCAAATGCTGCTGGCAAGTGCCATGCACTGGAAAGGTAGGCTAAATAGTACAGTGCACCCTTACCCACTTTATTCACTCAGCTTAGCATCTTCAAGCTTCTGGTTCTCCCCCAAAGTCAAAAATGATCATGTAAAAGATGGCCGATCAGTGAGCAACAAAATACAAAGCCTCTCGGGAAAAATAGTTCCTATGCCAGAGTAAAACATCCTGGAGAGATCCAGACAGAGGGAGATGGATCCTCTTGACACAGGAAGAGTTTAGAGTGAAGCAAGCTCATCAAACATACAGTCTCGGGGCCACAATTGGAACAGCTAAAATTACTGGACATGGCGCTTTCCACATGACCTGCCAAGTTCGTGCTGGCCTGAATATGTGCTGGCCGGCAAAGCCACCCAAACTTGTTCCCACCGCCACTTACAGGAGCCACAGCTGTGCTGAAGTTGGGGGTTGGTGACCCCAATGGAAAATGGAGCTGGCGAAGGGAACTTCATTAATCCACGATCAGAGCTGGGAATAAGACCCCCTCCCGTGGGAAGGGCACAACCAAGTGGGTGGCATGTTGGAGTCCAGCAGGAGGAGCCTAAACTGGGAGAGACAGTGACGTCAGTTGGTTGCTCCCTCCCCAGAGCAGATTCGTGGGATTTGGTTGGACTGGGTCACACCCCTGCTCAGGACTCAATAAGCCGTCCCAAATTGATACCCTATGCCTAGCACACACTAACTCGGTGAAGGCCCCTGAAGTTTGACTGGCCCAGTGGGGAGGGGCCAGCATACACAGGCCCTTCTTACACCTCAGTGACAAGAGCAAACAGGAGAGAGCAGAAATCCCTCACCAGTGTGCTTCAAAATAACCATAACCAACAAGGAAAGGGGCTGAGACCTCCACTATACACCTGTATGGAAGAAACCAAACCCATGAAAAGAGAGAGAAACAAGAAAAAGCCCCCAACCCAAAACCCTGAGAACAATGATCCAGGAGAGGAAAAAACAAAAGAGACTGAAGGCAGCAAACATGCAACATCAGACATGGCTTCAATGGACATTAAGAAATATCTTCAGGACCTTGTAGACGAGCTCAAAACTGAAATATTAAGTCAGGTAAAGCAAGACATAAGTAGATTAATAACAGAAATGCTAAGCATCTCTCAGGAAGACACAGACGGAAGAAGGGAGGAACACAAAAAAAGGAGAGAAACATTTGATAAAGAATATAAAGAAAACATAGAATACATGAAGCAGATTCAAAGAGATTACCAGGAAATTAAAAACTCCATTGAAAGCTGGCAAAACTCCTTAAAAGAAACTAAGGATAGACTATCAAAACTTGAAGACATGTTTGCAATGTGTGATCATGAAAGGAAAGATCTCTTAAAAATAACAAGGAAACAGGCAGTAACAATACAAAGGCTAGAAGATGACAAGAGAATCTATAATTTAAGAATAAGAAATGTGAACAAAGAAGCAGGAATACAAACAGGTGAATTACAAAGGCTATTCACAGTACTAATTAAGGAAAACTTCCCAAGCATGGGAAAAGAAAATGACGTTCAGCTGTGTGAGGCCTACAGAACTCCAGCCACCTACAACCAAAACAGATCTACACCCAGACATATAATAATCAAGATACCAGAAATTCATTATACAAACAGAATATTAAAAGCCATTAGAAAAAAGAAACAGATTACCTATAAAGGTAAGCCCATCAGAATCACGGCTGACTTCTCCACACAGACCATCAGATCAAGAAGAGCTTGGAGTGAAGTACTCCAAGCCCTGAAAGAAAATACCCTCTAACCCAGATTGAGGTACCCTGCAAAACTGTTACTAGAAATTAATGGAGAAGCAAGATGCTTCCATGACAAAGAGGAACTGGGGGAATTTGTGACCACCAATCCAACCCTACAAGAGAATACTAAAGGACATTCTAGAGACAGAAAAAAAAATACGAGGATTTTAGGAATGGTGGCAAAAAGGCCTCAGTGAGTGGGGCAGGCAGTAGAATGAAGGAGAAAACTAGACAAACAAAGGCAGAAAAA
Organism: Hydrochoerus hydrochaeris; assembly: GCA_004027455.1. Taxonomy (NCBI): domain Eukaryota; kingdom Metazoa; phylum Chordata; class Mammalia; order Rodentia; family Hydrochaeridae; genus Hydrochoerus; species Hydrochoerus hydrochaeris. Next base: position 41,873 of record PVLA01001974.1, read on the forward strand.
TAGCATAGCAGAAATGAGGCAGAAGATGGCTAGAATCTCTACCATAGATGGCCTTGATACACTATATTGTTAATAGTGTGCTAGGATTTAAAACTCACATTACTCACACCTCTCCTCTTAGATGTATTATATTCTGTTCCAGTCATTCTACTTGTACTAGATTTGAGGGCACAGACAGTTATCCCAAAAATAGCAGGATATGGTACCGTAATCATCCTTAATTTCCTATTAACTTAATCTAAAGCTCTGTATAACCTACACAGTTTTACCATGACTAATCACAATGCAATCTGGTTTGTTGGATCACTGTTTTGTATTGATAGATTTTATTCAAAGCTGTTATAACTGATAGTATCAAGTCTGAGAGTATAGGCAACTGCACTGAAGATGACAAGATCCACTAGAATATCCACTCTGGTTTGATTATTACCTGCCTTTGAAGTTTTATACTGTCCACAATGTTTTTTATTTTTACTAATATTGTTATGTACTGTTATATTCAATTATGCCTGATGATACAGACAATTCTATTGAAGATAATAAGAGACAACACTGTAATCATTGTAGATCACCTTGTACTGTGGATTTAAATGACTTTTTGGTTTCATATTCTTATAAGAATTTGTTTTGTTTTGTCTTGCTATGTTTCGTTTTTCCCTCTAATACAGAAAGGATAGAAATACATGTAGAGACTCATGTATGTGTAGCCATTTACACTCTCATTGTTTGACAATCTACTTTGTATGCCTTAATTTTGTAACTTGAACAACTATTTCTAAAAGGACAATATGTAATTTACCAATTAGTGATTTCTTATTGTTTATCTTTTTTTGAAATTCTGTATTATCTCTGCCCTTTACACGTTTTTTTTTTCTCTTTAAATAAAAAAAAAATGATCATGGAAGAAAAATGTTTTGAATCAATTCAGGCCTCAAGATAACAACCAAGATAGCCCAAAGAAAGACCCGTAGGAAAGAGGACTTCCGGAACTGTTCTCAGAAAGTGGCAAGAGCAACAGAATAAAAGCGTCTGAAGCAAAGGAAAGCACGCCGAGGAGAATTACTGGCAAGGCGCCGCGCTCTGAAATAACTTTTTAAATTGAAACACAATGGTTCTCAGCACCACTCCTTATATGGTAAACCCTTAACGAGTAAGTATGTGTTGAATAAACTGGCCAGGCCACATCAGCCAGGCCTGCAGCTGATGAATGCGGCCACTGGAGAGGAAGAAGGAGCCCATGCTGGCTCCTGCATCCCTGTCCTAAGGCACCGCTTTTCACCAGGTCACAGCAGGAAAGCTGGACTTAGAGATAGGGAGGTGGTCACGGTGGTTCAAGGGCCTAATCAACAGTACCTGGGGCTTCCCCAGGTCAACGCGGTGAGGGCAAAGCGCAAGAAATGTTTCCCTGAGGCCTGGGAGAGGAGGCGATGTTTGCCAATCCCGATCGATCATCCTGCTGCTGGTGACACCACATCAAATGGTCTCTGGTATTTGGGAATATTAGCAGCATTTGCGCCCGATAAGTCATCTGTGACAACTTAGGCAAGTCGGGGAATATTTTGGCTTAGATCAACCTGGAAAAAAATTCCCCTTAAAAATTGCATGAAGAACAAAAAAAGAACCCTGTTCAAACAAATGTGTCTGACCCAGATCAGACTGTAAATAGTACCATGTGAAAGCTCAGACATGCCGGTCACCGAGTTGAAGGGCTTACTCGCCACACCTTCCAAGTACTTCCTTCTTTCAGAGAAGAAACTCTTCTTTCAGAGAAGAAACACTTTAATTAAAAGGCCAGAGGAAGTCTGTCACAGGGAGTGTGACAAATGGGAAATAGGTCACCTTATAGAGGCCATTGGCATAGAAACAAAGGATCTAGCAGGCTGAGATGTTGGGCATTTATTAAAATTCTTTAAGTGGAAACTCACCTAAGTCAGCTGTCAGTGGGTGCTCTGGGGAGGACCAGGACCTCCTGCTCACTACGGTCTCAGCCTGAGTCTCCTCTGAGAGCAAAGGGCAGAACGATCTATTCAGATCTGAGGCACACCCCTGGGTACCAGCTTCAACTCCTCTCTTCCCATCCCGCCTCTCACGGCCACTCAAGCCAGCTGTGACCGCAAGCAGGGCCTCGCACCGCCCCTGCATGGGAAGCATCAGGTCCAGGGACCTTCTTCCCACTCCAGCCTGGGGTGGGTGTAGCAAACCACAGTGACCCAAAAACCTTGGGTGGCCGTGAGGAGAGTCTAGGTCCTGACCCTTTGTCCCAGAGCTCTTCTTTCCCCCTTCAGCTGCTTCTCCTGATAGGGCCCTGCCAGGCAACTGACCCCTCTGGCTCACTCTGCCCCTAACTCTTCCTTGTCATTGTCACTGCCCCACCTTGAACTCTGAGCTACTCTGCAGCCGAGAATGAGAAGTCTCAAAGTCCCCATAGCCTCCTGTGTGTCTCTATCACCAGACAAGGTGGTGTCTGCACAATTAGTTACCAAGTGTAACCTACAAAGGAGAATCATCCACCCTTAAAGAAACCTGCCCAGCAGGAAGGCAAGCCCCCACTCCCCTGTGAGCCAGAAGCAGTCATGCTGGCTGGGGAGAAGGAGGAAGCCACACCCCGCTAACTGTTGTGGATTCCCTACTGTCTTGTTCTGAAGTGCAATATCTTTCTCATTGTTTTGTTTTGTCTTATTTTATTGTTTTGTTTTATTCCCTTTAAAATAAAATAGGCCCAGGATTTAGCTCAGCGGCACAAGAACTTGCCTGGCAAGGGCAATGGTTGTGAGTTTGATCCCTAGTACCAAAAAATAAAATAAAATAAAATAAAATAAAGAAACCTGGTCAGTTGCAACAAAAAAAAAAAAATTGAGATCCCCTTCAGACTTCTTTCTCTGTCACTGCTACACCAGCTGTCCTCCCCTAGCACCCTGGAAGCCACCAGCCTACTCCAGAGTAGGGCAACTACACACACACACGCACAATCATGCATGCAAGCATGTGTGCACACACAAATATCCAGACAGTCATACTGGGGTTATTGGAGGAAGAACAATGGGCTTCTTGTTAATAAAAGTAGGAGATATATTCTGGGACACTGCTGGGGAGGGCAGTATCTATGCATGCCCAAACTATAAATTTAGAGCCTTTAGTTCTATTAGTTAGATTTTCCAGTAAAACTCAAAGCTCTTCAAGAAACACTGTCTTATTTGTTTCTGCAGCTCAGGGCCTGGCCAGGATCTCACATGGAGTAGTCAAATCCTGCTCCTTCCACCTCTAGAATCCACCCTAGGAAACTGGCTCCAGGTAGCTAAGGAAACCAGGCATACAGGACAACTGCCAGGATATTTGACTAGATACCTTACTCCATCCTCCGCATAAATCACTGGGGGACACAAACTCTGGAAGTGTCACTTAAGTTAGTCCATTTGGTTACCATCTGCTAAAAGGCCCATAGAAATCAGACTTAATGGCTAAAGCACAAGTTGGAGCAGACCAGGGAGAATTAGGAAGGAAGCGAAGCCCATGCCTGTGAGCCAGCCAGTGTGTGGGCTAGGCATAGAAGAACCGCCCCCCTGCACCTCACCCATCTCCCCCTCCCTCCTACCTGCAAGCAACCAACTGATTCAGAGGAACTGTATTGTTTGACTGACTTTGCAAGCCAAAAGCTAGTAGTCTGAGCAACTATTTAGAGGACAACCATATGTAATATAATAACTATTGTAGATTTCCAACTCTCTTATCACTATTTTGATTCATTTTATTGCTCTGTTACCCTTTAAAATTAAATAACTGAGAATCAGCCATGCTAGGACTGGAAAGACCCACCAAGATGCCAACAAGCCAGGCTTTCTGGTAAGCTGCACAAGGTGTGCAGGTTCCAGGAAGAGAAGTCAGAATAGTGCCTCCTGTGATCACACCGGGGCATGGGCTGAGAATCAACCCCACCAGCACCAGCAGCCCGTAAGGACCTAATGGGTTTAGAGGACAGGCTAAGCTGATAGGTACATAAAGCAACTAAATGCTTATATTGTTGGGTTGATTATGCAGACCTGGGGTCAGCAGTCTGAGCATCTCTTGGGAGGATAACAGTATGCAATATAGCAAGCATGGAGGATTTCCTTCTATCTTGTCTTTGAAATTAAATATTGTTCTCACTGTTCTGCTTTGTTCTGATTATTTTTGTCTTATTCAGTATTCTGTTTTGATTGGTTTTATAGTGTTCTGTTTTTGGTTTGATTTTGCTACACCTCATGGAATGGACAACTATTGTGAAGTAACAAGACATACTATGGTAGCCATTGTTGTTTTCCTAGTATCCTGCCTTGAGGTTCTGTACCAATTTTGCAGCTTTGTTTTGATTGGCTTTGTTCTGTTTTGTTTTGTCGGATTTTACTATCTTTAAAATAAGATAAAATAAATTTTAAAAAAATTTTAAAAACAAGTTTGAACTTAAGTCATTACATGCTCTTTTGAGGTGTTTACTAAGACCTGGCTTGAATGTTTCATTGATTCCTTTACTCTCATCAGAACTGTGTTGAATAGTTGTTATCTGTATACGGGCTGTCGTCTCACAAGGAAAATAACAGAGTCTCAGGAAATGTAAGTAATTTTCCTGGGGTCATGCAGCTACTGAACGGTTCATTAATTTTGAACTCAGATCCTTTTGCAAAGACTGCTATCTTTTTTTTTTTTTTCTGTCTTTTTGAGACAGGGTCTCGCTATGCAGTTTGGGCTGGCTTGAGCTCACTTTGTAACCCAGGCTGGCCTGGAACTCACAGTGATCCTCCTGCCTCAGTCTCCAGAGTGCTGGAATTGCAGGCATGAGCCACCATGCCCGACTAAGCCTGCTATCTTTTCACATTCTGTGAGGCAGCCCTTCTTCCCTTCAGAGAGGCAGCTAAGTTGTGAGCCACAGCGGAGGAGTCAAACCTGTTGGGAAAGTGAGGGGTGGGTGGGGCTTAAAGCAAATGTGGAAGGGAATGGGCAGCATTCCAGCTCAGAGCCAGCCGCCCTGTGCTATTTTACCCCATCTTCACAGCAGCCTATAAAGGAAGGAACTGGGGCAAAGAGAAGCAAAGAAACAACCAAAGTTGCAAACCATAATGGGTCTGAGATTAAAACCACATCTCACCCCAGAAGAGGTGGTGACCCAAAAGCCATGGCCCTGTCCACTCCATCCTGACTAGACTGGCTGTGATCTGAGACGCAGGTCCACCCTGAGCAGTGATGGCAACCCTATGCCACACATGCCGCAGTGGGGACACATGACCTCTCTGTCAGCACATATGCCCAGCAGCAAAACATCAGATACATTTAATCGTAGTGTTGGTGCTTTGCAATAAATAGGTGATTTTTGGTCACAGTTTGGGCACTTGGCCTCTAAAAGTTTCACCGTCACTGCCCTAGAGGGATTTAGGGCCCTCTCAGCGACTCCGGAACCAAGAGAGCATATCCATGTTAACACTCAGAGTGAGGTGACTTGAGGCTGGAACTCTGGGGAAATGCAGAATAGATCCTGACCCCTCTCATGCCTGTCCCAGGCTCGGAGGGAGCCATATGGAAGTGCTTTGCCTTGTACTGCAGTCTCTCACTGCACTGTCCCAGCTCTGATCTGCATGTATATTACTCTGTAAGAGGAAAAGACAGACAAGAAATAAAATTCAGCAATACCTAAGATCTCAAGGGACAGGAATTATGGTCTTTAAAGGGACTTGCTGTCATCTAGAATGCCGGCTAGCTAAAATCTTTCTCCTTTTTCTGCTCCTGGTTCAAGGCAGTTCCTTTAGGAAGCCCTCCCTGGAAGGGAGCCACTCATCCTCATCCTCAGAGGGTCAGTTCAGAACCTATCAAGTGCGGCCCAGTAATTACTTACACATCCTTACTAACCTGTGATCATACGCAAGCCAGAACCCTGCCTTCTGTGCAGTAATAAAAGAATGGTCACCGCTTCTAATGTCCCCACCACAACCCCATGGCTGACACTCATCATGTGTCTTAGTATTCGTAATAGTCTCCGTCTGTCTCGACAACTTGGGAACTTGATGCCCAGAAAGATCCCAACAGGACTCAAACCACTGGAGATCCAAGTCTGGGCTCTGCCTGATGTGCAACAATGCGGACTATTTATTGGAGAAATATTTGTCAGTATTTGTGGATTCTAACCCTGTCACCTCCAGTGTTAACTAAAATCAAATATGTATCAGTTTTCCACTGCTGCGTAACAAAACGCTCCCAATCTTAGTGGTTTAAAACAACCACCATTTCCTTTGGCCTTGATTCTGAGGATCAGGTACACAGGCCACCCCTCTCTGCTACACACATACAATTTTCTTCTCTGTGGCCTCCCTCTGCATGGGTACTCTAGGGGTCTTTACATGCACATGCATTTCTTGTGGGTGGAAAGCAAAGAATTCTTAAAGGTTTAAACCTCAGAATGTCAGTTCTGCTGTGTTCTACAAGAAGCAGAGCAAGTTACAAGTTCAGCCTAAATTCAGGAAGGTACAGAGACAGAGTCCACCAGCTGTTAGATGGGGCAAGCAGAGGTACATTACAAAAGACTCAGAAGTAGGAGACAGAACCCTTGGGGACTGAGATGGCAAACCTCCTGTGTCTGCTTGTCTCAGCCGTGGCACCTCCTGGTACCACTCAACACCAGTCCAGAGGCTGCAGAGTGTGTGTGCATGTGACAAACATGTCCCATTCGCTGACCTGAAAGGGAGATACAAGATTTCCTGCTTGAATGTGTGCAGAACTCATGCAATCAGCTGAAGGCCTAAAGAGCAAAGACACAGCTTTCCAACGGACGAAGGAATTCTGCCTCTAGACAACACAGAAAGTATTGAGTTTCTGCCTGAGTTTCCAGTCTGCTATGTGGATTTTGGACTCAGATCCACAAAATCAACTCTTAAAAAACTTCCAACTTCCAGCCTATCAACAGTCCTCCAGGTTTCAGACTTGCCAGGCCCTACAATCACAGAGCCAATTTCTCTCCCTCCACCCCTTTCTCCTCTCTCTCTATCCGTTCTGTGTTTCTGTAACAGAACACCTGATTTTAGGTAATTTACAAAGAATAGACCTGTTTCTTGCATTTCTGGAGCTGGCAAGGCCCAGGCCAGGAGGTCACATCTGATTAGACTCAGCTTACTGCATGGTCCCTAGCAGAAGGTGGGAAGGTGTAAGTGTGAGATGATTAAAGCCCTTTTAGAATCAGCGTGAATCCATTCTGGAAGGCAGTGACCTCTCGAAAGCATAACCTCTCAACACTATTGCACTGGAGATTAAGTTTTCAATGCGTGAATTCAGGTGGACACATTAAAAGCTAGCAAACATATAGACTGTCTTTTGTACTGGTTTATTTCTCTGAGGGACCCTGACAATCACAGCGACCATTTTAAACTAGTCCAGTAACATTAGATAGATTGCGATCAGAGCGAAGGCTTGCAGGATTATCTGTGCACTACCTTGAAGAGAGACCACTTCACTTCTCATGTGGAAACCAGAGTAAGCTTCCTCTGACTTGAGGCTTTTAGTGAATTTTCTCATTTTCCGCTTAGGCTAGAGTTGGCTATGACAATCCCCACATTCACATGACAGTGATCGTCACAGACATCATCTCTTTTACAGACCTGCGCAGGTTCTAAATTGAATCTGCAGAGTCAGGCACAATCTTATAAAGGTCCAACTGCTGGGCCCTGGGTACAACCCCTGGCATGTCCCCCGGCTGCTGTGGACATGGTGTACAAAGCAGGCAGCGCTGGCACCAAAGCAGACTCTAACTTGCCTTTGCGTCATTTGCTACAGATGCAGAGCACTGAAAGTGGGCATTTCATGATCTGGAAATTTTGCAGATATGGAAAATTCCCTACTGGGCAGGAACCAGAGGAAAAAGAGGCTAACAGGGTAGCAGATTCAAATCTGCCAACTCAAGGCGGGAGAGCCCAGCCCAGGCCTAGCCAACCAGAGGTCACGAGCACACTGTTACATCCAGAATACCCCAGCGTGTGTGACAGACCACCTTTTCAAACCAGCTCACTGCCTCCACTGGTGTACTGTGGTCACTCCCAGCAGGAGCAGGGAGTACGTGAAGGTCAACAATAAAGAACAGATGCTCTTCTCAAAGCAGAGTTTCAGGAAACCAGCCAGGGCCAGCACAGCACCCTGGGGTTAGTGGCAGCTGAGCCACTAGAATGAATCCCCCTCCAGTGTCCCAATCAGGGGAATTCCTTCATTCCTTGCTGCTGGGACCTTCCCCAGAAGCAAGAGGACAGAGGGATGCACAAGAGCAGGCTTTTGCGGCCCACTGCCCAGCCAGCACACAGAAAGCAGAGAAGAAGACAGTGACCTAGGACAAATGGCCTCCAAACCTGCCCCCCTGCCAAGCAGCACACACATGGGAAGTCTCTGAGAATTGCTCTCCTCTTGTGCCTGACTGAGTAATCTTTGAGCTCAATTACACTGTTGCGGGAAAATTCCCAAGCCAAACCAAACTGAAAGGAAGACTGTTTGCATACAGGAGATAAGGCAGCGTTTAATCTTGACACCAGAGGACTATTGGATCTCCGCGCCAGTATACTGCTGCAGGGATAATTTCTCAAAAGCAACAGCCCTGAATTTAGAAAAAGTTTAGTCTATACAGAATTTAGAAGTGAGAGGTACAAGGCACTTGATAAAACATTACATAATTGGTTACATACATTGAGTCGTGTACAGACAGGCAGGCTGGTATCCAAACAATAGAAACACTGGGGGGACACGGGGAGGGGGCCCTCACAGGAGAAGCACAGTTAAGGGTGTTACCATAATATAGAAATGTTCCAGGGAGAGGGCCCTTACAGAATGAGCATAGTTAAGGGCATTATATTGTAGGAACGTTCTGGGAAGGGGCCCTGGCATTAGCCCAGGGTGTCTTAAAGTGTACACAATTACTCTGACTCACTGCTCCTCAGAGGTGGGCAGCTGGGCTGTAGACACTGTCAGGATCTATTGAATTCAACAGAAAGAGCAGAACAGAAACTTGGTTAGAGATTTCTAACTGATCATGAAATATCTTTAGGTCTGCTCTCTCATAAATGTGTTCCCACATTATAATTGTGCCCCAAAACCACCATTACCATTTTTTTATGATAACTGGGGATCAAACTCAAGGCCTTGCATATGCCAAGCACTATCCCAGCCCCCAAGTTACACATTTTTAGGCAGGGATGGAGTCTATGATAGTAAGATTTGTTCCAACCAAGTGGAGATGTCATCTCAGCCTCTATTCTGATGTATAAAGCTTGGGTAATAACTTCTACTTCCAGAACGCTACTTGAGAACTCAATGAGCAAACAACCTTCCTAACATATAAGGCAACCTACAGATTTGCTCCATGCCTTCTAAGGGAGCAGGAGGCGCCACCTCCACACTGCAGGATGACCAGGTGACTCTAGTCCTACCACAGTGCATCCTGCCATGTCATCCCTCAGTTGCAGGCCAGCAAGCCCGTAGGTTCCACAGAACATCTCTGCTGTGACGTGTGAAGTCAGTGACGTTCTCAGCAGGGCCCCTGCAGCAGCAACGGTGGCAGCAAGGACTGTATGAGCACTGCAAAATCCTTTTGCATCAGTGTGACAAAGGTCAGAGATGCAAGAACATCAGCCCAAGTTTAGTTTCAGGAACATATTTCTCTGCAGAGAGGGGCCCCAGAAAGCATCAGAGTACAAAGGATGACTTGGGAGCCTGTGTAACCAGCCAGGCGTGTGAGAGCAAGCACAGTCCCCCAGAAGCAGCCAGCAGAGGTTGCTGGCCAGGTGGCTGTCCCTTGGCATCCTTGAAGGACCCTCACCCAGCCCTTGGCCAAGAACCATTCCAGAATTTATGAGGCTAAAAGAGGCACTCACATGACTTCTGTTTTATTTTTTAAGAGAAACTGGAAGGGCATGTAGGGAACAGTGACCCTCGCTGTTTTCCAAGGATCTGCAGCAGTGTGACATCCAAGGAAGGGGTCTCCAGAATCACCACGTATGTCCCTGGAGTTCACTGTAACCTCCATGGTACTCAGGAAGCCAGGGAACCTTCTGCTCTTCTTCACCGCTGCCCACAAGACGCCATGTGAAGCTCCTTAATCGGACACAGAAAGACCTGCCCAGATTTCTCCAACCAAATTTTACAAGTTTATTGTTCAACACAACATGGAAGGGCTCACAATGCTGGTGTCGCATGGTAGTCAGATGCACAGGCTTCTGGCATGGCAGATTTCTAACCTGGGCTCCAGACCGTGTGCCTTTGGATGAATTGTTTCTTCTTCTAGACCTGACTTAGATTCCACATTCTAAAATAATAGCATGTGCAACAAAGCAAATGGAATCTTTCACATGAAGCCCTCATCGCCATGGTGGCCACTACCAAACCAGTTGTCCATGCACTTTCCTTTGCCCCAGAATCCCGCCTGCCCTGCCCTTTGCCAGCACAAGCCCACCCTGGGCCCCACACTTCCAGATGCTCCAGCCACACCCACTTCTCCCCCTGCCCTGAGTCTCACTCTTCCCTCGGGATTTCAGGTAACTGCATTCACATGTGAAGGCACCTCCGGGATACAGAAATACTACTCAGTTCAGCACCCAAAGACCGTGGTTCAAACCTCAGCCTCTCCGGTGACAGACAGCCCACCAGTCCTTCAGCCTCTCTGGGCTTCTGTTTCCTCTTCTTGAAAAAAGGAAGAAATACCTCCCTCCCCTTGTAGAAAGTGAACAGAGTGATTTATGTAAGAGGGCTCTGTAGACTCTGAAATGCCATGGTGTGTTACAACAAGGGCAAACTACTAAGTTTCAGGGCAACGGTAATAAAAAACCATACAAACTTAGTTATTTATGGTCTGGTTCTGCCTCCGTGGTCTATAATGTTTCTGTGGGGAAACCTGGTGTTCCAATTCAGTGAATCTGGAGGGATCATGTTGCTGATAAGAATAATTTCCACAGACTCCTCGTTCCTTCGCCCCTTCCACTAGGTCCCACCATGAAAAATGTGAACATAATTTGTTGTTGCTAAGATGTTCTACTTCCTCTCACTTGCAAAGTGCTTTACAATTTACAAATAGGTCTCAGGCCTGAACCACCAAGCAGAATTCTCCACATCAACCTGGGTCACTGCTCCCCTTCCAAATCCAAGGCCCCAGTGTTTAAAATTTCCTGAGAACCTGAAAACAAGACTAACTTCCTCTACAAAGGGCCGAGTGCCCACAAGAAATGGGATTCTTCGCAATGCCCCGTCACACGTACAAAGAAAGCCAGGGTTCTCTAACCTGGTCAGTAAAAGATGATTGCTGTTTCTGCTTTATTTCTTGCAACATGTAAATCTGTCCATTCTGCCCCTTCAGGCTGACAGCCACAAAACATACTGAGAATCCACATAACTAACCAACCAGCCTGTCCAGGTCTCTGTGAGTTCTATAATAAGATGTTTCTCTCACTTTAATCTTCCTGGCTGATATTTCCTAGGCAACATCTAATGATAGAATTTTACAGTGCTTGAATCATCCAGTTTCTTTCAGATAGGAAAGATGTCTAGGATAAACATTAATCTGTAAGGGCAAAAAAAGAATTCCAACTTGTTTAATGTTGCACCGTGTCATAGCTGGGATTAGAAGCTGTAGTCATGGGGGACAAAGGTATAGCTCAGCAACACAGTATCTGCCTGGCAAGTACAAAGTCGTGAGTTCAATTTCTAGTACCAAAAAGAAAAAGAAAAGGAAAAAGAAAAAGAAACTATGGCCTTCAGTGTTCTCTACCACCTCACTGATTTCTATTTAAACAATAGAAATTCTACTGAGATAAGTAAAAGGAAGTTGAAATATAGGAGCTGGGCTTCAAATAAGAAAAATTGATATTCCTTCCATGCCTGAAGTTCACTGTATAACACTGAATGAGTTCATTTTACTCTCCAAGTTTGAGTATCTTTGTTGGTGAAATGAAACAGTTGTACTATTTGAGGTGCAGCAAGCACTCACCACAAGTGTTCCTATAGGAGATTTACCCATCTAGAGCCCATGCAGACATTGTTAATCAATCACAGCACCCTTTCCCAGTTTACAACACAATGCAGTGCTATAGGCAGCAGCCACCAGTAGGGCAGACCTGAAGAGGAAGTAATGAAGCCTGTGTACATCGCTGAGATACATGATTTCTAAGAGTTTTGGCATTCTGTGATCTATACTCTAGCAGAGAGAAAAAAGTGCCAAAGTAGATCAGGAAACCTGGAACCTAACCACCACCCTACCCTGGGTTTTTCATGCCACCAAGAAAATAACTCATTTATAAATGAGAATAACCATTTTATTCCTTTTATTTGCACTATAAATGAGAATAAGCATTTTACTCCTTTTATTTGCACTATATATGCAAAGCTGAAAACAAAAATCAATGAGATGTGAAATAGTTTGATATACCAAAGTATTCTGCTTATTGTGATAGAACATCTTTTATTAAGCCTTGAAAAATTTATCTCAGCTCAGTTGATGCTCATGACCCTCGTGTGAAGTTGAGTTTCTTCAAGAAGATCCAATCAACACGTGCTGCAAATTCCTCCGGAGCAGGACTGGCTTCGCCATGCTTTACATCAATCCTCAGCCTGTAGTCTGGGCATTCAATAAATATTTGCTGATTTATGATTCTGTGGAGGAAGCTGGGGTCATAGTTAGTTGGCAAGGTGAACTATGGCTGTGATGATGCATTGGACTAATGAGAGTATGATGCGTAAACCTTTTCATCATGGACCAGGACAGCTCCTGCAGCTCCAGACATCACATTTTCCAAGTGTGTGTGCAGTTAGTGACTGGGCAGTGAGGATGGGCTGTTCAGGGAGTGAGCGAGAACGAGCTTCCATTAGGTACTTAGTGTCTTCTTTCACTAGGGAGGGAACATCTTTTCCTAAGTGACTTTTCCTTCTAATTCGTGGGCCTCCCTGTGTGCAAAGGAGTATGGGAGGGTGAACACTTGGGAAGAAGGCAAGTGAGGATGGGTTAGGAATGGCCCTGCAGTAAACAAGTGAGGGCGACAGGAGGCGACACTGTTTCCCATGTTCCTCATGTGTTGGTTGCCTACAGATGGCGCTAACACATTTAGTGGCAAAACAAAGAGGATAATAAATTTATTCTCTTTGTTGTTCAGGAAATCAGAACCCTCAAAAAGGGCTTACCAGACAGAAATCAAGAGCAGGGCTTTGCCCCTTTTGGGAAGTGGGGGTCCATGAGCAGGCTGGGCAGCGAGTCCTCCCTCTGTCATTGGTGGCTCTCCCAGTCAGCTGGCTGGGCAGCATTTTTGGAGCACTCTGACCACCTTCAGCTTCCATTCCCACATTTTCCTTGGCCCTAACCTTCTGCTGTGACAGACCCTGTGATTACACAGGTTTCCATTAGGATGGCCCAAAACAAGTTTCCTATCTCCAGATCCTTAACTAACTCACACACACCCACACAATCCCTTTTGCAATTAAGGTCATGGGTCAGGGATTTGAAAGTGGACCTGAGGGCCTGTTATTACCCCTCCCACACCTCACCTGGTGCCTCATGAACACCGCCCTCCTCTGGAACAAAGGTGACAGCTGCTGGAGGAAGATTGCAAGGGAAAGGAGGCGCAGACACTCCTGAACTATGCACATCTCCTGCGTACCTACCTCGGATTAGCACTCAAAGAACAGCTGCAGAGAGACCAGCTCAGGACAAGCCCTCTCGGCAGCCTTCCTCCACCCAGATCAAGGAGGAAATACCCAAGACTGCTTTGAAAACCAAAGTACCAGCGCTGGGATGAGAGGAGCACTCCTGCTTAGACTATCCAACAGCACCCCCCAGAGCCGGCAAGCAGGAAGGGAGGGAGGGCCATTTTTTGGAATAATCTGCTCCCCACAGAGGTTTTGAACCATGCTGAGTAGATCCAGGAGGCTCAGGGCAGGAGATACAAGGAGGAGCCCAGGACTTGGTAGTGGTTTAAATTCCCCCTGTAATTCTAGGCCCAACTGGAGTTCAGCAGAACAGCACACAGTGTCTGAAAATTTTTGGCCCTGAGGTTTCCAATGTCAACATAATCAAACACCTCCTCTCACAGAACTTCCAGTCTGGACAGACTGGGAGAGCCGGAAGAGACACGGGCCATGACTAACAGCTATGTGATATAAAGCAAATTACTTACCTGCTCTATGCCAGAGTTCTTGGCTGTAAAATAGAGGTAATAACAATAGTCCCTGCCTTACAGGGCTAGAGAAAATTATACAAGAGAATTCTTATAAAACTCTTAATATGGTGGGTTGTTTAGAGTAAGCTCATAGCTAGGAGACTAAGGCAAAAAGATCACAAGCCCAACTCCCACCTGGGCACCTTAGCAAGAACCTGTCTCAAAAATTAAATAAGTCAAAAGGGCTCAGGAGGTAGCTTAGTGTACAGTACCCCTGGCTTAGATCCCAATACAGCTAAATAAAGAAGCATGCACATTGAGTTTAGAGACCATCTGAGGGTACACATAACTACATGCCACCCCAGCACTGTGTGATCTGAAAGTTCTCCTCGCTAGACCTAGACAAAGCTGCTGGATTTGTTCCATTCTGGTGCTCCATTGCACTTTCATTTAAGGAAACAGAATCAGGAAAGCAGAGCTATTGGGATGAGCCCCTGCTGAGCAGCAGGAGGACCCGCACTTCCGGGACAGGTAGGGGTCGGCATGCAAGGTCTGGGCCATTGACAGCTTGCAGGGCTGCGCCTGCGCCCAGTGCACCTTGCCCAAAACATTCTGGATGTTCCACTTCCTCTCTTCCTGCTGCTCACCCCATCCCCGGGCATTCTGGGGCCATAGTGAGAGGTCAAGTGACCTGTGTGACATTGTCAGTACTCACACCCAGCAATTAAAACTACTCTGCTGAGCACTGACATCTACATAATGAACATTATCTCAGACAGCTCCACAGTGATTGTGCAAGACTCAAATCCTCAGTTGAGGAAACTGAGGCTTGAAGAAGTTTAGTATCTTGCTCAAGGTGCAACTATTATCAAGAGGTAAAAGAGGATTCAAACTCAAGCTGGTTAACTTGACACATCCATAACTTCAGGAAGCAGATCCACCAAGCTTGCTGGGCTCCCAGATTTTCCAGCCTCCCTCTGTCCTAAGATGCCCTAAACCTGTCCTGTCTACTTACAGGCCTCCCCCAAAAGACTGTGGCCTCCAGCTGGTCTCTCCCCAAGCACACACGTATATCTACACACCTTACCCCCTGGTTAGCACTGCTCAGTCGCTCTCCCAGGCAGACAGACAGAACCACCAAGTGATGCTCTAAGCATGTCAGCCTGCGCATGTCTTGTGCTGTGTATCAGATCTGAAATATCCCTCCAGTCTGCTATGTCCAGAGCGGGAGCTTTGGGAAGGTGATTAGTGCATGGGGTGCTAACCTTGTCAGAGGACTGATCCAATGATGAATTCAAAGCCAAAGGTGCTGTTAGGAGGTGGAGTCTGGGTGGAAGAGATGTGTCTCTGGGAGTTCATCTCCTTCCCCAGCTCCACCCTTCCCTCTGCTTTGTGGTTGCCAAGGGTGGAGCAGCTTCACCAACCCCTTCTACCCACCACACTGTTTCTGCCTGGGAACCAGACAGCCATGGACTGAACCCTCTGAAACTGTGAGCCAAATAAGCCTCCTGGCCTTTAAATTGCAGGTGCCAGGCATTTTATTAGACAAAAAGTGACTAACACACCTTGTTAAACTGGACACTACTGACACATCCTCTGATGACAGCGCAAGTAATCTACAAGTCCACATAACGTGTGAAAAATAAGATACACTGTTAGTAAGAACAGCTACTATATACTGAGTTTTGTGACATGAACTATGCAAATCACCTTATGTGTGAATGTGTATAGATGTATACATATGCATAATTTCATTTGATGATTACCCTAAGCCTCTTGTGTGATATTATCCCTGCATTTTATAAGAGGTGGGGTTAGAAGCAGACGGAGAACGAGCCTCAGAAACTTAAGTGATTTGCTCCAACCTAGGTAGATCTGCAGGTGGTAAAACCAGATTTTGACCCCAGATCCTTGAGCCTCCAGAGCCCACTTTGTGGCCACAACACTTTACTGCCTCAACAGAGTGAGCATTACACTCACACCTTTGCCAAGAGCCAGGGTCCTTGAGAACTAAGTAAACGCATTCCTTCTCTCCTTACCATGACCCCCACGTCATTAGCACTTGCCAGCAGCCAGCAAATCAGTCTCAGAAATTGATCACAAAGAGGTTGCACATGGGAGATGAGGAGATGCTGCATTTACAAAGTTCTAAAACAAACTATGGGAGCAAACAAAGTAAGACCCACTGCCTCCTGGCCTGTGTCCACTCCCTTGGAACCTGAGTCCCATGAGAAGACATGATTTCCTCCTTCAAGATCTTCCTCTGACCCAAAACAGTACCCAGCACAGAGCAGGTGCTCAAGGAAAGGACTCAATGAGTGAATGGATTTGCAGTCACCATGGAATGGGTGTCAGTGGACCCTAAAAAAATCACTATTAAAAGTTGTCCATACACGCTACAAAAATGTGTTTCACGTGAACCTCAGTGGCCAACATTACATCCAACTTTCAGGAATGCAGTTATCTTTTTTCTTATCTTTTCCAACAAAAGGAATAAAAACTATAATTGCAAAATTAATCATTAAAAGTTAAAATAATTATTTTATAACATCAAGTAGACCGGCGATTAGCACATGCTTCCCTTCCTGATGTATCATTGCCAGCGAGGATCCTGTGATATCAGGCATGCTAACTTCAAGCTTCTCTGTGTCACATGGATCGATGGAAGAGCTAGCAGGTTGCTGCGTCTGTGATGTCGAGGGCAAGAGAGCCAGGAGCAGATGTGGAAAGCAGCTGCCAGCAGGGTGCTCAGAGGAGAAACTGGGAAGAGAGGGCTCAGGAGGTGGAACAGGAGGAAGCTGAAGCCAGACATGAGAGCTTCGGGAGACATCCGTGTCCACGGACGTGCAGCCAGGAGCATCGGCCAGAAAAGGAGGCAGCTTCCTGGCAGCCTCCTGCAGGATGCAGGAGCTTTGCCTCCTCACCTCAGACACCTGGCCGCGCCGTTCCACAGCTGTGACTCCCAGGAGTTCACTTGTGATCTTTGACTTTTTCCTAAATGCTCGGCCTTACTTTTAATCTTGGTTATTCTAAAGGCAATTAATCCACCCAATCCCCTCATCAGGGAGAGGTAAGTCTAAACAAATTAAACGACTCTTCAATGAGAATGCACAGGGAAAAGGAGGAAGTCTTCCTTCGCCAAAGACCATGAAGGGAAGGAAGGTGTCTGTCTTCTGGGAACGGCGAAGTGTGGCCTTTCCTAAGTGACCCATTCAGGCCTGAGTTTAGGTGACAGAGAGGAACTCGTCACCACTGACGCGGCAGGGCCCTCCTCCACAAGGGGGCAGTGGTGTACGCAGTCAGAGTCCGGCTTTACAGCCAGGCCCTAGCCACTGGGATCAGAGTAAGGGCAGCAAGAAAGTCAAAGATCCAGAGTCAGAGCAGAGGATCATCGTGCACATGCATAAACACACACACACATACACACACACATGCACGCGCAGGCACACACACACACATGCCCCGCAGCTGGTACTCTGAGGCCCAGGAACAAGGTCTCACCCATTGTCTCCTAGAGACCAGCGCAGAGCCAGCCCTCCTTCCCTCATCTGTGGTCCTCTGTGGCTTGGTCCATGGTCCCTGAGGTGCTGGGCCTACCCAGACCCCAGGGTGTGAGAGTCTCCAGGTGGGGTCCAAGGTCTCAGTGGTTTTTAAAACCCTCCAGCATTAAGAAGTCCAGCCATACCCAGTGTTGTCTCTCAGAGAGAAATATAAATCTCCTATTCTTTAGTAACAAATGGAAAAAGAGGTCATAAAATATGCAAGTATTTTAGAAAATATATATGAAGTAGTACATAAGCCAAGGGCACCAGATAACAAATGTCCTATTCAAATTGAGTAGTTTGGGAAAGTTAATAAAAGAATTATAAAAGTAGAGTCAGGATAGAGAAAAACCACAAGGATCAACACACCCGGGAAGAGTGACCCCAGGCCAATCCTGAGCCAGGAGAGGTTAGGAACACAGCAACCAGGCAGGCTCCACCCCAGAGGGAGCTGTGACCTCACTAGAAGGAAGCAGCTAAGGGGTCAAATACCCTGGACCCATTCTCCCAGCCCTCTGAGGTCAGAAGCCACAAGACAAGGCAGCCATTGATGTAGTTCCTGCAGGTCCACTTCCTGGGCCACGAAACAGGTGGCAAAGGACAGAGAGTAAGGTCAGTCAGTGTGCGGTGATTTTCCCCTCCATGAAAGCGGGGTGGGTGTTACTGTGTACAGCTGCTGTGTAGAAAACAGCTTCACTTGGACTCGTGAATGAGGGAGACATTTTTTCACTAGTTTGAACACAATCTGAACAAAGTCGCTACAGGAAAACAATAATGGGATTTTAGTTAGAAAATGTAATTTCCAAACACTTTATCTTCATGGGGTCTTTTGAAATATAACAATGAACACCTTTCCTTAGGGCTTGATTATAGGAAAAGGTTTATTCGCTACAATGGAGTAGGATCAGTAATTTTCTGGCTGGAAAAATGGACTCTCCTTTATGAAGCTCAGAAAAAAAATCTATATTGCTTATATTTGCATTTTGATGTCTGCCTTTTCAAAGAAGTGTCACATATATATTCCTTATCTTCCTCTCGATCCCTTCACCAGGGGAGAGATCTAATGCTGGAGGCAGAATCAGGAGTTACAAGAAATTGGGTCCCAGCTTGATCATTCTCTGATTATGAGACCTTAGCCTCATGGCCCTTCCCTTCTTTGGGCCTCAGTGTCCCCAGGTATAACAAGAGCGAGCTGAATTAGGCTTGTGGATTTCAAATACTTTTTAGCAGAACTTTTTCAAGAAAATCAGGCAGCCGCCAAACACCTGAAAGATTTAGTAGTCCCCCGTGTGTTGAAGCAGACCCACCCTGACTTGTGGTCAAGACCCTCAGGGAAATTCCAGAGGTTTCACCTTCCTTCCAGACCTGTCCTGTGCAATACCAGTTCTGTGAGGTGGTGCACAAGCATTCAGGGGAGAGGAAGGTGAAAGGAAATTTGGAGGCTCCCATTGGATCTGCAAAGCTCAACAGATTTCTTTACTGCAGGAATTATTTACTGCAATCTCCAAGCTGATAATAGAAAATATAGTTAAAGAAGGAGGCTAATCTCCAAGCTGATAATAGAAAATATAGTTAAAGAAACAGTAATTTATACAAGTGTCTCTTAATTTTGTTTACCTAATTCCACAATCAAAAATGCAGTTTATTTCAAGCACAATTCAACACATACATAGGAAGAAACAAAAGTTTCACAAAACATTTATCGTTACTGCACTATTGGTTCCTATTTTCAATGTTTTAGTTAGATGTGAGGGAACAAATATGTGTGTCACTGAGTTGTGTTGCAAAATTTCTCAGTGTAGGCTAGAGTCAAAAATGTCTGAAAGCCCCTAACTTGGAAATTCTAGGCTCTGGGATTTCGCCATGCAGCCTGCAGCCCATGCCAGGTCTTGAAGACACAAATTAACTGATACCTTCAAGGGTTTAAATCCTAGGAGCCTCCTGCCTCTTCCCACAGTAGAGCTGATCCCCTGAGTGCGGGAAAGATGGAGGGAACAGAGCGGTCCCTGGAAGCCTGGGGGTGCAGCAGAGAACAAAGAGAGTTTGTCTCCAGTGCTGCCAATCTTGCCCATTCACAGGCACCAGATTCATTCATCCTCTGAGCCCTGCAGGCTGCCCGCTCCCTCCCCCAGGGCCCACCAGCCTCTTCCACAAGGGGTTAGTGTCAGATCTGGGCAGTGCTCCCTGTCTGGTGTGACCAGCATTCAGTCTGCCTGTGAGAATCGGAAATGGAGGCCCCCTTGTCAGTTCAAAAGCAGCCCCCGCCCTGGCTCTCCAGTGCTCCTGGCTTCTACTGCAGCCCAGGAGGACCTAGAAACGCCCACCTCTCCAGTTGTGTGTAGGTCGTGGGAAGGGTGCCGGTCCCCACAGCGCTCCTGCTCCTTCCCCACCTGCCCCTTCCTTCTCAGCCCTCAAAGGCAGCTCTCAAAGGACTGCTCTGAAAGTCCACCTCTGCCCTTTCCCTGCAGAAGAGGGCGGTGAGGCTGTCACTGAAGTCTGCCTTCTCCCAAGTTTAAGTCTAGCCATGAGGAAGAGGGAGGCAGCGGCTATGCTGGGTCAGCCCGAGAAAGTCCAGGCCCAGTGACTGTGACTCCCGGAATGAGGAACCAAGGAGGGTCAGCGAAATGCAGCAGCTGAGTCAGGAGCTGAGAACAGCAATGGGGACATGGGGACGGAACACCCCCGCTTTGTGTCACACACACTCAACTGCTGCCACTACTTACGTTCACAGACCTTCTAGAGCAGTTTTATGTTTGCAGCAAAAATGAACAGAAAGTGCCTGGTTCCCCTGTGCCGCCCAGCACTTTGGCACATCTTCCCCACTCCAGCACTACATCCATTTCTGCACTTCCCTCCGCCCCACCACGCTGGAGCAACACGGAGCCACTGCTGCCAGCAGAGTCCGCAGCATGCGCTGCGCTTCACCGTGGTCGGTAAGCTTTGGGTACTGGAAACCTACAGTGCGGCAGAGCCACCACTGCTGGACCTGCCTCCCGGCTCCCCGTGCTCTTCTGTTGATTCATCCCTCCTTCCCTCCACCCTTGGCAGCCACCACGGCCTTTTACTTTCTCCAGGGCTGTGTCTTCTCCAGAGTGCCACCCAACTGAAATCACACAGGAGACAGGCTTTGCAGATTGCTCCGACCCTGTCTGGTCCTCAAAAAATAACTAGAATAACTTTGAAGGAGAGGAGTAAAATGAGAAAAATCATATATTGCTTTAAGGCTTATTCTGAAGTTATCTGGACTGTATGTATTGATAGATGGACAGACACATAGATGAAAGGAACTGAAAAGACAACTTGGAAATGAATCCCACACAAATGTGTCCAAATGTCAAAGCCATTGAATGGACGAAAAATTGCTCTTTCGACAAATGGTACAGAAATAACTGAATATCCAGAGGAGAGGGAATAAACTTCAACCTAAGACATACCTTAAACATAAATTAACTCAAAGTGGATTGTGGACTTTAACATAAAAACTGTAACACTTTTTGGGGAAAAAGCTATAGGAGGAAATCTTCAGGATCCATACAAGAAAAAATTGATTAAAATTTAATCCATCAATATAAAAACTTTGTTCTTTTACTAGGTTGAAAAGACAAGCCTCAGTGAGAAAATATTTGCAAAACATATAGCAAAGAAGTTGAATACACAAATGCCACTTGAAATTTAACAGTTCAAGAACAGAAAAATCCAACAAAAACATGGGGAAAAAGACAGGTTGGTATGTTTCACCAAAGAGGATGTACAAGTAGTAAGGACATACACAAAATGGGGTTTAACTGTGTTCCCTACTAGGGAGATGCAAAGTAAAATCACCACAAGGTCACTACACCTATGTCAAAGTTAATAAAATAAAGACTGGCAACACAGATGCTGCAGTGGATTTAGAGAACCCAAATCAATCACACATTGCAAAACATCAAATAGTGCATCCACCGGCAAAATCAGTCTGCAATTTCTCCAGTAATTACCCATGCAGCTATAGTACAAACCAACAACAGAACTCCTGGACATTTATTTCAGAGAAATGAAAATTTACATTAATGTAAAAACGTGTACACAGATGTTTATCATACTGGTCAAAAACTAGAAACAACTCAGATGTCCTTCCCTATTGTTTACAAATACCAATGGTGTGACTGTCGTGGCCGTTCAAGTGACACATCTTCTTGTACACGTGTGAGAATCTGGCAGACACTACTGAATGGCCGACCATCCTCCATTCTCATCTTCTAAGATTATCTCAATAAATGAGACAGACAGGTTTGATCCCTGCTATTACAGAGCTGACAGGATGGGAGACGAGATAGGGGAACAAGAATGTACAACTGACTGGATCAGCGATGTGTGGTGCTGTTGTTATAAATCCCCAGCATTCTACTGCTACCTCAACCCAAAGACGGCCAGACACAACAGCTGACTTCACAGGTTTGCAGAGGGGCCTAGGACTGTTTTGTATTTTCATGGAAAACTCATCACGAAACTTTCCAAAGGACTATGAACCCTAATGAAATCTGTCCTAATTAGAAATCCAAACGAGGGGCTCTTATCAATGGAGCAAAGAGCAATTGACTGATTTAATTGTTCTGCAAAAAAAGCTAGACTTTCCCCTCTTCTTGGACCCAAGCACGAATGAGCACATGTAGTTATATAGTTCCTAAGGGCCTACACACTAGAGGCATCTAAGCCCCGCTTCCCTGCTTCACAGTGTAGATGACCTTGATTTGACTTCCTCACACCTTCATTTCTTCTCCTGTGAAAAGACCATCTCCATTCATTAACTGTACGGGTTAATGAAATACAGTAATGCACACAGCCCAGTGCCTCACACATAGCAACTCTTCAGTTGTTTGTATTGTTGCCTTAGGATAAATTCTTGGGAGTAAAAGTGAAAATCAGATCATCTAAACCATTTTTAAATTTCATGAGTAAAGTGCAAAATTGTTCTCCAGCAATAGTCAGAGCAGTCTATATTCCCACCAGCTGGGTAGCATGCATCTCTCCCCACCCTTCCCAGTTTTGTGGGCTCTCATTTTAAAGTATTCGTAATTTGCTAGATGAGTTTCTTGCTTTCTGTTTCTTTAGTAGTGAGAGTGAATGAGTTTTTCAATGTCTGACAGCTATTTGTATTTCTCCTTTGGTAGATTAAGATAGATAGATAGATAGATAGATAGATAGATAGATAGATAGACAGACAGACAGACAGACAGACAGACAGACAGACAGACAGATAGATATTCTACCAGGAATGTGTTCTTATTGATTTGCAGGAACTCTATACATGAAGGACATTGCTTCTTTGTTGACAATGTAACAGTTACTAACTATGCATAGAAGGGATGAAAGCAGCAGTTTGACACTGGGACGTGAACAGAGTTTCTGAGTTGATTGTAGATGACCTTCAAACTGTTCCTTAGTCTGCATGAATGGTAGTGATATAGGGGATGAAACTCCCGACCTACTATGTCTGTGAGTCCGTGTTCTCTACAATCGAAGAATGAATTTTAGGAACAGCGGAGGTGAAGAGTAGAATATAATTATTGAGAAAAAGCTTCTGTCTGAAGAGAGAAAAAAGGGGTTGAGAGTGGGTTGCCCCAGACTGTCTTTTCTAGGGACTTTTATAGAGTAAAACCATGAGATTAGATGGCTCAAAGGTGGGGAAATGAGAATTTGCAAAGTGGGCATAAGGTGATCCAGACTTAATCCTTAAGGATTATACTTTGAGGGTGTGCTTGCATTTGTCCTGAGATCTGGCCCACAGCAAGAGGTGTGTGTCTCCTCCAAGGTCATCAGACATCTGGTCCTCTGTGCCAGCTTCTTTGAGGGCCTAGCCTGTCTGACTGCCTATAGAATTTCTAACTGCCTGTAACAGTAGGACTACCATTGCCTTTTATTTTGTTCTGTTTTCCCATTTATCTATATGACATTTTCCTTCAATCACAGATGGAAATATCCACCATCTATGTCATTTGTAGGGTGGCCACAGTGGGTCCTGTTGTTACAGGCCGCTGAGCCAGTTAGAAATATTATAGGCAGTCAGACAGGGCTAGGCCCTCGCAGAAGATGGCACAGAGGACCAGATGTCTGATGACCTTGGAGGAGACACACACCTCTTGCTGTGGGCCAGATCTCAGGACAAATGCAAGCACACCCTTAAGTATAACCCTTAAGGACTAAATCTGGATCTCCTTGAGAAGCCAAGGGTCACAATCCTAGGAATAGTCACTGATCCATAAAGAATGCTTGCTTTCTACATCATTCACTTCCCCATTTGTCTCTGACTTGGTCAATTTTACCTGAGCAATTAATCTTATTGGTTAACCACAGTTCTGTCCCACCCACCTTATGCCACTTTGCAAATTCCCATTATCGCCACCTTTGAGCCATCTAATCCCATGGTTTTGCTCTATAAAAGTCCCTGGAAAAGACAGAGTCTGGGGCAACCTACTTGGGTCCCCTTCTGTCTTTCTTCAGACAGAAGCTTTCTCTCAATAAATATATTCTACTCTTCACCTCTGTTGTTCCTAAAATTCATTCTTCGGTTTTAGAGAACACGAGCTCGCGGACGTAGTAGGTCAGGAATCTCATTCCCCTACATCACTGTGTGTGCCCCATCGTTCCACACTGCACATGTGAGCATTGCTGTTAAAATTCCTCCACCTTCTTCCACCCCGAACTGTCCTGGGCCAAATAAGAGCACCTCAGTGGAGAAGTTCCATCTCCCTCTCCACTTCACCTGGGTACAGACCTCAGCCAAAGACTGATCGACACCGTGTGCAACTGTTTATACACGAGACGAGGACTCCAGAGGAGACTGCGCTCCTGCTTAGCTCCCCATCCCTGGCTGCAGGCTGCTCGCCTCTCTGCCCTGTTTCTGAGAACATTTCCCACTAAACTTCTGGAGCATGAACCGCTGTGTCAGACTCAGCTTCTGAGGAACATAGCCCGAGGCTGTGGCCGTCCCAGGAGTAAACATTTCTGTTTACATGAACCTTTATTTCTACAGCACATTCTGATTTATACTCCTCCATGGTCACACTGAGCGTATAACCGCCTTCTTTTCTTGATGATTGAGCAAACGAGAGTGGTCAATTGTGTCAGTTGTCCAAGGTCATCCAGTGTACTGGTTAATATTTACTGAAACCCTGGAGGCAAAGTAACCTGAACAGTAGGAACTCTGGCTTGGCACCTGGCCTTCATGACCTGAAATCTCACATCTCGCTGGGTCCTTCTGAGCAGGAGTGACTCACCATGGCTCAGCAACTCTAGAACAGAAGGTACAGGAAGCACCTCACCCAGAGGCCCAACAGGCTGGACCCACTGGTTTGCACCACCACCTGGTAAGAGCTGCAGAATATCACGGTGGTTGTGTAATCTTAAAGGAGGGAAACTGAGGCCCAGCAGCACAAGAGCATTGCCCCATGTAGCTTTCTGGCACGGGAAAAGTCTGGGCCTGTTCATGCATAGATCCTTTGCTTTAATTCCATGTGATACTAATCCAGCAACCCCCTTTCATTGCTCCTTGGACCTTCCCTGGAACCCAAGCTTAGCCCTGCACTGGTCCCCCTCAAACACACTCTTCTCTGCCTCCTCACAACCAAACAGTACAACATCAGCCTGTGAGCCTGCACCAGCCCACGGCTGACCTTCCCTGGATCTCCTTCCCTTCTTAGTGAGGTGTCAGTGCTCTCCATTGCTTCCTCCTCCTGTGCCCTTCAGTGCTCAACTGTTGCAGCCAGGCCTCTGCCACCACTGCCTAGCATCCCCTCCCTGCCCATTCTGATGGCTGATTTTCAGTACTCACTCATTTCGTACTGTGTGCCACTTCCGGCACCTCTGACTCTAGCAACCAACCACCCCAGGGTGGCCAAGATGGATGTGGTTCAGAGGACATGGGCTTTTAGGGCTAAAATTGGGACAGTTCCAGGCAAACTGGGATGCTGCTCACCCCAAGCGACTTCCTGCCTCTTGAACTCCTACTTTACTCTCTCTTGGGTCCACTTCTGTCCTCAAAGCAGTCCTCCTCTATTTCTAAATAATGCTTTTATCTCTTCAGGACTTAACTTCAGTTCAGCTTTCTCTCCTTACTTGTCAACCCTGAGTGATCTCATCTATTCTCAAACCTTGACATCTGGGAACTTCCACTGCTGTTCCTCCCTCCCAGGTCCCTTGTGAACTCTGCAACAGCCCATGTCACACACCCACATGGCAAACCAAATGCAGCAAAGTCTCCAAAGAACCCCCACCTGTCCCCCTTCTCAGTTAATGGAGAACGGTGAAGGGCACTGCTGTGTGGCGAGGAAGATCAGGGCACCCAGGGCATCAGTGGCTCCTGCCCACCCAGCATCCATACCCCTCTTGTGACAACAGCACTCACTTTTCCTTTTCATCTGTGTCTCCTAAACCTTCTGTCCAGTGTGTTCATGGGAAGCAGCCCAGCCGAGGTCAGGCAGGCACATGGGATAAGATGACATCACAAAAATGACACAGGTTCATCCTGACTGTCCATTCCTCCCCCAACCTTCATCCCAGGGCCACTCCATCCTGTTCCCTCCAGTTCCTAGATACTGAGCTTTTCACTGATTCTGAGAGCCTGGCCATTTGCTTCTGCTAACTTTCCTTTTTTGTTGAAATTAGCCAGAATCATTTTTCTACTGCTAATAGATGAAGAAAAGTAATAGATTGGATGAGATGTCTCCGTGTTCCTCATCTCTGTGTGCTCCCCAACCCTCCACTGAAAAGTCTGTAGGATTTCCTCCATAATTTCTCTCAAGTCTAATCCTTCTACTCTGGCTTCTCTTCAGGATTCATAAATCTTTCACCTTTTTCCAAACCTAATCCTTCTTCAGCATCTGCATCCTATCACTTATTTCTGACATCACCATCTCTGATGTAAACTAAGCAATAACTCCCACTTTCAAGTAACTCCTTTGTGCCTACTTAGTAGTTCTTTTCCAAATCCTCCAAGGTGGGTTTTGTTGTCCCTCTTTAAACACAAGGCAATCAGAGCTTGGAGAGGTGGAGTTATCCCCCCAAGGAAGCAGACAGACACAGTGTAGAATGGGTGACCTCTGCACCACTGCTAGGCCTCTCCTCGAGCCCCCAGATGAGACTCCCTCCCATGCTGGCTTCCGCGGTGTCTTATCTACAAAGCAAATCTAGCCAGCCGTGCTCTCACTTGAAGCTCTGCTGGAACTCAGTTGACCTGGAGGATGCCAGTGGAGGTCCTAGGTGTGGTCCTTTCTGCCCCTTCCTGGGTCACTGCCTCTTCCCAGCCCCCCTGGTTCCCATTCCTTCTGGTCACACTCACATACTGCAAATTCCCTGCGCACACTGTTTCTTGCCTTCTTGTCTTTGCCATACAAGTCCCTCCTTGTGGAATATCTTCTCCCTCCTGCCTTCTCTTTTCCCTCAAGACTCAGTCCGGTGCTCTGTCCTTCAGGGACTCTCACTTGACAGCGTAACTCCTTCCACCACATGGCGCTGCTGTTCGTCCGTATGTCCTGCTGTGCAGACCACCACCTACCGATCCACTCACTGCACTATGGAATCGGCTGTCTGTCTCCTCCGTGAAGTCAGAGCCTCCTGGCAGACCAAGGCTGTGGTTCAGCCCCATTTGCATCTGAACATGATTAGTTACTGGCAGCTGGTGACCCCCCTGGCCCTCCTGCACATGCCTCTAGGACCCCATACACCTTGCTGCTGTGTCACCCCCTGACAGTGACAATGCTGCACCAATACAAGAAAATCACTAGCCAGGCCATCTCAAGGTGCTGTCACTAAATAGGAGCTACCAGGAACTGATTTCCAAAGAACTCACACCCTTGTATTTTCTAACACCGTCAAGGGAATTATGCTGCTATGGTGAAGGGAATTGTGTGAAGGGAATTATGCCGCTATGGTGTGCTCAAGAAATTTACTCATGGGATTTTCAGAAACAAGTGAGGTTTATTTCAAATTGAAGTGGTCCAGTCAGCCTTTGCCATTGAAACTCCCAACTTCTGGCTGGTTGGCACCGATCCCTTTGTTCCCTTGCTAAATACCCCTGTATGAGTTCACGAGGTCAGGGGTAACTGTGGATACCACCTTTCTGCAGCACTGTCATTGCTTTGGAATGTTACAAGACCTTCTTACACATCTGGTTAATTGACACACAGAATGTGGGCACCAGGCAGTTTGGTGCTTTAAGATAAACTTGTTTGTTTCCTTTCTGTAGTTTTTTGTGGAAAATTAAGGGAGAGGAGGAGACTTTGGGGATTCGGCCAAAGATCACTCACCATTTGATGTTTAACTGCCAACTAGGTGTCTAAACTATAATCTATAGGCCATAAAAGAAACGAAGTTTTCAAGACTAGGATTTGGGAGGTTTCAAAAGGAAAAAAAAAAAAGGCAGAGAAAAGAAAGCAAATAGTGAAGGTTACAAACACCCTCACATTCCCCGCTAGAGGACATATTTTCGTCTCTAGAATACGTATAGTTCTTCATAAAGTGGTAGTTTGCAGTTGGACTGACTATAACAGTGTCATCCAATACCATCATGTGAACCTGATTTACACTGCTTTGAATCCTATCTCTTACCCAATTAATTAGGCACACTCCAAAACTGAGTACCAATATTATGATGATTATTAGTCCTGTGATTCCCGCAAGGATGGAGACTAGTTCTGGGTTCCAATTTATCATACCATCCCTGAGTGTCATAATACAATTTTTCCTGTTCCTTTGCTTCTCGTTCTAATTGGTCAAGAGTTTCTATGATTACCCTTGAGATATTTGCATAGAAGCAATACTCTTCTAGTGCAGCACAAAGTCCTCCCTATTCAGTGAAAAGTAGGTTAAGTCCTCTTATGTTCTCTAGAACTATTTCTGCCAGAGAGTTCACCTGCTTATGAAGTTGTTTCACTACTTGCTGCACCTCTGTCATGCTCTGTTCTGTGCTGTGTGTTGTTCAGTGGCGGCTCTGTAGAACTGTTTCAGAATGGGCTATTGCTCCTGCACTCATCCCAAGCACCCCAGTTCTGCTTGCCCTGGCCAGTATCAGCAAGACAGCAGCCCACCTGTGTCATGTCTAGTGATTGACCAACAGGTGTCAGTCCTCAGATCCTCTCTGGATAGCTTTCACTCCGTGGATGAACATCATCATGAGACAAGGACCCATCTGAGTAAATTTTTGTTCAAGGTCTAGGCCTTTGAACAATCCATTGGTACAGAAAAACCAGAACCCACAAGATGCCTGGTAGGTGAAATCCTGTGACTTGGTCTGGTTGCATGCAACCTGGTTGTTACTCTGTCCCATGCAAAATTCCTGCCCATAAACAGTCTGTATCATGAGTAAAGGTAGGAGTTCTTCTTCTTGTGAGGAGCAGAGTGTTTGAATGGATATAACTAGGATTGAGGAGGCTATCGCTTCATAAAAGGGTGGACCTGGTCTTACACACATCCAATAGCTCTTTGCTATAGTGGATATCTGACATATTTAGAAGTTGGTGAGTCTCATTAAGCATCGTGTAAATCCTGGACTTTGCACTTGCCTTGTCAAGACCAACCTGAATATCTACCAGGGATAAGATGCTGCCTTTGTGGGGGGACCTTAGGCAAAACCTTTGGTCTTGAGCCTTTGGGACCAGGCAACTCGTGGGAGTGTGTAGGAAAAAGGGTACAGACTTCTGTCCTTCATATACAGATAAAGATCCCTGGGTCTATCCATCCCCCTATTCTTTGCATGTGCATATGAATGCCCCAAATGGGCCCTGTTGCCCAAATTGGATTATTAAAATCCTGGAAGATGATTCTAACCTGCAAACAGAACTTGTCCGAGTACTCAGTTCTGTGAACTTCTATATATCTGGATGAAGTTGTCATTCTGGGCCCAACAGTGGGTCAAAGGATTTGGGTCTTTTGTTCTACTTGCAGGGTCAGATCCATCATACCATCCACCCCAGAGTCCTATAGTCTCACAACCCTAGTGTGGACAGTATGCTTCCCTTTCATTACTACAATTTCCCTTTTTCAATTTTGGACACATATATAATCCGTGGGCCACCAGGTCCATATCACCATTTGGGTTATCCCTAATGAGTGTCGTTTCTTGTACCTTACATGCAGGAAAGCCATTCACAAACCCTCTGTCCCACCACCAGTGGGGGTTCCAAAAACAGCATATGGGGATTACAAATACAACAGATTGTTGGTATCAAGGGAGATGTTGTTCTGCTATTACAGCACGTTAAGTCCAATAGAGTTCATTTGTGGGC
Organism: Hydrochoerus hydrochaeris; assembly: GCA_004027455.1. Classification (NCBI taxonomy): domain Eukaryota; kingdom Metazoa; phylum Chordata; class Mammalia; order Rodentia; family Hydrochaeridae; genus Hydrochoerus; species Hydrochoerus hydrochaeris. The sequence continues at coordinate 71,804 of PVLA01001974.1, forward strand.
ATGCAAAGGTGTAATTACAGAGATGCCCCTGAAGTATAAGGGGGTGACCCTTCTTATCTGTGAACTGATGTCATCAAACTTCACCAGCAAGACGAAGCAGGAAAAGTGAAGCTGGGGTCATCATTCTTAGGTATGGTCCCAGGAGGTTTAAACAGGTTAGCCATAGAAAAATCATTTTAAACAGTTGAGAGTGCTTAGTCCAATAACTACAACTAGGTAGAAAACAACAAAAGCTACCTTCTCTGGAATTCCCCACTCCCCTGGGGATGTAGTCCAGAGTGCAACAGCAAACATCAGGAACACAGGGAGGAAAAGGACCAAGAATTCAGTGGGATAGCAGTACATTGAAGTCTGATATATGATGTCCACTCAATCTTCAGCCATGTGTTGACTCATCAGCTTCCAGGGTGATGAAAACAAGACTTTGGGTACATTGTCTCCTCCACGTGGACTTTAGGGGAGCTCTCATTGGGGTAGTCCGTCCAGTCTTCACTGGGATGTGTCCTTTCATTCTTGTGCTATAGTCTCTGAGAATATTGTGCTTTGAGTGGGGGCAAGGTCTCAGGCGGCCATGGTGAGTCAGTAATTGTCTACCCCCTACGTGTCCACTTCCTAACTCTAGAGTGATGAAGCCAAAGTGTGCAATTTGCAAATGTCAAAGCAGTGGGCATGGCTATTATGACCTCATGAGGGCCCTTCCACTGTGGTTGGAGGGAACTTCTCTTTGCAAGCTTTAACTAAGACCTCGTCACCAGGTTTGAACCCATGGACTGGAGAATTATAGGAAGAGGGTATTGCAGCAGCAGTTGGTTGAAGGGCCTTTAGTTTGATGAAGTGCTTTCATTGGCTGACACAACCCCAAGGTTCTAATCTCCTGTAGTGCAAGCCCTGGCACAATTGGAGGAGGCCTCCCAAACATTATCTCAAAGGGAGTGAGTCTATCCCAGTATGGGGTGCCCTGTGATCTTAGGAGTGCAACAGGATACATTACAACCCAAATAGCTCCAGTTTCTTGGCAGAGTTTTACCAAAGCATCCTTTAGAGTCCAGTTTTGTCTCTCACCTGGCCCAAGCTCTGAGGTTGATAGACCACATGTAGCTTCCAGACAAACCTTAAGGCCTTTGACAGAACTTGGGTCACTCAGCCCACAAAAGTGGGTCCATTATCTGAACCCACCATTATGGGAAGCCTATACCAGGGTATGATCAAGTCCATCAGAGCTCTAAACACTTCCTTAGATGTTTGAGTCCTAGTGGGAAGTGCCTTCACCCAACCCAAGTAGATGCACATCATAACCAGCAGGTACCTTTTGTTTTCACTCATGGGTTTAAATTCAGTAAAGTCCATCTCAACATCTTCACATGGCCAGTCCCTTGCCTTCAGATGCCTGGCTGCTTCTGAGGCTGTGCAGTTGGCTTCACAACAAGCAGCCACTGAGACACACAAAGTCCAAAGTCTCAGTACAAAGAAATAATGACCAGGCAAATTCGACATGGCCATCTTTTCCAGGCGAGTGTCGCTATGTAGGACTTGTGTTACATAAAGTCCTAGGGTCTTAGGGAAAATAAACTCCCTCTTGGCAAGATTTGCCACCCATGATATTGGGCTGATCTGGTTCCCAAAAGCCACTTACCAGGTCCTCTTAGCAAAGTCTCTACTTCATGTGGTACAAACACATTCAAATTCTATTCCAGAGTCAATTCGTCTGCTTCCTAATGTCACTGTGGTAGCCATGGAGTACAGGCACGAGGGCCATTCTGCCAGCACTGGGTCTGCCTTTTCAACAAGTATGCCACAGGAAAAGGACAGTCAGGCATAAGCACAAAAGAGTGACTAACTACTTGTTGTCCAAGCCAGACCTGCTGAGTCTTGCAAAAAGAATAAGAAGACATTTGGCCAGTTTCCCCCTGTATGTTTATTTTCTCACTTAAAAGTGGGACCACTGAGTGAGTGACTAGGGATATGTTGGTACCCATGTGCACCAGGAATTGAACAGGTTTTCCCTCAACAGTTGTGGTTAACATGGGTTCCCTGGGGCCAAGAGACAGGGACCCATGACCCCATCAATCTGAAACTTCCCCTTCATTCACCACGAGTACTTCCTTTTTTCTCTTTCTTTGGCAATTTTGGACACTCCTGTTTATGGTGTGCCATCTCCTTGCAGAAGGCACACTATTTTGGGTCCAATGGAACACATTTCCTTCCTTTTGGCAACCACTTCCTTTCCCCTTTCTTATTTCTTGCCCCTGCTTATGCTTTCTTCTTATGGGTTGTTAACATCACCTTCAGCTAGTCCTCCTGAGCTTTGCACTTTCTGTCCTCTCTGTTATTATAAATCTCTACTATATGAGCTATAGTCATTTCAGCAAATCTGTCCAACCTCTGCAGTTTATGGCAAATGTCAGGCACTAACATTTCCAGCCTCTAGGGGATCATATGGTGTGAACATGTGATAAGCTTCCCGTAGGTGCTCTAGGAAAGCATAAGGGCTCTTATTGGCCACCTGGCATACCTCTGCTACCCTTTGCATGTTTGTGAGTTGGCAGGATGCCACATGAAGTCCTTTCAATAAGCTGTGTGATTATCATTTAAACTCCTTTTTAAAATTTTTTTATTTAAAGAAAAACAAAAGCATGTAAAGGGTAGAGATAATACAGAATTTCAAAAACAAAGATAAACAATAACAAATCATCAGTTGATAAATTACATATTGTCCTCTTAGAAATAGTTGTTCAAGTTACAAAATTAAAGCATACAAAGTAGATATTCAAACAGTGAGAGTGTAAACAGCTACTTATGCATGAATCTCTACATGTATTTCTATCCTTTCTGTATTAGAGGGAAAAACAAAACTTAGCAAGACAAGAAAAAATTCCTATAAAAACATGAAACCAAAAAGTCATATAAAACCACAGTACAAGGTGATCTACAATGATTACTGTGTTGTTTCTTATTATCTTCAATAGAATGTCTATATCAGGCATAATTGAATATAGCAGTACAATTGAATAGAGCAGTACATAACAATATCAGTAAAAATAAAACATTGTAGACAGTATAAAACTTTAAAGGCAGGTAATAATCAAACCAGAGTGGATATTCTAGTGAATCTTGTCATCTTAAGTGCAGTTGCCTATACTCTCAGACTTGATCCTAGCAATCATAACAGCTTTAATAAAATCTATCAATACAAAGCAGTGATCTAACACCAGATCTGATTATGATTGGTCACGGTAAAACAGTGTAGGTTTTACAGAGCATTAGATTAACTTAATAGGAAATTAAGGATGATTACCATACTATATCCTGTTATTTTTGGCATTACTGTTTGTGCCCCTAGAATGACTGGAACAGAATACAATACATTTAAGCAGAGTAGTGTGAGTAATGTGGGTTTTAAATCCTGGTGCACTACTAACAATATAGTGTGTCAAGGCCATCTATGATAGAGATTATAGTTATCCTTCTCTGCCTCATTTCTGCTATGCTATTTTTCTGCCTTTGTCTGGTTTTCTCCTTCATTCTACTGCCTGCCCCACTCATTGAGGCCTTTCTGCCACTGTTCCTAAAATCCCAGTATTTTTTTTTCTCTCTCTAGAATGTCCTTCAGTATTCTCTGTAGAGTTGGATTGGTGGTGATAAACTCCCCCAGTTCCTCTTTGTCATAGAAGCATCTTGTTTCTCCATTAATTTCTAGTGACAGTTTTGCAGGGTGCATCAATCTGGGCTGGAGGGTATTCTCTTTCATGGCTTGGAATACTTCACTCCAAGCTCTTCTTGATCTGATGGTCTGTGTCGAGAAGTCAGCTGTGATCCTGATGGGCTTACCTTTATAGGTAATCTGTTTCTTTTCTCTAATGGCTTTTAATATTCTTTGTAAATTGAATTTCTGGTATCTTGATTATTATATGTCTGGGTGTAGATCTGTTTTGGTTGTAGGTGGCTGGAGTTTGGTATGCCTCACATAACCGAATGTCATTTTCTTTTCCCATGCTTGGGAAGTTTTCCTTAATTATTCCTGTGAATAGCCTTTGTAATTAACCTGTACGTATTCCTGCTTCTTTGTCCACATTTCTTATTCTTAAATTATGGATTCTCTTGTCATCTTCTAGCCTTCTTATTGTTAATTCCTGTTTCCTTGTTATTTTTAAGAGATCTTTCCTTTCATGATCACATATTGCAAACATGTCTTCAAGTTTTGATAGTCTATCCTTAGTTTCTTTTAAGGAGTTTTGTCAGCTTTCAGTGGAGTTTTTAATTTCCTGATAGTCTCTTTGAATCTGCTTCATGTAGTCTATATTTTCTTTATATTCTTTATCAAATGTTTCTATCATTTTTTTGTGTTCCTCCCTTCTTCGCCATGAAAATGCTGTGTTCCATAATTGTTAGCTGTTTCAGTTGTAGTCCCAACATATTTGATGAGATTTTTTATGTTTTAATTTCTTCCTGTGTCAAGAGGATCCATCTCCCTCTGTCTGGATCTCTCCATGGTGTTTTATTCTGGCATATGAGTTGTTTCTCCCAGGAGGCTTTGTATTTTGTTGCTCACTCATCATTTAAACTCTTAATCCCATCATCTGTATTGGGATTTCAATTTGGCACTTCCTGGGGCAGCACATGTCTCAGCCTATCTGTAACTTCCTATGGTGTTCCTGGTCCTTTGGCCTTTACACAATCTTCTGCCTCCTTCTACATTCTCTCTCTCCCCCCACCAAGGTAAATAGAGAATAGAGCAATTGCTGACCTTCAATCCAGTTGGGGTGGTGACACTTAAATACTCCCTTGATCCCACCAAATTAATCAGAGCACATGGCTGCTCAGAGACTGGGGATTTTGAGTTTTACAGGTACACAAGTCACTAGAGCTGATGGGGGTGTAAACAAAAATGGTCTGAATTGCCCCTCCAGGTCCTAGAGCCATTATTTCCCAGAGAGGCAAAACAGAAATTGGGAAAGAATGACATTTCCCCCACAGTGGGCAGTACTCTTCCATCCCCTGCTGGCATATCAGGACCTGCCTGGAGCTAGGTGTCTGGAGATCTAGACTCTGCACATCCAGACTCTGCACATCTGCAGGTCCAATATTAGGCCCTGCCTGGAACTTGGTGTCTTGAGATCCAGAATCCTTGTGCCATGTGGTCCCTCTCATAAAGGGACCATCCTGAAACTCAGTGTCCCAAAACTCAGGTTTCATGCGCTCATGGTCCCTCTGATATTTGGACCCTGCTGAGCAGAATTCAGTGTCCTGGGAATCTGGATTCGCCCCCTCCACTGCCAGGCCCTGGAGAGGTTGATGGTGGGGTGCCTGGTAAAGCAGAGGCAGAGACTACATGAAAGGAGTCAAGGGCTCCTCCTCTGAGGACAGAGGCAATACAAGTGGCTTCATATTAGACTTGCTTCTCCTGAATTACCAGCACCCATTCAGGAAGACTCCAAATACAGAGTTTAAACCAAGGAGGAGACAAATGAACCACATGTATCCAAGAATCAATATATGGAAACTAATCTGGATGTCCTGAGTTTCTGGTAACTACACTCCACACCCTGTTGGCTATCTGAAGGTCAAGTGTTCCCTCTGCCAGCCATCCAACTTCAAGGGCTGGCCATTTAAATTTACAAAATATCCAGAGTTTCATTTTTAAAATCTCACCATCTCTGCCACATTTGTCAAAATTGCTTAGTATGCAACCAAGTACAGTTGGCTTACTGCCAGTGGCTTCCACTGTGACCACTGTTAAACCCACGAATCCCGCGATCTGTCTCAGCAAGTCCCTTCCCCTTCCTTTGTTTTCTTAGCCCAGCTGGAAACAAAAGTGAAAATCCAAGGCTAGCAAATCTTGAAAGAATGGTGACAGCAATCTCTGCTAGTGGTGGGCTAGATATGCATGTACTCAACTTGGAGACAGACACACAAAAGACAAACATCCTGGAGAGAAACTTCCTCCCTTCTCAAAATTTGGAGTGAACTCAGGGAAGCTCCCCGACAGACAAATCACTACATCTGGTGTACTAAGTTCTTCTTAAGTTCAACAAACAACCAAAGAAATTCCTGAGTGAGCCACGTGTTATTGGCCCAACTAGGAAACCAAATCAGAAGCACTTACCTTGGCCAGGAGGTGGGCATTCAGTTGTTTCTGTCTCATAGCCATAGGCATCTGTTCCCTCAGCTGCCAGCAGGCTGGCTGAAATCAGCCAGGGACCCTGTCACCCAGTGGGGGCCACAGGACAAGGAAGCACTGGGGCATGCCTCAAAGGAAGGTATCCACAAAGGCAAATCTTGCTGGGGCCTCCAAAATGTTACAGTGTGCAAAAGAAATTTACCCACAGGAGACCAAGTTGTGAGAAACAAGTGAAGTTTGTTTCAAATTGAAGTGGTCCAGTCAGCCTTTGCCATTGAAACTCCCAACTACTGGCTGGCTGGCACCAATTCCTTTGTTCCCTGCTGTCATATACCCTTGTGTGAGTTCACAAGGTCAGGGGGTTTCCATGGATGCCACCTTTCTGCAGCACTGTCATTGCTTTGGAATGTTACAAGACCTTCTTACACATCTGGTTAACTGATACACAGAATGTGAGCACCAGGCAGTTTGGTGCCTTGAGATAAACCTGTTTGTTTCCTTTCTGCAGTTTTTATGGACAGTTAAGGGAGAAGGTGAGGTTTTTGGAGGATTTGGCCAAAGATCATTCACTGTTTGAAGTCTAACTGCTAAGTGTCTAAATTATAATCTCTGCCACTAAACTGCACACCCTAGAAAATGTCTTTGAAATCTTCCCTTTTCCTCTCTTCCACATCCCAGATGTGACACAGCTGCTCAACGCCAGTGTCTCTAACACCTGCTGTCTTTATTCACATATTTGTCCTGACATCACAGAGACCTAAAGGAACAAGCTGACATGCCACGGCTTCTGTGGGGAGCAGAAGACTTGAGGGTGGCATCCTTTCTCTCCACCAGCAGAGACAAGAGGAGTTCACTTGCTCCTTTTTTAAGGGTGTTTCTGAATTTACAAGTTTAGAAACTTGCCTCTTTCTTGGGGTGTTTTTGATGCTTCAATAGTGTAAAATATGTTTCAAAGAACAATTTCTGGCCAGAGGTATTTACTATAGCACCTCAGCTAGTGTTTTTGGCTCCTGGAATTTGAGAAAATTTCTTATCAGCTTTGTGTCTCTGTCTCCTTAGTTGTAGACTGAAGATAACAATTCCCTTCTCACAAGGTTTGTCTGGGGATAAAACAAGATTAAAAACCTGCAGCATACTTAGGACAGTCTGAGTCATAGTAAGTCCTCAGGAATCTTGGCCGTTTTTATGAGACGGCAGTTGTGGCTATTTGCGGTGACCAAATATGGCTCCTGAGGTTCTTGGGGTTAAGGACCAGTGAGAGGATTAGAAAAATGAAGAAGAGACAAAACAGGGGTCAGGTGGAGCCCTTACTCTCCTGATGGGAAGAAAATAACTGCTCAACCACTGTAACACCTTTATTTATACACTGGGAAAGATGATGTCAATTCCAGCCCCTCTGCCTAGCAACCCATTGCTTGGCAGGTCTGGGCCCCTTGCCTCCTTGGTGCTGGAACAACTTGTTTACATAGCTTGTTTTGGTCTCTCTGTTTTTTCTGGGCTTATTTGCTTTAGCTCCACACATGTGATCAATCTCCAGCTTCAACAGCTACCAACACCTATTGATTTATTATTATCAAGACTTTTTCACCACCCTTGACTTCCCTCCATTCCACTGTACCCAATGAACCTGACCCTCTAGTTTTGGTCTCCTACCTGTGGTCTTCTGACATCTAATCGCCACACACAGCTGCCCTTGTCATTTTCCCCAGTGCTACTACAGTGACCTTTCCAAAAGACACAAATCTAATGGAATTAATCTACTGAGACTCTTCAGTGGTCCCCAAAGCCTTTATTAGTCTCAGATCCTTGCCAATACTGAGGTCTCATTTGTCAAAACTCGACTGACAAACTCATGTCTATCTAGTAGCATTTATATATTTTTATGAATACATTTTATCTATAAGCACTCCTTGCATAAAAAGAAGCAAAAATGTTGTTTTGGCCTTTCCTCATAACTGTAATATGAATGAAAGAAATGCTCTCATCAGACTTTATCTTAGGATAGTAAGCTATCCTTGTTGGCAAAATATATCTATCAATGTTTGAGTTGAATGGTATCCCTAGGTAAGGGGAGATATGAGAAATAGAGGGTGAAGAAAGGGGAGCAGATGGAGCTGTGATGTGACCATGGGGCTGTGATGTGACCTCGACCTCAGATCTACCTTTGTCCACCTGCAGCACCATAACTAAACTTATGAAAGACTTGGTGCCTGCAGGTTGCTTGTAGAATTCGGTGGAAGGGCTGAACTTAGCCACTGAACAGACTCAGGGCAGAGGGCACAAAGCAGTGAGAGGGAAGAAGCCACAGCCAGAGAGAAATCATGTCTGACATCACAACTTGCAGCCTCTGGGCTCAGCTCAAGGTTAACCAGACTTCCCACAAGTGGCATCCAGGTTGCATGACTACCCTCTGGAACACATTTCACCATCACAGTCCTGGTGTGGGTTTAAGTATCACAATTCAACATCCAGCTGGAGGAGGAAAATACAGCTCTGACCTCCCTTTGACCCTACAAAGCCTATGGGGACCTCTGTCTTCACCTTTGCTCAGGTTCACATTCGTCTTGCCCTTACCACAATTTAACTGTTTCATGCACTCTTTGATGATGGTCCCTGTCACTCCTCCCTGGTTTCTCCTCTTCATCCAATTTTTGAAAAACTGTATTGACCAACATACGTTTTACTCACAGTTAACATATTTCCTCATATTTTAGAAACCAAAGCCTTGTACAAGCATCAGTGGACACTTCTGACTTGCTTGGGATAACAAAATCAGTGCTGAACTGCTATCATTCTGATTGAAGCAAAGCAAGTTTGTGGTTTGATACTAGCTTATGTTTGTGGAAATGTTATCACATAACCAGGCAGCCACTCCTAAGAGAGGTCTTATTATTAACTCATTCCCCAGACAGAGGAACAGAGGAGACTGGCTTGCTCAGCACAGCAGAGCAAGTAGACAGCAACACTGAGATTCAAACCCCCACTATCTGATCACAAAGTCCAAGTTCTGATGCCATCAACTATTGTTAAGCTGGTGAGATAAGCAGTGAAATGTAAAGCATCCCTAGCATTGCAGATAAAAGTGAAAATGTGCAATTTCCATCATGTTTGATGAAATATAGCAAAGACATAAAGCCACATCTTACATACATCCCTAAAAGTCCTTGACTTGCAGATAAAGAAACAGGAAAACTAAGAAAGTAACTTACTTTTTTCTTTCAATGTTTTGAAGAGGCTGCTTTTACTGCTTGGAACAGTTTAAAACGTATAATTTGCTCCTTCCTTCCTTCCTTCCTTCCTTCCTTCCTTCCTTCCTTCCTTCCTTCCTTCTTTCCTTGTGGTAGAACACAGAGCCACACCAAGTTAACTAAGTGCTCTACCACTGAACTGAACCCCCAGCCCCCATATATATTTTTTAATTTGGCTTAATAAATGTTCTTTCTTTCCCCTTTTTTTTTTCTAATTGAACACAATATATACAGAGCTCTGCTCAAAAGATATGCAGCCCAGAAGCTTCATACACTAATCATTTGCATAACTATTGAATTGGGGAATGAAACTCTCAACCTACTATATGTCTGGAACAAGTTTGTGTTCTCTAAAATCAAAGAATGAATTTTAGGAACAATGGAGTTTAAGAGCAGAAATATTCATTGAGAGAAAGAAAGTTTCTGTCTGAGACAGAAGGGGTCCCAAGCAGGTTGCCAAAGATTCTGTATTTTCTAGGGATTTTTATAGAGTAAAATCATGAGGTAAGGTGGGTCTAAAGTTGTAGAAAACTGAGAATTTGCAAGGTAGATGGGCATGAAGTGGGACAGAGCTGTGGTCAACCAATAAGTTTAATTGCTTAGGTAAAATTGACTAAATCAGGGACAAATGGGGAATTGAGTCATATAGCAGGCGAGCATTCTTTATGGATCAGTGACTCTTCCTTAGGGATTAGAATGGTGACTCCTGACTTCCCAAAGTGATCCAGACTTAATCCCTAAGGATTACACTTGGTTGCATTTGTTTTGTCTTCTGTCCTGAGATCTGGCCCACAGCAAGAGGTCCGTGTCTCCTCCAAGGTCATCAGACAGATATCTGGTCCTCCGTGCTGGCTCCTTTGACGGCCTAGCCCTGTCTGACTGCCTATATTTCTAACGAGCTCAGCTGCCTGTAACACTATAAATACCTCCAAGCCTCACTAATATATAGTCGTCAGTTTTACCTGAGAACTGTTGCCATACTTCCTGGTACTATTTTGAATTCCATTCTTTTTACCAAACACACTCTCAAATACTTTGTTTTTGTCTTTTGACATTCTCCATGTCACATTAATGTGGAAGACTTGCCTCTCTCTTCCAGTTTGGGAGTCACAGGGCTGGATCAAGAATGCCACATATTTGCAAGTAGCTTTGATTTTCTGTTTTAAGAATTGGCCTTCTTCTCCTGTTGGATTATTTTCTTAGGCTATTTTTCCCTGTTGGGGACCACAAATTCACAATGGCTAATTTTTCATATTTCCTTAAGGGATAAATGGAAGTTTGGGATTATCGATATCACCCTTTTGAGATTTCCCATTAACTCTGTAGGGATGGGCCATATTCTCCCATGTACTAATGTTACAGGCAGCTGAGCCAGTTAGAAATATTATAGGAAGGGGCTGGGGGTTTAGCTCAGTGGTGTAAGTGCCTGCTTGGCAAATGTGAGGTCATGAGTTCAATCCCCGGTACCAAATATACAGTCAGACAGGGCTAGGCCCTCAAAGAAGCTGGCACAGAGGACCAGATGTCTGATGACCTTGGAGGAGACACACCTCCTGCTGCAGGCCAGATCTCAAGACAGGAGACACACACCTCTTGCTGCGGGCCAGATCTCAAGACAAATGCAAGTGCACCCTCAAGTATAATCCTTAGGGATTAAATCTGGATCACTTTATTCCCACTTTGAAAATTCCCATTTCCCCACCTTTGAGCCATCTAATCTCATGGTTTTCCTCTGTAAAAAGTCCCTGGAGGGCTAGGGATTTAGCTCAGTGGCATAAGCGTCTGCCTTGCAAGCACACAGTCATGAGTTTGATCCCCGGTACTGATTAAAAAAGTCCCTGGAGGGCTGGGTGTTTAGCTCAGTGGAGTAAGTGCCTGCTTGGCAAATGCAAGATCATGAGTTCAACCCCCAGCACCAAAAAAAATAAAATAAATTAAAAAAGTCCCTAGAAAAGACAGAGGCTGGGGCAACCTGCTCGGGACCCCCTTCTGTCACTCTTCAGAGAGAAGCTTTTCTCTCGATAAATATATTCTCCTCTTCACCTCTGTTGTTCCTAAAATTCATTCTTTGATTTTAGAGAACACAAACTCGTGGACATAGTAGGTTGGGTGCTTCATTCACCTATATCACTAAGACTGAGCTAAAACCACTAAGATTAAAAACCACTCCAGGGCAATATCCTTCTTAGCGTAAAATCATCTCTGTCCTCTTAAATCATCTCAGGATTATCCACTGAGTCATCGACCTCTGAGTCTCCCACCAACTTTGAATCTTTTGCAAGTCCCTTCTATCACCATACACACCCAATAATAGTGGCTGGTTTGGAGTATCTTTGTCTCCGCCCATCCTGAGGCATTAACCTCCCAGCATTACTAAATTTGTGTCTGTTTCTTATTTCATGCTTTCGCCATTTCCCTCATACAGGCAGCTGGGGATCTTGGCCAGGTCCTGGATATTCCCCAAAGTCCGATGGCCAGATCCAGGAGTGGAAAAATACACAGAGAAAGCGTAAACCCTGGGGAAAGACTTGGGTTCACTCCTTTCTCCTCCACCTACTGTCAGGTGGCTTTAGATGCACGGCTTACTCTCTTCCTAAGTGTAAGACTTTGACTGATGATACTATCCCCACGGAGCAGTTAACAAGAAAGTAAAAGGCATGGAGTTATAATAGAGCCTAAATTAATGGTGGGAGCTGTTGTTAGTATTACTAATTTAAGTGTTTTGTGTGTGTGTGTGTGTGTGTGAGAGAGAGAGAGAGAAAGAGAGAGTTAGCATAATACTTTCCAGAAAATTTAGAGTTTTAAAGCCTCAGTCACATTACTTTATAGTCACACCTTTGTGCTACCTTGGAGTAGTAACAAATTAAGCTGGAATCTGATTCACACTGAATGAATTTACAGAGCGTGCACTGTAAGCGTGCACTCCTGCAGCTTGGCTTCTTTAAATACCAAGGAAGCAGAAGTTGACGAAAATTGCATTTAAAGAAGGTGTGTAAATTACTCCAAGACCCTGGACTCTGTGCCTCCAGAATCCTTTTTTCATGGATTCTATCACTCAGGCAAATAAAAAAGTATGGGAAAGAATTTTTAAATGTGACTTCTGTTTGAAGAGAACCATTAGTGACAAATGTGCCTTTTACACAGAAGAGTAAATCCTTCCAGGAAAACAAACAAACAAGCCAGCCTGTCTTTGAGAATGGGAACTGACATTTGAGAGAGAATTGACATTTGGAAAGTTTAAAAATAGACACTTCAACAGATACAGCATCAGCCCACTAAAAATATGTATCAACACACAGGCTGACCACAGTGGGAGAGTGCTGACCACATTACTGGGCTGTTCAGTAATGCCCTATTTTTAGGGCTGTTGAGTCAGGAAAAAAAAGGTTGGCTCCAACGACTGTTACACAGAAATAAATAATATTTCTGTTACCTAGAAATAAGGACTTGGAAGACAGAACACACATTTCTGTGGCAAAGCCATGATGCTATAGCTTCATAGGTGCTGGAGTTAAAGGAAAATGGATTCTCAGCATTGGGAGGCTCTTAAAGATGCCCTAGTACCAGACTTGAGATGTTTCTTGCTCAGAATCTGAACCTCCAATCCCTACACTGAGGAATTCCCCATTTCAGGAGAGCAGCTGGGAGCAGGCTCTGCTTCCTTCCCTAGAAAGCTCTGCTCTCCCCATTCCCCTGGCAGCTAAGGCGCTAATGCAGGACACAGCTCAGAATGTCAGAAGCTCAGGTTTCGGTCAGGAGTGAGTGGTGCAAAGAAGGAGGGAGAATGGAGAATTCTTTCCACAGCAAGAAGCAAAAGCAGCAACATTTGTTCCCAAGGGCAACACCACCAATTATGCCATTAGGGCACTGATGCCCAGTTCTGGCACAGGTATGAGCTATGGTGCTTGGAGTACGATGGCCTGGTAGCCACAGTGGTCTTGACAGAGTCTGCCCCAGCTCTGGAGCTTCTGGCCCTGGCTTCTCTACTCAGTCTTCCTGGTTCCTGCCCATCCTACAGGTCTGCTCTTCCTGGTTTCTCACTAAGCTTGTGAGCTGTCCAATTCCTTCCAACCAGTTGATTTTCTGTTTCAGTTGCCCAGAGCCAGTTAGCATCAAACCCAGACCCAGAAGCCTCCCAGTTTAGTGCTCTTGTTCCACGTGGTACAGCCATGCAGAGGAAAGAGTGCCTGAGGACACGGCCCTCTGTCCTTGATGCGCTCTTCAGTCCTCTCCTGCCCAGGGGTCACTACTGCGATGACCTAGAATCTGAGAATCCCTCAGATTTCATGACCAGAAGGGAAACAAGAATATAGTAAGCTGAGAGATGAGGAAAGACAGGGAGGTGAGAAAATGAACTCCGAGGAAGATAATTCCTTTGCGAAACCTTATTCTGCAGGGGGAAAAGTTGGGGAGGGAGGATATAAATTCTTGGAAAAATGGGATCCAGGGAAAATTCTGTAGGATACACAAGAATGAGTGTCCTTAAATGCAAAAGAGAAGAATATGTAGAAAAAAGAAGTTGAATATTTTCTATAAATTTAACCTGAAAATTCTTAAGGTTAATACTAACATCACCTACCTACCAGGGCATATTGACATCTTCATACAGGTGTCTGAGGACTTAGTCCAAGTAATGGTTATATGGGCGATGTGGGACTTCCTAGGTTCTTTACACTGCCACAGGTAAAGTTAGTGTTCTGTCCTCCGTGGACCAGTAGTAGATCGCATCTGTCTGCAGTGCTTCCAATATCATGTTGGTTGTGTCACCTGTCTCTTCCTCTTTTTATATGTTTTAAAGGCTAAAGATTATGTCTTACCAATCTTTATGATCCCTAACATCATTATGGGATTGCATAATTAAAGTCAGGGTATGCCAGCGCCATATGGTGGCTCTTCTGGAACAATGCTCTCCATACTTACTGAATGAATGGATAAGTGAACAGCAACAAATACATATGTATATGTGTGTTTGTGTGTATATACAAGATATATAACTGTACTACTAATCTCTGTTAGTCCATCAAAAAGAACAGTTTGGAGCCAGGCGTGGTGGCTCCCGCTTGTAATCCCAGCACTCAGGAGGCTGAGGCAGGAGGATCGTTGCAAATTTGAGACCAGCCTGGGTTACAAGTGAGCTCAAGGCCAGCCTGAACTGCATAGCGAGAGCCTGTCTCAAAAAGACAAAAAAAAAAAAAAAAAAAAAGTTTGTTCTGTCATTTTTGATTGTTTGATCATTTTTCATGCCTTAATCTTGTAATCTGCACAGCTGCTTTGAAAATAATAATATGCAATACATTAACGATTATTTTGTGTTGAAATTCTATATTGTTTTCATCCTTTTTTAATTTTTATTTTATTCATTCATTCATTCAGTAATCCATTTTGTCTTTTTGAGGCGGGGTCTCACTATGCAGTTCTGGCTGGCCTTCAACTCGTTATGTGGCCCAGGATAGCGTCGAACTCACAGTGCTTCTCCTTCCTCAGCCTCCCAAGTGCTGGGATTACAGACACGTGCCACCACATCTGGCTTTCTATTTTTTTAATTAAAAAAAAGCAGGTTAGAAAACAGCCTTCTGAAAAGGAGAGCACTGCAGTGTGGAAGGTACTTCTCTGTACTCAGTCTCACCTGTCACCCTTCATCCACAGAGCCAGCCTTGGGGGCAAGCTGTCTGGAGCAGCTTGGCTTCTGACCCACTGAGAATGACTTATGTGTAGTTCAGGCTCTGCCAAAGAGTCCGGGATGAGGGTTCTGTGCTACAAAGGCTCAATCCTGGGGAGGGAAGACTCAGAGGGCTAAGGCAACTCTCGCTTTTCCTTTCTTTTCTACTTTTCTCTATTTTTCACCTTCTTTTTTCGTATTGGAGATTGAACACAGGGCCTTTGCATTGAACTGCACCCAGCCCCTTGTTTTAATTTTGAGATAAAAGCTTGCTAAATCACTACCTTGCCTAAGCTCAGCTTGAACTTGCAGTCCTCCTGCCTCAGCCTCCCAGCATGATGGGATTTCAGGCATACGTCACCACATCTAGTAGGTCAGGCTCTTCTTTGGTCAAAATAATTTCTCAGAGAATTTAGACTTCTTATTTCAATTAATCTTTGCCTGAATTCCTTGAAATTGGAGCAGTATTCTGGTAGGAACAGACTAGAAATTATTCCAGGAATTAGGGAAGTCAATTGTTTAAAATCTGGGCTACCTACTGCCTCTGGAGACAAGTCTAAGAATGTATGTGAGCTTCTTCCCCTCTCTGATGCCTCAATAATCCAAGACTGGGTGATTTAATTGCTCATTATGAGAAAAAAAAATCACCCACTTTTACCTTTTCTCCTGAACGGTTCTGTTCAGGGGGAATCTGTAAAATAAAAATTTTTTCTTTCAGTTGGAATCAAGTACGCGGACATTTTCGTGTAAACATGCTGTCTTTTGCCATCGCTAGGTGTGCTCCTCTATCTCTGGTACCCTGATCTCTGCCCTAAGCTGCAGACTGCTGCGGGCCATGGCCCTTGGGTTCCCATGCCCCTGGGCTCCTGTTGAGTTTGGCTAATTGGAGGCACTTGCAGGAGACTAAGACCAAGAAGATATGGTGTCCATGGATCCCCCACCCCTGTCCAGTGCACCCCGGAGCCCTCCGGAGACTCCAGTCCCTGAGGAGAGGCACTCCTTCATCACTCCGAGACCTCCAGCCGGCAGGCGGTAGATGCTTCTCACTGCGATTGCCTCGCGGGTGCCTGTCTCAGCAGCACTCTGATTTCCTTAGCCTTTACCTCCATAAAAAGTTGCTTGCTGATTTCTCTTCTGAATCCTTTCCATCAGAAATATGATACAAACACCAGTAAATACATGTGAATAAGTTTAAGCACCAGCCAAGCAAGATTCTTACCTTTTCTGCTCTTTCCAAAGTCTAACTCAAAAACATGTCACTGTGGGCTATACAATGCCGATGGCAGTTCCTGCTCTAAAAGACATTTTCAAACTTCACAACTGATTATGGCAGGAATCTCAGTCTTAAGACGTAAGACTTTTCCTTGCACACTGAACCGAAGAGATCAACATGGAGAAACATGTTGATGTCAACAAGTTGGTTTCTACAAGCGGTTATTCAATAAAATCTTGAAGTAAATATAGTGTATCCTGTGTTCCTTTCCTCTACCTTTCATGCTGCTGTGGCACTCAGGGTCTCTTGCTCTACCTCTCACATCTCTGTGTGCCCCAATGATGTCACACACATACACACACACACACACACACACACACACGCTTAAGCAGAGATACAAGTAGATTGAACACTGCCCTCTGGGTACCAGCTTGACCAGAGCTAGAATGGAACTACAACAACAAAAAGTTGTAGACATAAATAGATATCTCTAGGTATACAAGGGATGATCAAAATGTATAATGAATTTTGAGCTTTAAAATTATTACAGTAATCCCATTAATTCCTCTAGAATACTCCCTCTCTTGGGCCGGAGATTTAGCTCAGTGGCTTAAATGCCAGCCTGGCAAGCACAAGGTCATGAGTTCAATCCCTGGTACAAAAAAAAAAAAAAAAAAGAAAACATTAGAATACTCCCTCTCACTTCCGGTACTTTTTTCTTTGTGAGTGTGTGTGTGTGTGTGTGTGTGTGTGTGTGTCTTTTTGAGACAAGGTCTCGTTATGCAGTTCAGGCTGGTCTTGAGCTCACTTTGTAGCCCAGGCTGGTCTCAAACTCACATTGATCCTCCTGCCTCAGCCTCCCAAGTGCTGGGATTACAGGCATGAGCCACCATGCCCAGCTACTTCTGGAACCTTTATCACATTATTCTTGCCACTTTGTGAAGCAGTTCTGGAAGTCCCCTTTTTTTAAGTTTCCTTACAGGGGTATCAAAAATACAGTGACTGCTGTGCCCAGCGCCACCCAAAGGAAGCTCACCAAAACATCCCAGTGTGTGCTCCCCCACCTTATTCAATGGATCTGGCACTAGGCAACTTCTGGCTCTTTCCCCAAAGTGAAACTGACCATGAGAAATACACATTTTGAGTTAATTCAGGCCATCAAGCCAGCCACAGAAGAGCAGCATTCATGAAAGAGAAGTTAAAACCAATGCCTTCGTTTACCATCGGTTCTCAGCAGCAAGAAATGGAGGGCATAAAATAAGGCCAAAGCACCATCTCCGGGCTTGAAACAAAGCTTACATGAGCACTGTCACAGCTGTCCTAGCTCAGTGCTGAGACAAAATATCCAATACCCACAAGTTAAGGAGGAAACATTTATTTAGTTCACAATTTGCAGAGGTTTCAGTCCATACATGGCTGGCTCCATGGCAGGAGTAAATGGCTTCATGGAGGAGAACAGTTCATAGAAGGCAGCAAAGGCAACAAGGGAGGGAAAAGACAAATCTCTCTCTGTCCCTTGTATTTTATCCAGGGTACTGAGATTACCATGGTGCCAAACCAATCAGGATACTGATTTAGTAATCATCCACCCTTAATCCTAGCATAGAGGGAAGAGACAACCTACAACCCTGGAGGAAATATTTGCCAGCTGTTCCTCAGGCAAAGGATTACTATCAAGAATATATAAAGAACTCAAAACAATCAACCCCTCCTAGACTTAAAGAAACAATATAAAATTGGGCATCTGAGATGAATACACACTTGTCAGAAGAAGAAATACAAACAGTAAATAAGTACATGAAAAAATATTCAACATCACTGGTCATTCAAGAAATGCAAATTAAAACAACCCTGAGATTCCACCTTACCCTGGAAAGAATGGTTACTATCAAGAAATCAACCAATAACAAATGCTGGAGGGGCTGTGGGAAAAAGGAACCCTTCTCCACCTTTCATGGGAATGCAGACTGGTACAACCACTGTGGAAATCAGTGTGGAGAGTCCTCAAAAAAACTAGGATTGGAGGTCCCACTGAACCCAGCTATTCCCCTTGGGGGTACTTTCCCCAAAGAATTAAAAACATCATACCACAGTGATATATGTGCACCCACGTTTATAGCAGCACAGTTTGTAACAGCTGGGTCTTGGAAACAACTTAAACGCTCATTGCCTGAAAGATGGATAAAAAAAGATGTGGTATTTTTATACAATGGAGTACTACTCAGTCATAAAGAAGGATAAGCTGGACACTTTTATAGGTGGATGGATGCAACTTGAGAACATACTCATTAGTGAAATAAATAAGATATGCATGTGTAAACACCATATTGTTTCATTAATTGAGAAGCTAGAAAGCATATGGTCAGTTTTGTTTGAGGTTTGGTTCGGTTTGGTTTGGGTGTTTTCTGAGACAGGATCTCTCTATATAGTTCAGGCTGACCTCAAACTCACAGTCGTCCTCCTGTCTGTCTCCCAAATGTGAGGATTTTATGTGTGCACCACCACGCCCAGTCAAATTCTCAGTTTTAAAGAAGCAAAAATTGTGAAAAAGTACAAGGACTCCAAAAGAGGATTGTTGATTACTTGTAAAACATGCAACAGAATAGTTAAACACGGTAAAAGTGAAGCTTTCTATCAGCATTGAAAAGCATGTCTACACCTCCTACAAGTAAACTCAGTCTGAAGATACCAGAGAAAAGACTCTAAATTCAACACACCTAAATCATAAAATGTCCGGTTCCAAAGGCAAGAGTCCAGCATTGATCTCAGAACACCTAAATCTGGCCAATCAACACCCATTTGTGCCTCAGAGAGTGCAAACAAAACAAACACTTCTCTTTACTAAAAATGTTTAGTCCGAGTGAATCCCAAAAGAATCCAAAGGTGGACTTCAGAAATGTCTTATCTTCACTCTGACAGTAGGACCTGAAAATAAGAAATGGCGGCTCTGATTTCTGAAGCACAGATGGCAAAACAACTTTTTAAACTTTTATTTATTCTTTTAATAAATGGAAACTAGCTTCAAGAGCAAAAAAGAAGAAAAGAGGGTTTCCAGAAAATGGCAAGAACAAAGGAGTAAGCGTGTTGGAAATGGGAGTGGGGAGAATTTGAGAAGGATTAATATGGAAAAACAATGTGTCCTTTGCTGTAATCAAATGTTTTAAACATCAACAATCACTGTATTTTTTTAAAATCATGTCTCACATGTATCTGGAAAAAAAATGAGAAAACCATTAAGAAAAATTTGGATCCCTGTGTTGAACAGTAATGAGTCAACAAGATAATTTGGTGGAAGAGATGCAGGGTAGAGATAATGTTTCATCTCTCCTGAAAGTTTCTTTGTCAGGGCTTCTGGAACCAATGGTGGTGCTATTCTTCACAGTTTATTATAACCCATATTCTTGTGCTTCTTTCTATAATGCTGGCAAGCACATTTTTTTGTCTTTTATTCATAACTATGGCCAGACTATCCCAGACTTGCATTTTTCATTAAAGGAAATGCTGGTGATGGTAGTTTATAACTCATAAGTTATACTTTTTTAAAAAAAAATTCCACTTCTGATTAATATGGCACCTTGTTGCAGCTGACAAGTTGTCATGTTAGGTGTAATTTTATTCTTTTTGAGACAAGAGAGCTGTAGTAAGACATAAACTCTATTAAGGCTGAAGGATTGTTTCACACTGTACCTTTGCAGAGGACTGAAGTAAGCTCAGACATGGAAAAAGCGATCACTCACACCTCCCTTGCATAATAAAAATAGCACTCGAGCAAATGAGTAGATGGAGGTGGATAAAAGGATGTACAGTCGTTTCCAGCTCCACCTCGGTCAGCTTCTCAATGCTTTGGTCTGGATTTTGAGGTTCTCTGGAGGCTGTCTCCTACTGGGTCTCCTGCCTTCTCATGAGAGTCTTCACTGAATCCCTTAACTTAAACCATTCCTACCTCTGTACCTTTTCCTGGAACACTCATTGGAATGACTCACGAACTCATCACCACCTTTCTTCCTCTTCTCTTTTGTTTGTAGAGTACTTAGCATGCACCTGTGTTCAGGGTATCAGGGAATAATCCAGTTCATAGCTGCTCGAGAAACACTGGGCAAGGCTGCCAGATTGTCCACTGAGCACTGTGGAAGATACACTTCCAGCCCAACACCTGCCAGGAACAAAGGGATCTTCTCGCTTCCATCTCTACTCTTTCACTGTATCCATTAAAATGGGAGTAAGTACCAAGAGAGGGAGGCCATTGTTGTTTATTATGAGGCAGGGGGAGGAATGTTGATATCCAGCCCTGAGCCTGTCTAACCCACTGGAGGTGACACCCTGAGATGACACAGTCCCAGTTCTAAGAGTTTAGATCTGAATAGAGGAAGACAGCCAATAAACAAAACCAAAAAGGGTAAATTCACATCATGGCAGATGCTTGGAAGAAAATGAACTAAAGAATGATCCAGAGTAAGGGTGGAAGAAAATGCTTTAGACGGGGGCTGAAGGGAAGCTTCTCTGAAGTGGGACACTGAAGTGACCCTGAACGATGAGAGGTTGTGTGGATGACAGAGGCAGACCAGCGAGATGGGTGTGACATTTCCATGGTGAGACAGAGTGCAAAGCCTGCAAGGGCAGACTTGTGTGGCCTCAGCTTAAGTAATAAGATGAAAAGTGAGATGAGTCCAGAGACACAGGCAAGGAGTAGAGGACAAGGTAAAGAACTTGGATCTTCTACTAATTGAAGGCCAAAGTGATTTAAAGTAAGAGATAAATATAGTGTGATTTGCATTTTTTAAGCCTTTTATTTGCAGATTCATAAGAAGTTTCAAAAATGTGTAGAATGGTCGTATAAACCCTTTACCTTCCTTCCCAATGTTAGCACTTTACGTAACTATAGAACTGCAATGGCAAACGGAAACACCAAAATGACACTCAGGATTTAGGAGCAGACTTATTTATGTTGACAGGCACTGTCAACATCAGGATCATTCCCAGAATATCAGGCCCTGATCTCTGGTGGTCTAGGGCTTGTATGGGATAAGCAATCAGGAAGTGCAGAGGCAGAATGGCTTGTCAATTGGGATTGGTTTACACAATGTACATCACAGCGACCAGCTGTGTATCATAGTGATCAGCCACTTCTAAGAGACAGAAGCAACGGGAACTGGAATGGGAACTATTACCTGGGCAGCTAACAAACTGAAGTGTACTGGCTGGGCCTGGCTGGGGATGCTCTGCTGCAGTGTAATATCATAGCACAGAATTGACATCGCTGTGATCCACAGAGTTTTTCAACCTCACCAGTCAGGCGTGTGCTCATTTGCAGTGTGTGTGTGTGTGTGTGTGTGGTTCTTAGTAATTGTATAACGTGTGTACCTTCCCATAATCACCACCACAGTCAAGGTACCAACAGTTCCATCACTCCAAGTGTCCACCATGCTACCCTTTGTAGACATTCTGACCCTCTCCCCACAAATCCCAACCCCTAGAAACCACCAATCTATTTCCTATCTCATAATTATAAAATTCCAAGAATAGTGTACAAATGAAGTCATAAGTATTTGCCTTTTTTTTTTGGTACCTGGGATCAAACTCATGTCCTTGCGCTTGCCAAGCAGGCATTTATGCCACTGAGCTAAATCCCCGGCCCCGTGTATTTGCTTTTTGGAACTGCTTTTTTTTTCCCCACTCAGAAGAATCTCTCTGCAATCCATCAAACTTGTTGCTTGTAAAATTCATTCCTTTTGCTTGCTGAGTAGTATCTCCTGATATGGAAATGCCACTGCTTACTCATTTGCTTCTAGTTTGGGGCTATTGTAAATAATGTGAACATTCCTGTGTAGATTTTTATATAAACATACATTTCTATTTCTCTGAAGTAAACGTCCAGGAATGCAATTGCTGCATTGTATGGAGACTACATTTTTAGTTTGAAAAGAAACTGCTATTTTCCAGGTTGGCTGTACCATTTTACATTTCCACCAACAATGTGATAGTAGTGATTAGAGCTTATGCATCCTCACCAAGATTCGGTGTTGGTGCTGTTTTGCATGTTAGCCTTTTCGAGGATTATACAGTGACAGCTGATTTGCAGATGGGAGCATTTTGTGTGGTGCTATGGATTTGATATGCATTACCCTAATGATGAGTCATGTTGAACATGTTTTCAACTTATTTGCCAGCTGCATGAATTTTTTCTTTAGTTGCTTTTTGTTGATTTTATTGTTCTTTTTAGAAGAGGTTGTTTATTTGTTGGGGGGGTTGTTTTTTCTGGTTCTTTTTTTTTTTTTTTTTTTTTTTGAGACAAGGTCTTGTTGTGTGGCCCATGCTACCCTAGAACCTGCAATCCTCCTGCTTTTAATCTCTTCAGTGCTGGGATCACAAGCCTGTGCCACCACATCTGGCTTGCATATTCTTTTTTAGTAAAATATCTCCATGGCTCTCACCTGTTTTCTAATTAGATTGTTTATTTTACTGTTGATTTTTTTTTTTTTTTTTGTCTTTTTGAGACAGGGTCTTTATGCAGTTCAGGCTGGCCTTGAGCTCACTTTGTAGCCCAGGCTGGTGTTAAACTTGCAACGATCCTCCTGCCTCTGCCTCCCAGGAACTGGGGAACGTTTTTAATTTTAGTGAGGTTCAATTTATCATCATTGTTTTGTAAAGTGCTTTTGGTATCAAGTCTAAGGCATTTTCACTTTGTCAGAGGTCCTTAAGATTTTCTGTTTTTTCTAAAAACATTGTTCTACACTTTCATTTAAACACTGGCTCTCCTTTGAGTTAACTCTGTAAGCATTAGTCCTAGGGTCTTGTTATAGTGGTTTTCTCCTGTGGATGTCCAGTTGCACTAGCACGGTTTGTGGAGAAGACTTGCCTTCCTCTGCGGACTGCTTTGTGTATTTGTCAAAAATCATTTGAGCATAGCTGCATGAGTCTCATTCTGGGTTCTTTATTCTGCTCCATTGACCCAAAAGTCTGTCTGTCTGCCAGCAGCGTGCTGCCCTGATTATT
The DNA here is from genome assembly GCA_004027455.1 of Hydrochoerus hydrochaeris. Taxonomy (NCBI): domain Eukaryota; kingdom Metazoa; phylum Chordata; class Mammalia; order Rodentia; family Hydrochaeridae; genus Hydrochoerus; species Hydrochoerus hydrochaeris. Next base: position 95,035 of record PVLA01001974.1, read on the forward strand.
ATAGCTACCTAGTAAACTTGCTATTAAGTAGGGTAATTCTTCTATGTTAGTCTTCCTTTTCAAACTCACTTGCACTACGCTAGGTCTTTGATCATGCCATACACATTTAGAATAAGCATCTCTAATCTACACAACAATCTTGCAGGGACTTTGGTATGAATTCTATTAAACATCTAGATAAATTTGAAAAGAGTTGATATCTTTACTACATTGAATTTTTCAATAAATAAACATGTTATAACTCTCATTTGTTTGCTTATTTGTTTATTTTTGTCTTACAATTTTGGGGCCTTATATATGTTTTGTTAAACTTACGCTTAAGTATTTTGTTTTCTTTGGAGCTATTTAAATGGTATTGTGCTTTCACTTTTAGTTTCTTCCTATTCCCCTTTTGGTATGGAGATGTTTGTAGATGTTTGTGTGTGTCCTTGTGGGACTTATTAGGTACAGGAGGCATTTGTTCTGTGGGGTTATTTTTGTTTGTTTTTGTTTTGGTAGATTCCTTCAAGTTGTCTACAATTGTGTTGTCTATAAGCCAAGATAAATTGATTCTGCCTTTCCAATCTACATCTTTTACTTTCTTTTTTCCTAGTACCGGCTGGACTTTCAGTGCTGTGTTGACTAAGACTGGTAACTGTGGGCACCCTTATTTTTTTCTGAACTTAAAGGAAGAGCATTTCAGTCTTTTATCATTTAATGTGATGCTACATGCAGATGTACTTTTCTTTTGTTCCATTTATAAAGTTGATTTGTTTCTCTCTTCTGCTTCTGTGAGAGTTTTCACAAATGGATAGTGAATATTGTCAAATGTTTCTTTTCTTTCACATGACAAAGAGAATTTTCTTCTTGAGCCTGTCATTGTGAATGAAGTGCATGATTTTTTAAATGTTGAACCAGCCTTTCGTCTCTGAAATAAACACCCTATCAGTTTATTATTTGGGTTTACTATGCTACATTCAATTCCTAGTACAGCACATTAGTTAGTTCATTAAAGAAAAAGAAAGAAAGCCCATCAAGGCTGCTCAGGTGCTATCTTAAATTTTAGATATGTCAGTAGAGAACTGGGGCATCTTTGGGCTCAGGATCGGTTGTGGAGGTAGAAATGAGGCTGCTGTTAGATTAGCTATGGTTTGGGAAATGGAAGGTTGGTGGGGGAGAAGAGAAATATAAAAAATGACAAGCACAGAGTAGAGAGATTCTATTCCCTACTACAGGAAAGGCTACAGAGGGAAAGGCTGGACAGGGGATGCATGCAGAAAGCAAGAGCTCTAGATTAGACATCATAAGTTTGAGGTAATTCCTAGAACTCAGTGACAATGGTAAGTATGCAGCTGAGTATCAAGTCTAGTTCAAGGCAGGAGATGTGAAAAGCCATGGAACTGGGTGGCATCATGTAGGGAAAAGGGCACATGGAAAAAAGATGAAAGAGGAGCATGGGCTGACTCGAGACAAAAACGCAGGGATAGTATGGAGCACGCAGAACAGGCTGCTCCCACTTATTTTTTCTGTGACTAGGCTCCTTATTTCATGTCACTCAGTTACACTCAGAACCAAGCCTACAGTAGATATGCAGTGGGTGTTTATTAATGATAGTGACAGTGAAGTAGAATAGAGCAGTTTGACAACTATTCTTAAAGAGCTGAAGAAAATGCACTTTTCTTTCAATCTATGCAAAAAGAAAGCAACATATAAAATAAATTTCTATTGTACTGGGATAAAACAAGGAATAATTTCTTTGTGACGGCAAGGACCTGCTGCTTATTTTGAAAAAACTTTACCTTCTTGTCCCAAATGTACACTTGTTTTCTTTTTTTAATTTAGAAAGTCTATTTATTTGTTTGTTTATTTATTTATTGGTACCAGGGATCAAACTCACAGCCTTGCATTTGCCAGGCAGGCACTTATGCCACCGAGCTAAATCCCTAACCCTGTACACTCATTTTCATCTTCTCTTAAGACACAGTTTTCCAGGTACCAACACAGCAGTGTGCTGGTAATGTTTACCAACTAACTCTCAAACAAGCACAGAATTGTAGCATCCACCAATTTCTCTGATGTGAGTAATTTTGTGGTCAATTTAAAGCTGTCAGTCTTCTGTTGCTAAACACAGAGATGGAGGGGAATGCACAGTAGTACATGTTAAAAACACTTACAGTAGACATAAATAACCTCAAAGCATGGTTGTTTCAAACTGGTTAAGAGTTCTTTTGCTCAATTCCAGATAGAAATCATGAATAAACAAAACAGAACTCTGCCACCAGCCCCGATGCCATCCATCAGCATCGTTAGTGCTGGATCCCAACAGCTGGCTCAGTTGGCTGCCAATTCCTGCTGCTGCAGGCTTCCATCATCCACTAATGTTACGGATTAAAAACTGGTGGTCAACTTAACAGCAGCGGGATTAAGTAACCATAGTGCTGAGTGCAGATGTTCCACCTGAGGAAAGCTGCCAGCATAAATAGAGAAGGAGAAGAGAGGTATTGAGGCTTTGTGGGTTTTCCTATTGCTGTTTGAGCTGTTGGTTCTCCTGGTTCTCATGTGCCGATTAATCTCCAGAGGAACTCGTCACGCTGGCTTCCTGGCCTGTACTCGACTGTGCTTATTGTCGGAGGAGCTTGGGGCCTCCGTGTCGCTGAGGATGGCTGTGGTACTTTTCAGGGCTGCCTTGGTCTTTGTTGTGAGTGTGACTTCTCAGCTCCAGCATAGAACCCTCAACGTACCAACACAGCTCCTTCACCCCACTGGCATAGACTTTCTAGTTTCCACCGCTGACCTTTGGGTCTTCTCAACACGGATTCGTAAAAGAGACTGGCATGAGTCCTTCTTGTGGGCTCTAGACCTCCAGTTGGATGCATGGGAGGCATTGTCATGGGCTCTAGGTTTTCATCCGGACTCATGCAGGACATTGCTGTGGGATCCAAGCCCTTGACTAAATATTCTATGTCTTTGGTGTTGTGGATAGATTTCTTGCATTTTCTTGTGTTAACTCTGGGTGACCATCACAAAATAACATTATAAATTCCATGTCCTGATTCTAATTGTTCTCTGTACAACCCCTGACTACGACAACCAGCTTGTGCTGGGCACCGTAGTGAGATCCACACAGTGCAGGTCTCTGTCAACATCATCACTGCTGCTATTCTTTGGAGCTCCTCAGGGCTAATCGCCCCAAGTATTTATTGCTCTTTCTTCTACAGTCACCACTCTAAATCAAAAGCAGATTTACAGGTTTATCAGAGTAAGTTTTTAGCAATACACCAGAGGGGGAGTCCAGCAGGAAATGGGAGGGGGTGCTGTTCTACAGCAGCCAAAGCCTGTGGCTGGTCCAGGTGGAAGCGGGAGATTGGAGCTACTTGAAAGACAACTGACATATCTCTGGGGCAAATGGAAGGGACAAAACTGAGGAATCTTCAGGAGGGCTAGCTGTGTTCAGCACAGCTCACCGGGGATTGAGGACGTTTGGAATCTTAATAATGAGATCAGTCTCTTGCCCCTTGATCTTAGCCACATTAGGGTGCTCCTCCTTCTTCAAAGAGGCTGTGGCAGTCTGAAGTGACAAGTGGTGGGAAAGGGGCAGTATGGCTGACAGCTGAGCTGCCCTCCTGTTAGAGTAGCCACGAAAGGGTGACCACTAAATAACAGAGAGGAGGACAAGGCAAGTTGTTCTAGACCAGAGTGGGGGGGCAGTATTAAGGGGGTTCAAGGGAAGAGAAGGGGAGGGTGTGATAGCAGTTGGCCAAGTTACACTCCCCTCTGGCCAGATCGAGAAAAAGGGGAAAAGTTAGGTGCTTCTCTCGTGCCTAGTGGTTAAGAAGTAAGAAGTGTTAAAGTATTAGGAAGTAGTGATTTTTCAGAATGGATTACATTCTGAGTGTGTATACTTTAAATATAAGCTCATATAATTAAATTTTTACACTGGCTGTGTTTATAAGCTGGCTGAAAAAATTCCTACAGGTTTACAATCAGCCTCACAAGATGGTCAACATCTCCTCCCTGACCTCACTGACTGTGCAGAGTCCCAGTCAACTGTGACAAGCCAGGCCCTTAGTCAGATGATGGGGAGAAAGCAAAGTTGATTCTTACTGACTGATGCCAGTTTCCTCCTCCAGCTCTGCAGAACAGCCATGGGTCATGCCGAAATCTTCTGTGTCGTAAATAGCCAAGCCAGTACCAGTTTCTGACATCCTTTTCTCCCTTCTCTGTCTTACCATGAGGCTGAAAACAAAACATTAATTTTCTCAAGGTTCTATGTGGCTGAGTTGCCAGCGAGCCCCAAGAAGTGCTAGGGGATAGAGACTGGTATGGGAAGGTTTTTTAGTTTCCTCTTCTTCCCTGTCTCAGACATGACGAGCATGCCTAGAGCTCAATAGCTATTTTGAGATCATGAGGCAATAGATGTGAGGAAAAAGCAGAGGAGTGAAGGGCTACTGGCCATGAGCTCACTGGGTCCTGCACTAACACCTGACTCAGCAGTTTCCAATGTCAGACTTAACTGCTATGGGAAGGAAAAAAACTTAAAAATTTTTATTTATGTATTGATTTATTTTTACTTTCAAGTTCTTTTGTTGATTGTTCTGATTTTTTTTTTTTTAACCAGGGATCGAACTCACTACCCTGTGCTTGCAAGGCAGGTACTTATGCCACTGAGCTAAATCCCTGGCCCCAATTGTTCTGATATTTACAGCCCAAGTCATTTCTACCTTACACACATAGGCATCTTGTCTGCTCTGGGTCGCCTTACACTAAACAGCTCAAAAGGAGGAAGAGGAAAAACAAGTGACCTACTGAGCACAATGCTGGGTGGTTTTCACACTTTGTTCTCTTTAGGTTTCACAACAACACTGTGAGGGAGGACATTTACAAAATATACACTTATGGGGGCTAGTCACACCATGTGTTCAAGGAAGACTTGATACTGCTGCGGTTACACTGACCTTGAAAGATTAATTGCAACGGAAATTCGAGAAGGTTTGAACACCTCCTACTCAGCTGCAAATTAAAAGTACATAACACAGACTTGTAACTTGGATAAACTGGACACAAACCTCATGCTGATGGACATAGCATCCATACCTACCTCTGCCAAGCAACTCAGAACCCTCAATTTGATTCAAATGTTCAGGAACACTTTTTCTTTGATCAGTTTGCCTGGGTTTCAAAGAGATTAAGAAAAGCCCAACCTTGGGGTTGGGCTGGCATCCACTAGAGAGAAGAAGGCCTTTCTGTGGGGGTTGGTCCCCTCTCAGTGTTTGCCAGGTGGCCTATTTACATCCTCATCAATGGGACACAATACTTGACACCCACAGTTTAAAAGAGGAAAGGTTTATGTTGGCTCACAATTGGACTGTTAGAGCCAGTCCATAGTTGGCTGGCTCCAAAGCGGGGTGGCATGGGAGAGGAGCTTGGCAGAGAACAAACAGTTCATGGCATGGAGGCAGGAAGCAAAGACAGAGATCAAAAGAAAAGCATGGAAGAGATAGGCTCAGGCCACGTCCCAGTGATGCCTCTCTTGTGACCAGATCCCACCTCCCACCAACAAACCAGCTATACCTCCCCTGTGATCTCATCACTTTCCCAAAGTCCCACCTATGAGCACATGAGGCTTTGGGTGATATCTAGATGTAATGCTAGGGTCCTAGAATTTTCCCAGGGAGAGTCAGGAGGGTACCCAAGGAGAAAGCTGCATTCCCAGGGCCCAAACAGGCAAGTAGGACTAGAAATCATGGGCCTTTACCATGTAGGGTAGAAGGAGGCTTCCCTGGCATGAGTCTGCAGACACCAGGAAACTACAGAAGATGGTAAGGGAGAAGAAGTGGGCAGGGTGACAGAAGCTGCATCATAGAAATTACACAAACAGCAAAAAGTACACTGTTTCCAGTATTAGCGTTCCTCCTCTGAATGCCTATGGTACTTGAAGACTCCACCCTTCCTCTTAGACGGGTCTGCCCTGCCAGACTACTACTTTTTTAACAGTGAAGAGTAGCTTATTGAAACCATAAACTATGGAGAAAGATCAAATGGATTCAGTTCTGCCATTACTATTTGATCTGAAATACCAAAGTTGCATTCTCTTATGTTGTCTGGGGCCCATGTTGGTTTTCTAGAAACATATGTTCCTTGTCAACAGGAGAGGGCATGACATTCAGTATAAATGAGTTATGGTGTCCATGGTCCCTGTCATAGATCTGGACAGCAGAGGGCCTGGCTATACTGGGCAATCAGAGGCCCTCTCCAGGATTTTGCTGGGGGAGAGGGATTGGAGTAATATCTTCCCCTCAGACTGCAGAATAGTGGTGAGGGAGTGGTGTGTAAACCTAAGTTGTGTACATTTATCCACTAAAGGAGTGAATAGATTTAGTAAAGATGGAAGCAAGATGGAAAAAAGAACACCATTTGTTTTAATCTTCCAAGCTTCTCAGTCACATAACCCAACCAATAGTTCTTTTCCTTTAAACAAGTTTGAATTAAATCTCTGTGACATACAGCCCGCATCCTGGAACCAACTATGGTGTAGGAATAGTAATATCCACTCCTGAGAAAAAAATAACACGTAGCCAAGAATCTAGCTTGATATGATCCCTTATCAACAGGTTCCATTTATTTGTTCATCAATGTGTCATTATCACCAAGAAACACTCATTCCATAGGCTGTCCTTAGAGTGTTTTTAAAAGGAGGAAAAAAGGATGACATGATTTGAGAAATGCCTGTTTCACACAAATTCTTTCCCGAGGGACTTTCCAGAGTCTCCAATCTTCTAATCTGCATCAAGAATTCCCAAGTAGACGAAGTCATTTGACCACAAACCTTATGACAAGGAGATCCTATGAACACATTTGAGGAATTGCTCTCTCCGCTGTTAATTCAGGAGTTGTGCTGGAACAAACACTGCTATAGTGACAGTCTGACTGTCGCCACCCAGTTCCCTTTCTGCCTGAATACAAGTCTGATGGGTTCTACCCCAGTTCTGTTACCAGTTTGCATTTCGAAACTAACTCCTCCTTGAGCCTCAATCTCATTTGTAAGGGGTGATGTTGATTCCATGACCTTTAGGATGTGTGGAATTATTTGTTTGTGGGGCTCCAGAAGGCTCTGGGAGGATTCGATGTAGTATATGGATTTATGAGGATCAAGAAAGGTAATGAGTGAGAAAAAGTGAGCAGAAATGATATCCTGTAATGCCTGTAATCACAGCTACTCCAGAAGCTGAGGCAGAAGGATTATAAATTAAGGGCCAACCTGGGCCATTTAGAGAGAACTTGACTCAAAATAAAAATAAAAACATAAAAAGTGCTCCCTAGGCTCAATCCCAAGTACGCAAAGGAAAAGAAAATATTTTTGGTACATTGGCGTACTGCAGTACAGGTCCACACTGGTCATTAGACCCAGCCCTGCTTTTTGAAGACTATTCCAGCATTCTAGCAAGAATAATCTTTGGTTTAACTCACTTTTTAAAAACTGACATTTGTCTTGCAGATCCTCAAAGGCCAAGAAAACTGGATAAAAAGATCCCACAATTTAGACCTCCAGGCCCCTGCACAACAAAATGTGTTCCTTACTTCATTGGTTCTGATTTTACTTGATAGCTGTGAACTGAACCCTGATCACTTCTGCCTTGAACCAACAGGAAAGCTTCTTAGACTGTTTAGTAAGTGCAAATGAAATAATGGAGGAAGCCTTTGAAAATGGTGAAGCACTGCACAAATATTTTCTTTTTATTATTCATACGGTTTAAAGTGTAATTTTGGGTTCACCACAGACATGACTTCAGGCAAGCAATTCATCAGCTCTGCCCTTCATATAAAATGAATGCAGTAAGAAATGAGAAAGATTAACTAGAAAATGATGGTGGACACCTTTGAAAATTGAGGGTCATTGCAGTGCTTACTAATTAGTAGTTACCATGTAATTGTGAGGTTATAAATACAGCAGCAGAACCCAGAGCACCTTGCTACTTTTTCACTTGTTACCATTAGCTCCACCAACCTATAATTAGCACAACACCCTGGAAAATTAATCCAGTCTGGTGACTCAACATCAGAGAAATGAAACCGACTTTTGAGTAATGTTAGAATTAAGCTGAACCCTGAAAGCTAGGTCCTCCTGGTTTCAGAGGGAACTAGAAGCCTGATGTCGCAGCTAAATACAGGAAAGTCCATCTGCACGTTTCATCAACTGATGTTCAGTTGCTATCAACCAGACATATTGCTAACTGGAATTTTCAGTCAGTTACAGCATAGGGAAAAACTGCAAGCCGTTACATGATGACTACACTTTCCTTACAAGAACGTGGCTTTGCAGCCGTGTGTGGTAGCACACACCTGTAATCCCAGCACACAAGAGGCTGAGGCAGAAGAATGGCCATGAGTTTGAGGCCAGCCTGGGGTCCATAGTGAGTTCAAGGCAGCCTGTACTACATAGCAAGATGTTGCCCCCCACTCCCCCTCCAAAAAAAGTTGCTCTGGAGAAGTTAAGTCTGATAATACAATTAAGATTAAACAACTCAGATCTCTATCCTGGCAGAGATTCTGGGGTCAGCCTGAGCAGGAGGTTCTGGAGGCTGGATTGGCAGAAGAAATCGGGGGCAGAATCTGAGTTTACATATTAATTGTTCCCCAAAGGTCATGTACTGAAGGCTCAGTTCCTGTGACTGGCAAATGGTAGAACCCTTAGCAGGTGGAGCCTAGTGGAAGACAGTTAGGTTGTTAAGGGAAAGCTCTTGGAGGGAACGCTGGGGCCCTGGTGCAATGCTCTTTCCCTCTCTGTTTCCCAGCTTCCATGAGATGAGCAGCTCTGCTCCCCACCATGGTGGTCTCCTGCACCACGAGGCCTGAAAGCAAGAGCCAGCCTCTGTGGCCTGCAAACTCTGATGGTAGGAGCCAAAAGAAACCATCCCTCCTCGTATGTGTACTTTCTCAGGATTTTGTCACAGTAACGGGAAGCTGACTAACACAGTCTGAGCATGCTCAGAGCCAGTAGAGAAAAGTATTCAACAGACAGAAAGGAGAGTAGAAAATTACTAAATGTGTGCAAATCAAAAGCAATATGGAAGACTGGGAAATGGAGCCAGCTGTCCAGGGAGATGAATTTTAGGGATACAAATGGACAGTGTGCTTGGGGAACTTCTCAAGATGAGCTCTGCTTTCAACTGACATAAGTGTCATGTGTAGGTGAGTATAAAGAGTTATGAAAGATCAGGAAGTAAGTCATCAGAGAAATAAATCTGTCTTTTGATCTTTCTCTTTTTTGTAAAATATTTTTATTTTCCAAATTAAATAGCCCCAGTATCCTTTCTGATGAATGCTTATCAGCTTTAACTATTTTGTTTCCAATTTCATTCATGTGATATGATCGTGGAAATCTGCAGGAACTTTCCTAGTTAATTCTCAGCTCTTCTAATGGCAAAGTCATCATCTTCCCTTGGGTCCAACCCTGACTTTGGAAATACCATTTCCTTGGTCATTTGGCTTAAATTTTGGCAGTGTTTCCTTTGCTTTGATCATCAGATCCAATTGCTGAATCCTGAATACTATATCTTACCTCTGCAAGCTTTTCATTCTCACCCCATAGATGCTTACTTGATCTCTCAGTGTTTTAGTGTCAGTGATATTAAAACACAGCTTCAATCATGGCATTCCCTGACTCCAAACACTGACCAGATAGTTGCCTATTGCCTTACAAATCAAGGAAAATTTCTTGGTTTGGCACTCCAATTCAGTACCACACAGTGGATTACTAGAGTCATCTATAAGTGAAAGGCTTTCCAAAGTGGAGGCAGTGAAACCAATTTGCAGTGTCCAGGGATAGATCTGCTGATTATTCATGGTGCTGAGGACAACTCATTGCTGCTGGAACAATAACTACAAGCTAATTTAAGAGTGTCACTATGTCAGTCACGTCATACTCCTAAGCAAAGTACAACACAACATTAACTTAAGCGAAGTACTGTGCAACTCTTCATTTGGCAATGCACTGTCTTAGCAACAGACAGACTCAAGAATTACCTTTCCTCTTCCTCATTCTGACTCATCCCATTGTTCATACTGATTGTGTTGTTCCTGCTGTTTGGTAGTACATACTCAAAAAAACCTACAATCCACCAAAAGTAATTGCTCCTTTTTTTTTTTAAACCAATATATCATATGCTTAAAACATTGGCAAACTGAATCCAGTGCTTGCATAAAGAATTACGCCTGTCTCCAGTACTGCTGTAAGAGAGAGGGGGAGAGACGCATAGAATATCTGCAACTCATACATCCAACAAAGGATTTGGATCTGGAATATAAAATATAAATAACCCAACTCAAAAATGGGCAAAGGAGCCAGGGACCGTGACATGTGCCTATTATCCCATCTACTGGGGAGGTTAAGGCAGGAGGATGGAAAGTTCAAGGCCAACTTGGTCAACTGAGAGTCTAACTCAAAATTAACTAACTAATTAATTAATTTTCAAAAGGGGTGGGAGGTAGCAAGCAAGTCAGCAGGCTCTTGGCATTCAATTCCCAGTACCACACACACAAAAAAAATTCATCCATTCCTTCACTGTTGCTTGGGGTGGGAGTAGATGGAGAGACAGGTGCAAGATAGTTAATGCCTATAGTTTCTTTTCAGGAGAGGAAAATGTTAGAAAACTGTGGTGATACTTTCGCATACCTGTGATATGTCAAAAACCAAAGAACGGTACACTTCAAACAAGTGAATCATACTGCATATGAATTACACCTCAATAAAACTGTTTCACACACATAAAACTAAAAATCATTGCCCAACTAGAGTATTCAAGATAAGAACAGTAATGTCAATTTTCTGTTCTGTTTTATTATATATTAACGTCTGATACATTAACTATCATCTCATTCTATTTTGTTTTCTAAAAAAACTTAAAATTCATAGTTACCTCCATTTGTTAAAGCACTGAGACAATGAATTATAGTCATAAGTAGGGATCCCTCACGTATCTCTAGGAGGAATTTATCCAAATCTCTTGAAATAATATACCATCTAATTTAAACATTGTTTCAGATTTTGTCCTTTAGTTCCTTACAACTGCATTTTTTGGGGCTGGTCATGCCTGCAATCACAGAACTCTGGGAGGCTGAAGTAGATGGTTTGCAAGTTCAAGTCCAGCCCAGACAATTTAGTGACTTAGTGAGACTCTGTCTCCAAAATATTTAAACATTAAAAACTAGACTAAAATAACATTACCTAGATCCTAGGTCATCACTATAGTTTTTAAAACTACAATGATTACAAAAACACTATGCTTACAAAAATACAAGAATTGACAAGATAAAAGTCAAAGCCGGAGATTTAGCTCAGCGGTTTAAGCGCTTGCCTGGTAAGGGTGAGGTGGTAAATTCAATCCCCGGCACCAAAAAAAAAAGGCAAACAATAGAAATATATCTACAGGAAAACCAGATACAGAAGTTATCAAACACAGACTGAAATAGTGGTAACCAGTATGTTAAAAAAAATTATAGCTGGACATAGTGGCACACACATGTAGTCCCAGCACACAGAAGGCTGAGACAGGAGAAGCATCACCAGTTTGAGGCCAAGTCTGGACTACATAGTTAGTTCAAGGCTAGCCTGACCTATGGAGTGAGACCCTGCCTCGAAAACAAAAACAAACAAAGTAATTAAATGACAAGATAGATATGGAAGCCATAAAAAGAACTAGAGTGAAATTATAGGTCTGACATTAATAATTCAATAAATGGATTTAACAGCAGGCAAGGTATAACTGAAGAAAGAATTTGTGAACTGGAAGAGAGGAAAGAAGAAAATATCTATACCACAGCATAGAGTGGCAAAAGAATAGAAATTAAAGAAAAAAGTATAAAAAAACAGAAGTGATTAGGGACCGGGGGTTTAGCTCAGTGGCCTAAGTGCCTGCTTGGCAAATGCGAGGTAGTGAGTTCAATCCCTGGTACCAAAAAAAAAAAAAAAAAAACCCAGAAGTGACTATGAAATGCTCTCATAGTATGTAACTGAACACCCAGAGGAAAAGGGAGAGATAGTAAACAGAAGCTATATATATATATATATATATATACACACATAATGTATATATTTGTATATAAAAATCAGTGGTTTTTCAAGCTAATAAAAGATTCAAGGCAAGAATCTCAACACGCTCTATGAAGCGTAAATGCAGAGAAAACCACATTTGGATGCATGAAAGTAAAACTGCTGTAAACAATGAATGAAAGACAAAGACTGTATAATTCTGAAATATATTTTGATAAAACAAAACTCATCTCTTCATTTCAAAGTTGTTACCTAGGAAGGCTAACTGGTTTTGTCTCCTAACTGGGTTCTCAACTTCCATTCTTTCTCCATTATAAACAATATCCACCCTGCAATTAGGCTGACGTTTCTAAAATTGAAGTTAACATGCTAGGTGTGGTGGTGCATGCCTGTAATTCCAGCACTCAGGAAGCTGTGGCAGGAGGATTGTCATAAGTTTGAGACCAGACTGGGCTAGTGAGTTCAAAACCAGCCAGAACTACAGTGAGACCCTGTCTCAAAAAACCCCAAAAAACAAAATGAAATTTAAGTCACCTCACCTCTCTTCCCTGCCTAAGTGTTTCAGTAACTCCCCATTCCCTCAATACCAAATGCAGACCCTTCATCATAGTTCACGTGGCCCTCCTGGAGGTGGTGTTTACCCTCCTTTCTCACTCTTGCCTCTAGAAGGATGCATGTCAGCCCTACTTGGCCTGTTTTGAGTTCTTCTCAATTGCTTCATTCTCACGCACTATAAGACCTTTTGGACATGTTACCCTTATCCTTTTGACCTTTCTTCCCTTGTTCCATATTCCTTTACCTGGCTTTCCTGTATGTCACTTCCTCTGGGAAACTTCCTAGATTGGTATTTACCACCATCACCTCCTGAAACAAGAAATTTGCCCTTTATACCCTAAAGTTCTCCTATCAAAGCATCTATCACACTTAATGATAGTTGTTTATCTATCTCGTTTTATAGACCAGAAGTTCCAAAAGGGCAAACTGCATGTCTGGCTCACAATGTCTCCCAAGTCCTCAGCCTGGTTCTAAATGAATCTTTAAAAATTACTAATTAATATTAGAAACTTGTTTGTCTTGTCTTCAAGATTGTCCATCACACTTCTAGACCTAGCTATATTTTTGTTTTTCTTTAGAACCTTTCTAGAGAAGAATATATGTGAACTGAATATAACCTAAAATATTTTTTCAGTGTTTAACATTTTCTGGACTTTACTGCAATAAAAATAAAAATGTAAATTAGAAGTATGAATATTCATTCCCTAGCATCCACCCATGCTATCCCCAATTCAGTAGGATTTAAAGTGCCCCCTTGCTTCCTTACATGCAGAGCTGTGTGACTTTACTACAGTACTTGCATCCTCAGATGACACTGGTTTTTCAGTCACTCCAGGATCAAAATGGCCTTTCTTGTTTTCTGTAGCCTTTTGTGGCTCCTTTCCAGTTTTTATCACAGATTTTGTTTTTCTCGGCTTCCTCTTCTCAGCTAAGCACAGCTTCCTCTGTCGTGTTCTGTAAACCTGCTACTGTTGAGGAGTCTTTTGATGTGCCATCTGAATCCGCCAGCCTTGGCTCATTACCACTTGCATTTCAGCTCGAATTTGAGTGGCAAGTTTTTCTTCTCTCCCTCTTACTTTCTCTTCCCTTGTAGCTCATTTCACAATTTAGCCACTGGGTTAACACTTCAAAGACGGGGCAAAACTGAATGCTCTTGCTTTGCCATGGTAAGTTTTTGTCTGTTTGGTTCCCTCTCACATTGCCAGTGGCAAGGACAGAACCTGGCTCCTGGTCAATGGTACCTACTTGAGCACATTGAGCACTGTGACAGGCGCTCTGTGCCAGGCTGATCACAGGGCGTGAGTTTACTTTTGTTCTTTGCCTATCAGACACTGACACTGAAACCTTTATTGGTAGCTAGATATTTATAACACTATTTCATTGTCTATTTGGGGGCCCAACCTAATTATAGGCATTTTTTCCTTAGGTCATTATTTTTTAAACAGCGATGTTCAGAAACAAAAGAAGGATTTGTTTTGTAATTTTCCTTCACAAATTAAGACTTTACTTCCTTTGGACATGAGGCCTAAGGATTATAACTTATCCTTTAATAATAAGAATAAAGAATACAATAGAGTTACTTCATTTAAATGTAAAGGATAGTGATAGAGTCACCTAAATCAAAATGCTGATGCTGAAAAATACGGTGGCGAGTTACTAGGCAAGAAGAGTTCATGGTCTAGAGAGACAGATACTGGTAGAGAGAATGCAGAGAACATTTTTGGCTACTATCAATAATTTAACGCTTGGGGTACAGGGAAGGTGGAGATCTCAGTGAGTGCTGGGTTGGAAACAGAGACGGTTTGATAGGATGAGTGGCTACTTGGACTTCAGGTTCAGGAGTAAGCAGAGGATGAAGGCACTGGGAGATGACACTAGTTAGTAAGTCTATAACAAGCCAAGTGCTCTGGGATTTAGCTTACTGGGCTAAGGTCCCACCCTGTAAACGTGAGGTTGTGAGTTCCATCCCCGATTCAGAAAAAAACAAAAATAAAAACAAAAAAATACACAGGACCGGGGTAGAGCTCAGTGGCCCAGTGCCTGTCTGGCAAGGACAGGGTCCTGAGTTCGATTCTCGGTACCCCACCCAAAATAAAATACATTTTTAAGAAGCGGCGCACACCTGCGCGGGCGCGCGCAGGGGGTGGTGACAGCCAAGGCTGGCTTCCTAGCCCTGAATGGCAAAGCTCCAAGCAGAAAAAGCAAAACCAGACCCTTGCTAGAGGGCGAGAAACTCCGGGACACAGAAACAAACTGGGTGCGGCCCGGGGGCCAAAGCCTGAGGCAGAAACGTGGGCAGGGGTCCGCAGGGGGCGCGGGCGTCCCGAGGCCAGCGCACCTCGGCTGGCGGAGGGCTGAGGGCAACGCGCCACGCGTCCGGGATGGCAAAGAGATCTGAGGCTCTCCCGGGTTTCAGCGTCAGGCATGTAGTGAAGTCCGGCCGGGTCTGGCGGGGGCAGGAGAATTCATTCCGTGTCCGCCGGCTGGGGCGTCGCAGGGAGGGTACCAGGGCGAAAGCGCCTGGGTGAGCCCGGGGTCGCGCAGTGGACGCGGCGGCTCTGCTCCAGGACCGGGACAGCGCAGACGGCGCGTAGGCGGCGGCCGCGGGATGGTCGCGACCCCGGGGTCGCAGGGGTCCGGCCGCCCCTGGCTCTGGCAGGGGTCGGCGCGCCCCAGGAGACCGGCGGCGGCGGCGCGCGGGGCAGGGGTGACCTCGCAGCGCCCTCCCCGCCCCGCGGCCGCCCTTCCGCCGCGCCCCGCCCCACCCCGCGTCGGGAGCCGCCCCGCCCGCGCCCCGGCGGCCCGCGCGGGGAAGCGGCTTCCGGCGGCGGCGGCGCGGCCCCGCGGGGAGGAGGCGGCTGCGCAGGCCAACATGGCGGCGCGCAGGGCTGGGCCGCGCCGCCCTCGCGCCTGAGTGCCCCACAGTCCCGGCCCGGCTCGCAGCGCCCGTGCCCGCAGCCCGCCCGGCCCGGGACCCACCGTCCTGCAGCTCGCCGGCCGGCCGGCGCGGCCCGCAGCCCCTAGCCATGGAGTCGGAGGAGGAGCAGCACATGACCACGCTGCTGTGCATGGGCTTCTCGGACCCCGTCGCCATCCGCAAGGCCCTGCGTCTGGCCAAGAACGACATCAACGAGGCCGTGGCGCTGCTCACCAACGAGAGGCCCGGCCTGGACTACGGCGGCTACGAGCCCATGGACAGCGGCAGCGGCCCCGGGCCCGGAGGGGGAGGCGGCAGCGGCCCGCGCGGCGACGGCGGCGGCGAAGGCGGACCCTCCCGCGCCGGGGGCTCGGGGAGCGGCTTCGACCCCCCGCCCGCCTACCACGAGGTGGTGGACGCGGAGGTGAGCGGCCGCGCCCGGGGGCGGGGGTCCGCGACGGCCCGCAGAGGGAGCGCGCGCAGTGGGGTGCGGGCGGCCGGGCCGGGCGAGCCGGCCTTGGCGCCCGCTGTGGAGGAGGAAGTAGGGTGGGCCGACCAGACAGGCGGCCTGTGCTGGGGTCTGGAGAGGGCACCGCCGGGTCAGCGCCGAGGTCGGGGGGTTTAGGCCGGGCTCGGAGAGAGGACGCTAGGCGGGGTCTGGAGCGGAGTCGGGAGCGAGGAGTGACTGGCATTGGTAGGGGCGAGAGAGGAGCGCGGCCGCGAGGCGCTGGGGCTCGCCGAGGTCCAGTGGGAAGGCGGCGGTGGGGACTGGACTGCGAGAAAGTGCGGAGGAGCGGCCTGGGCTGGGACGGGCGCTGGGGAGGAACCAGCCAGTGCCGAGCCCCGCAATTGGAGCAGGAAGCTGGGACCTAACCTGGTCAGGGGGTGCTGGGCGTAGATAACGCTGAAATGAATTTGTAGCCGAGTGAAGGTGACAGTGACTTGCGCGGGGTGGCGTGGGGACAGGGGAGATAAATGAGGGGGAGGAGGAATCTGCAGAAGGGGCTACAAGCAGGTGGCTATGGCCTGACACCTCGAGTCTAAGTGAAGACAACTAGGTCTCTTTAGTTAGGGATGTGAGCCAGAAGATGACACATTTAGTAAAATAAAGTGAGAAGATCAACCAGAAACAATAGTGCTTGAGATTATTTTACAGAAAAATAGTAAATCATGGAAGGAATTTCTGTTTTAATTAGGAAATGCATTTTGGGGTGCCGGTGAGAAGCTTGGTCTGACCACACATCTCCAGTGAGTGGGTTTGTGATTTTAGCCAGAGAAATGAATTTGGATAATTCGTCAAGCTAAGTCTTCTAGTTCTGAGTAATGTTATATCCTTTTTTCCTGTGGCTTTTGCAGCAGTTGCTTAGGCTGAAGTAGCTGGAGAAAGAAAGTGGCACTTCAAAAAAAACAACAAACCCAGGTTTCTGCACAAGGTCTCTTGGTTTCCAAACTTTCACACTTGCTAGGTGGCCTACCCAGTAGCTATGGCAGTAAAGACTGATGATGTTTCCTACTTTGATAATTTTAAAAAAAAATTTCCATGTAACCAAGTAACTGTACTTAGGTCATTTTAAGAAGTATGCTTCTTGGTGCCAGTTCCCACCACTCCTCCCCTTGTTCCTTCCAGTTTTGACCCAGTTTTGAAATCAAAGCCACGGCATTTTCCTGAAGGCTTTGGTGTAACTATACAAAGCTCAGTGTGTGTCTACATTATATGAGACATTTTGGGTTCTGGTCATACATTAGTTTCCTAGGATTGGAAATCATATCACCATCTTTGATGATGTGATGTTAGGTAGCTGCCTGTACATTAAGTACTGTACAGAGAATTGAGGGGGGCTTTTTATAGGTGAATGGCCAAGTGAGGTTGAGTTTGCTGTCAGATTTCAT
The DNA here is from genome assembly GCA_004027455.1 of Hydrochoerus hydrochaeris. NCBI lineage: Eukaryota > Metazoa > Chordata > Mammalia > Rodentia > Hydrochaeridae > Hydrochoerus > Hydrochoerus hydrochaeris. The sequence goes on from PVLA01001974.1 coordinate 112,425, forward strand.
TTTGAAGCAGCATCAGTCTTCCTTTCCCCTTGACCTGTGGATTTGGCCTAGGGGAGACCACACCACTTACTTGGAGCGTTCCAGAAGCCCGGTCATGGGGCTGCCCTACCCATGATACAGTGCAAGCCCGCAGAATCACAGGCCTGTGCTTGCCTTGCACATGGGAGGCTGGTGGTGAGAATGTTTAGCCCCGTGTTTGCCCCTGTGATTCTGAAACTCCCACGGATGCCCCCTGTGCAGCTTGCTCATCTTTGCAGTAGGCGGAAACCAGGGCTTTCCTGGAAATAAGGAAAGGGCCTCATTTGTTGAACATCCACAGTGTTAGGCTCTGGATTTGCTGCTTGTACATTTTGTAAGTCCTTAGTGAGCCAGTTACTGCATGGCTGTTTTAGAGATGCAGTTAGTGCCTGAACGTGAACCCTGGTCTCTCTGACAAAAGTCTGATTTTTCCCAACGTTTTTAACTCATGGTTTTAGGGCTGAATTTGTTTGGTAGCAGTACAGACAACAAAGAAAAGTAGAAGAAAGAGGCAGATTTTGATACTACTCTGCCAGTTCAGGAAGGATGTGAGAATCCAATCAAGACCTTGAGACTAGAATAATGGGTAGAATTAAAGTAAAACTATAGATTTTTGGCCAAGTGTGATGGTGCATACCTGTAATCCCAGCACTTGAGAAGCTGGCCAACCTGGGCTACATAGTGACTTCAAGGCTAGCCTGGACTCCTTAGCAAGACTCACTCTCAAAACAAAACAAAAACCCTACAGGTTTTTTTTTTTTTTTAATGGGTATTAAACTCAAGACCTCGTGCTTGCCAGGCAGGGGCCGTGCCACGGAGCTGTATCCCAGACCCAAACCTACAGATTTTTAATGCAAACTTTAGAAATTAATTAGTTCAGAACTCTCATGTTGCAGATGCTACTTTTCAGGCCCCAAAGGGGAAGTAATTTGTCTCCACAGAGCCAGCTAATAGAAGAAGGGGCTGGAGCTGTAAGGCCAGTGCTCTTTCTCCCTTTCAGAAAAAACAAAACAAAACAGGAAACAGCACTGGGCTAAAGGGAAAGAAAAACAGTAAAAACAATTTACCCTTTTTATTTCTCAACACTTAAGTTATATATATTTGTTTTCTGGATAGAACATTTCAGTTTCAAATGTCCTCTTAAAAATGTTTGAGAATACACAGAATAAAACCTAATTGGTTAAAAGGAAACCATGAGGACTGGGTGCTAGAATTCTTATCTAACTTGCATGAAGTTCTGCTTTCATCCACAGGACACAAAGGAAAAGAAAAGAGAAGAAAAATTAATACATTCATTTTATATTTGTAGTTGGAGACCGCAGTGATTCAGTTAATGCCTTCCATGCCCCAGGGCAGGGAGTAGAGTGGTGAATGGAACGAGGAGTTTACATCTAGTACATTTTAGTGCAAGACTCTCACTTGACAAAAAGTGACTTCCCAAGGTCATGGAGCTGGTGAAGGAGCTCAGCTTTATCATTTAGCGCCTTGCTATAATTAGGGTATGGCTTAAAAAGTTAAAATTTGGAAAAGTAAAAGCAGTTAACTGACGTTTTAGTAGCAGCAAGACTATATTTGGAGAGACTCAGTTACCTAGCAAAGCACGTGGACCTGCAGAGAAAGCTACGGTTTTCATGCCTTCCAATTAAGTAGATGTATTGCTTTGCAGGAGTGCTGTGTTATGACCTTATATTGTTAGATGTAGACATAGTTTTTGGTTTTGCTCTGGGTCTGGAATGGACTTTGAGAAGCTCTCAGTACTTCAAAACCATACCCTGCCAGGTAGGAGTCTATTCTGTTTTTGCAGAGAGTAGTCTCACAGCTGCTCTAAATAGCTTTTCCTGGTTTTTAACACCACAGTGTTGATATAGGTGAGTGAAACTCCTGACCTACTATGTCCATGAGTTCGTGTTCTCTAAAATCAAAGAATGAATTTTAGGAACAATAGAGGTGAAGAGTAGAATATATTTATTGAGAGAAAGCTTCTGCCTGAAGAGAGACAGAAGGGGGTCCCAAGCAGGTTGCCCCAGACTCTGTCTTTTCTAAGGACTTTTTATGGAGTAGAACCATGAGATTAGATGGCTCAAAGGTAGGGAAAAATGGGAATTTGCAAAGTGGGCATAAAGTGATCCAGACTTAATCCCTAAGGAGTATACTTAAGGATGTGCTTGCATTTGTCTTGAGATCTGGCCCGCAGCAAGAGGTGTGTGTCTCCTGTCTTGAGATCTGGCCTGCAGCAGGAGGTGTGTCTCCTCCAAGGTCATCAGACATCTGGTCCTCTGTGCCAGCTTCTTTGAGGGCCTAGCCTGTCTGACTGCCTATAATATTTCTGACTGGCTCAGTTGCCTGTAACAGTGTCAGAACTCATTGTTTTTTGTTTGTTTGTTTGTTTGTTTTTGTTAGTGGTTTGTTTGGAAGAGGGTCTCACTCTGTAATACCGAGCTGGCCTGGTGTTCACCCTCCTTCTTCCCAAGCCTCCTGAATAGCTAGCATTGCAGAATGGCTGGGATTACGGGTGGGTGCACTAGGCCCAGCCCATCAGAGCCCTCACTGGTCCTTGTCGGCTCCTCTGGCCACCTCTTGAGCTGTGGCTCCTTGGTCCTGCTCTCCACGGAGCCCTGGAGATGGTCCTTGTGAATCTTGCCCAGGGGATGGGGGTATCAGTAGAAATCTGAATCAGGTATGCTGGAAATCTTAATAAAACTTGACAGTTACAAAAGGTACCTTACTCTTTTTAAGGTTCTTGATTTTTTCTTTAGAAAATATTAAAATGAATTTTTCTGCAAGGAGTTTCATATTAACTGAAGGAGTACCCTTCCTGTCTAGTTCTGTTAATGCGCTCAGAAGTGACATTTAATACTATCGTCTGACAAATACTGTGAACTCTGGTGGTCTTGTTTTAATGTGAATATTCCTTCTAGAAGTATTTTGTCAGAAATACTTGGAAGATTTCTTGCTTCTTTTGATTTTGAGATTAAGAGCTCCAAAGTTGGTCCTGCTGTCACATAGTTAAGTCATTTAAAAAATAAAAATCACATTAATGTCAAGTTCCTTGACTTATCCTTTGCCCCACCTTTGGTAGTAAGTGGTAGTTATATAAATAAGGTTAATTTTTTCTTTTCCCCTAGAATAAAGTGGTCCTAGTATATTTGAATATGGAATAAATGTCAAAGTACATTTTAATTAACTGTTAATGATTTGAATATAGGACCTGTGGTTTGTGGTTTACTATGATATAGTAAATTAAAAAAGAATGCATTTATATATTGTTAAAAAAAAATTCCTCAGATCATTTGAAAATAGATGAACTAAAAATAGGGATTATGAGTGATGAATGGAATTGGATCTGAGTCCAGCTAAGAGTTGGAGTCTGGCCTGGTCAGTGCCCAGCTGTTTCTGGAGTGAATGCAGGAATGCAGCACCCTTTATGTGCCTAAAATCTGTGAGTTGAGTGAAATCAAGGTAGATCCGGACCACTTTAGACCGTACTACATCATGCGTTTACAACTTAAAACTAATTTCAATATTAGAAAAATATGATGTTTAAACAATTTTAAATGTTTTAGTTTCAATAGGAAAATATATCAGTGTACTTACATATTTGTACATTACTGCTCAAGTAGCATGACATTTATTCGAATCTGAGTGTGAAGGGGAAATTTGTTTTTCTTTTGTAGTAAGGAAGTATTTAAAAAGATAAGTAGGATCTTTGAAAGCTAGAGTTGAGTTTTCCAGGAAAATTTTTATACTTTGGAACACCAGAGAGAAATAACAAGTGAACACATAAGTGTGTGAGATTGAATCATTTCAAAACACCCCCACAAATTTAATATCCAAAGCTCATGCAGTTCACTCTTTTGTGTTTAAACTTTTCTCTTGAAGCACAATTCAGATAAGTGTTAGTGTTAGCTTGCCTGTTTGATCAGAAGTGTTTCGTGATAGTCTGCACGTGAGGCAAGGCACACTGGAGGTGTGCACACACGTGTGACGGCGGGAAAAGCTGCAGAGGCTGTGCGGCTTCCCAGAGGATGGGCCCCTAGAAGCAGGCTGGCCCGTGTGCGCGTCCCAGCCCGAGGGCTCAGGGGAGAGGAGCACATTTTAGCAAGACTGAGTTTAAGGAAGAAGGAAGGAGATCCTCGGACATGTGAGGACGAATGAGCTCCAGCTACCTGAGGACTCAGATAGGAGGTCGTTGCAGTCTGACCTGCTGGGCAGCAGAGGTTCTGCTCACAAAGTTGTGATGTGTTTTCTAGAGTCAGTGTGGTTTCTTCTCTCTCTTTTTTTTTTTTTTTTTTGGTTTCTCACTTTCCTATAGGGAGTTTTAGTTTTCTTTTTTAAGCTTGTAATTGTCATTTTTATTATTACAGGCATTTTATTGTTTAATACTGTCCCATTTTCAGTCACAAATTTCTGTTGCTCTCCTGTGGATGGTAGATGATAATGTTTACAATGTCTGAGATGGGTCTTTAGCAAAAGATATTTATTTATTCCACCAGGCCTCAGAGCTCAGCCCCAGGGCCCACTTTGTTTCTGTACTCTGTTGACAGCTTGCTTTTCTGTCCCATGGTGAGAATCCTGGCTTCTTTCATCTGTGGCTCTCATACTTCATTTCTCCATGTGTGTGTGCGCGCCATGTGTATTCATGTGAAGGAAGTTGAATCTCCTTGTCACAGAGATGATTCCTTAAGCTAGCTAACCAAATCCTTAACTGTAAACTTAGTTTGTTTTTATTTGTTCTGCGGAAAGAAAACATAATTAAGGTGGAATACTGTTGTGGTAATCTTGCCAAAAGTTTAAATGCTTCTGCCCTGGTACAGAGATCTGTCCAATCTTTTCCGAGGGCCAAGGCGATGACTTGGTTGTCCTCGTGGAGATAAGTAATGTCCTAGGTGCTGAACAGTCTTCCCCTTCCTGAGATGAGCACCCTTGTTCTGGCACACCTTTGGCTTTCCTATAGTGTCTGTCCAGTTAATTGCATTGTGGAATCAAATCTAGAGCAGTATTATATAATAATTTCATGGACAGCCTGATGCTTACATTGTCAGTTGGTTTCCAAAATAAAAGTGTTTTTCAGAAGAAAGACTTGTTGGTAGGTATTCAATTGCCAGGACTTCCTACCTTCCTCCTAACGTGCTTTAAATCTCTCTCTTCATTAGCAGATCAGCATTTCTTCTGCTTTATTTTCTTTCCATTTCTCCATGTTGTCAATTTTGTTTGAAAATTCAGTTGTGTTTTGAATCCTGAAAAACGTATTTCAGCTCCTAGAAGATGTACTCCACATTGTAAATGGCAAGGCCTCTAACAATTGTCTTTGTTACTCTAGATGCTTTCCTTTTTTTCTTCTTATGGGAAAACCAGTGAATTTTAACCCTTAATGTCATTCCTGCCCCTTCTCTGTCCCCCTTTCTTACTGTTTCTTTGTGCAATCCACAGTGGCATCAGAATGAGCTCTCTAAAATGCAAGGTGTAACTTGGTCACAAACATCAGTGTTTCCTGATCTTCTAGAGGTAAACTGGGCTCTCCTTTAGGGTCTCCGTCTTAATCCCTGTCCTCATGGGTCCTGCCTCTCCGTGTTCTCTCTTGGGGGGCCTGTGCCATTTGTTTCTCCACTCTTCTACCCCCAGCTTCTCATCTGTCTACCTGCCCAACACTAACTTATTCTTTACTGTTAATTTAGGTGCCATTTCTCATGATGACACACTTGTCTCACATCACTACACTCTCCCAACTTTATTTTGCACTTATACCAAGTAAAGCAATGCTTGCATTTCCATTAGATAAAAAGTGCATTCACATTATATATTTTCCTAGTAGGCTTGAGAAATGGATTTTTTTGCATCAGTGTCTCTAGGAGTTTGGCTTACAATAGTGTTTGATTGGGTAGGGAAATAACTAAATGGATGGGTGGATGAAGGATCTTAAATGAAAGGAAAGAAATAGTCAAGTGGTATTTGAAGGAGAATTAAGCCAGGAATTTGGGAGACTGCATTTCTGCTCAGAGTCTGCTTGCTGTATCAACTGGGCAAGTCAGTTTACCTTTCAGAGCCTGAAGGGTTTTTGTTTGGTTTGTTGTTGTGGTGGTGGTTTTGTTTTGTTTGAGACAAGGTCTCACTATGTAATTCAGACTGGCTTTGAACTCACTAGGTATAGATAGCCCGGGCTGATTTTAAACTTGCAGAGATCTCCTTGCCTCAGCCTCCCAAGTGCTGGGATTATAAGCATGTGCCACCATGCCTGGCTTTAGTGCTTCAGTTTTTTCCACTAAAAAACTGGGCATTTTAGAGTATATCTGTGTTGTTTTTGTTCATTGACACTTTTGAGAAATTAAGAGCTATGGAATCTTTTATTTATGCATGTAAATATATACACTTTTAAAATAATATGGTGCTAAAACATTTATTTTTGGGTGAATAGAACTAATGTTATAAATTTAAAAATTTTCTTCAATGAGTTTTTAAAAAGAATATGAACTTTCTTAACATAAAATAAAAACAAACTGAGTCTGCCCACTGAGATGCAAGTAGTTAAAAAGATTGAAGTATTATTGTGTGATTCTTAGAGAAGTTTTGCAGACTCCAGAATTTTGAAGACTTGAAGATTGGCACCTATATTTTGGGTTTTTGGTTTTTTTGAGGTTTTTTAAAAAATTTTACTCTTGAGGAATGTTAAATTTTATGTAACTGAAATTATTAAAAAATTTATTTTTCTTAGCATGCAATTGGGAACTTTTTTTGTTTGTTTGTTTTTGGTATTGGTGATTGCACTCAGGTCCTTGCACTTGCCAGCCAGGTGCTCTGCTGCTGAGCTGAATCCTTGGCTGGGAACTGGTTTTCAGAACTCTAGAGGCTGTCCTTTATTACCTAGGCATTGTATAGTTACTTCTTACAGAACATGAGATGCAGCAAAACTTGCCAAACTGAGGTCAGCGGTAGGAGCACTTCTGCTTAGTTGCTTCCTTGCCCTTTTCCTTTTCTTCATGTCCCCCCTCCACGTCTTCCAGTGTCTTAGCATTTCACCTGTTAAGTGTTTAGGATGTTGGGCTGTATAACTCCCATGTGGTTTTGATTGACCTTTGTGTTAGAAAGCTATTTTGTTGTGACAAAATATTTGAAAAAAGTCAACGTAATCAAACTTTCCAGTGACTGAGTACCTGAGGAAAAATTCCTTAGTTCTGGTTCCAGAGCTTGCAGCCTGTGGTTTGTGCTCCATCATTTCTGGGCCTGAGCTAAGGCAGAGCAGAGAGCTGTGGAGCGAGCCACTCACCTCATGGAAGCCCAGAAGCAGGGTGAGAGGGTCTCCAAGGAAGGGGCCTCACACCAAACCCCACCCAGAGCTCTCACCACCTCCCAGTGCTGTGGAAGCTATACATTTGTGGGTGTCTTCAGGAGCTAGATCAGAGCACTCCCGATGCAGGCACTTTCAGAGGTGCCACCTCAGCACAACTGCGCCGGGGACCAAGCCTCAGACATAGGCTGTCAGGGTCTCAGTGTGTGCAGATGGCCTGCCAACTTTTGAAGACTTGAAGATTGGGACCCGTACTTTGGGTTTTAGGGTTTTTTTTTTGTACCAGGGATTGAACTCATGACCTCATTGCCAGAAAGCCACTTATGCCACTGAGCTAAATCCTTGGCCCCAGCAAGCATATTTTAAAACATCTATTTTTAGAGGTTTTGTTTTTGTTTAGGCCAAAAGAATGGAATACCAATACACACTTGGTTGATGCAGCTTTTCCTTATTGCTTGTGTTCCTGTGACCTCCAGCTGTGTTGCAAAAGGGTAGGACAGCGGTTTTTCTTTCTTTTTTTGTTTTTTGAAGGGGTGGTTTAAGGGTCTTGCTATCCAGTTCAGGCTGGCCTTCAGAATGATTCTCCTGCCTCAGCCTGCTAAGTGCTGGGATTACAAGTGTACACCACCGCGCCCAGCTTTAGTTTTATTAAATGGAAAGTAAAGAGTACTTAGAATAAAAACTCTAGATTAATATTAGTCAGTGATGAAAGGTAAAATTCCCTTAGTAACAACATACATACTGAAAATGTCAGGACGGAAAAAATAGTTAAAGACTCATTTAATGAACAACCATTTATTTGTTTGGTTTCTGTTGAGAATTTATTGTATACTAGGCTCTAAAATAGGTTTTGAGAATAAATACAAGTCATAGTCTCTTCTGTTACAGCCTCAAGGCTGGTAAGATTTCTTACACCTCAAATTAATTATAATACTGGATTTCAGAAACTGGACACCTTGAAAAGCTCTGAGTTAAATGTGAAAGAGCTTAGATATATCAAAAGCATTCAAGTAGTTCCCCAAGAATTTTCTGTGATGCAATTTGATCTGTAGTATTATTCATTGCCAAGAAACCAGTGAGATTTTTTTTCAAGAATTTTTTTTTTAGTAAATGTGTAAGGTACAGTCTGTATTTATTTACTTGTTAGATGTTTAACGTTTGTGGGTTCATATTCTCTCAACCAGAATCTCTTTTAAGATTGGTACTAGCTGTTTTACTGAAATGTCATTACTTTTTGTCCTAGAAACATGATAATATATAAGTTTTTCCCAGAAGAGAAGTTGCTTAAGGTCTTACTTTAGGCTAAAAATCTCTTATGATTGTTGATAATACAAAATAATTTTTTCCACACCCCCCCCCCCTGCAAATCCATTGTATTTCAAGGAGGAAAAAAAAACTAAAAATTTTGAAACACATTAGTCAGGGGGCAACAATGGTACGCATTGTCATCTCCAATACAAAATAATTTTAAGCCAAAGGAATGTTGGGAGTTTTTGAAAGATTTGATGAATTTAGTAGTAAGTCTGTAAATGGAAACTTGTCTGGGATTGGTGACATTAGGAATAGTTTATTATTATTTTGTTTTGTTGTGGTCAGTTTTTATATTGGAGTCGACTATTCTATAATAAGACTTTGAAAATGTTAGTAATTTCCATGTTGTGAGATTTAACTTCTCATGAGGACTGCCTCATTTTGAATTGTTCTAATGAATTAGAGTAACACTGGATCGTTTTGTATTTCTTTAGTAACAGTTAAAGTGGTGTGTGTGTATGTGTGTGTGTGTGTTTGAGAAAACATCAAGTTTCTATTGCACAACCAGTGTTCAGTTTCAGTGTTGAAATTATCTTGCCAAATATATGTAATTTGTGCCATAAATACAGTAGGCTCTTATGTGTGTACAGATAATACACTGACATTTGTAGTGAGTAACAAGCAAGTCAGTCCTTTTTGCTTTATGAGCTTTATGAAATGAAATCTAGAACATATCTATGGAAAAAGCATTTGAAGCATTTGTTAGGAAAGATCAAAGCTCAGAAAGGATGCAGAATTACCTTGGACTCACCCAGTTGGATATGATTATAACATAGAGAAATTTTAAGGCCACATAGCAAGACACACTTCATAAAACAGAATTATCTGTAGAACAGAGTTTCCTGCCATTCCCTCTCATTACTCCAGTAAGATGAGACTGGGGTGTTAAGTCCTGTCAATTTAGAGATGAGGATGTTAGCAAAGTCGGAAAGGGAATGTAGCTTTCTGCCTCTCAAGGGATATATATATATTTTTTTATGATACAGACTTTCTGATATGGGGAAGTCTTTGTTGGTCATCTTTAATATGTTCTTCCTTGGGAACTTTCCTTATTTTTTTATGAAAAGGAGGAAAAGTTTATTTAGTTCACAGTTTGTAGATGCTTCAGTCCCTAATCTGCTGGCTCCAAGGCAGAGTGGCACGTGGCCAAGGGGCAACAGTCCATGATGGTAGAAGACAGCAAAAGCAACAATGGAGAAAGAGGACACATGCGTCTTTCTGTCCTTTATGTTGTTTCCAGTCTACCAGGGTTAGGGCGCTGCCAATCCAATTAGTGGACTGATGTAGCAATTGCCTACCCTTAATCCCAGCACTCTTAGTCTTAGCATTGAATCAGGAATCAGTTACACATTTTAGATTCAGCCACCTCCAAAAGAGCCCCATCTAAAACTGTGTAAGACTTGGGGGGAACATCAGACCCAAACCATAGCATTCCATCTCTGGCTTCCTGAAGATTCATGTATATTCCTTTATACAAAAGGCATTTAGTCCATCTCAAAGTGTCTGAAATCCTAACAGTATTACCTGTACTGAAAAAAGACCCAAGCCTTCCCTGGGATTTAAGGCAAATTCTTATCTGTGAGCCCCTGTAGAAATGAAAAGAAAGTTAAACACTTCTAACATTCAGTGGCATAAGATAGACATTTCCGTTTCAAGTGGCGGGGGGGATATAAAGGAATGGGACCAAAGCAAGTCCAAAATCCAGCAGAACAAACTAAGTCCTGCAGTTCCATGTACACCATCCAAGGCAATTTGTGGCAAGATGTGAACTCCAAAGGGCTTGGGTGTCTCTGCCCCTGAGGCATTGCCTGTGGTTGTAGCTCTTGATCCTCTCTTGGGCCTGCTCTGCTCCCTCCTTTTGGTTTTCTTCAAATGATCTACATTCTTGACTTCTCCAAACTTCTGGAATCTCCCCTATACCTTTGGCTTCACACACACTGTCTTGGCACACTGCCTGGCCTCCCAGGCCTTCTGAAATCTGGGTGGAAGCCTTCCTGATCCCACAATTCTATTCTGCAAGCATCTAAAATCTGCCATGTGGATGATGCCAAGTTGAGCTGCCAGCTTGAGCAGTAGCCAGGGGTTGGTTGGTTAGTTTTTTTCTCTCTCTTCCTCTGTCTTGGCTAAAGGGGTCAATGCCTGGATCACTGAGCACTCAGAATTCAGTTCTGAAGAACAAAATTCTCTAGGCCACCGCCATAGTGTTCTGGGGCTGGCTTCTCAAAGCAGTCTTTCACTTTTACAGTTTTGAGATTACAAAGGTGGAGTCCTGCTGCCTCTTGTGATGCCCTTAAGCTATCTCTTCTATTTTCCTGCAATCAAGATCCCCTCTGCTCTATCTTTGCAGTCCACAGCTTTACTGGAGCATCCTTTTTGGCCAAATTCAAAACATACATAATTTTTTTTTAAAGACAGAGTTTCACTTTGTAGTTCAGGCTGGCCTTGAACTCATGGCAGTCCTCTGCCTTAGCCTCCTGAGTGCTAGAATTATAGATGTGCACCACCATCCCCAGCTCTCATTATGTTTTATATCACTCTGCTGGGCTCTTTGCTCTTGATTCTCAATATAGATCTGGCTAAAAAGCCCTCAGTAGTAGCCTGCCACCACCTCAAACATTCAACTGCCTTGAAATTTCTTCTGCCAGATTAATGGGTCCATCACTCTTAATCTCAGTCTCAGGTGAATTCTCTGGGCATGAGCAAAATGCAGGCAAACTCCCTGTCAAGGCATGACACACACTGCCTGGATTCCAGCAGCTGGTGCAGTGCTTCCCAGCAGAAAGCTCCTGAGCCTGGTCGTTGCCAGCTCTCTGGTCTTCTGAGCTCTGACCAGAGTCTCCTGTACAAAACAGCCTGAGGTGTTCCAGCACCGTCTTTTCAGCCAATATCTCTGAACCTTTTTGGACTCTACCTGCTAGGAGACTGAAGACTCCTGAACCACAGAGTCTGGTATAGTCACAGCAAGCTTCTGTGGTATCACATTCTTTCTTTTCTCTCATTGCTGAGACAAAAATCCAACGCTCAAAGTAAGTTAAAGGAGGAAAAGTTTATTCAGCTCACAGTTTGTGGAGGTTTTAGTCCAGAATTGACTGACTCCAAGGCAGGGTGGCTTGGTAGAGGGGCAACAGTTCACGGTGGTGGAAGATAGTAAAAGCAACAATGCAGAGACAGGAACGTTCTATATTTTAATCATCATTTCCTTTGCTAAAATGGATTAAGAAGGCAAAGTTGCCATTAAGCTTCTGGCTCCAGTTTTGTTTTATTTAGCGTTTTTACCTTCTGCAATTATTCATAAGGTCCTAAAGGTTGAGGAGAAGGCCATGTAGTTGCCATCAGTTGTAAAGGTGTTAGATCATGCTGTTCACTTAGCATCCCTGGATCTTGACCCCTGTGCCTGAGTCTTTTCACAATGACACATTAGTATTGAAGACTTTAAAATGAACTTTTTAAAAGCTAGTATCTCTTGAAAAAATATGCATCTTGATTTAAAAATTGTTTCAGGTGTTTGTCTTTTGTTCCTTAAAGCTGCCTTTTTGGAGCCTGTCATGGTGGTGCAGGCTTGAAATCTCAGCACTCTGGGAGGCTGACGCAGGAGGATCACAAGTTCAAGCCCAGCCCAGACAGTTTAGCAACTTAGCAAGACCTTGTCTCAGAGTTTTTTTTAAATTTTTTATTTTTTTATTTTAAAGGGGGTAAAATTAAACACAACAAAACAGGACATAAGAAAGCAATGTAAGAGATATAATTTTCAAAACTAGACAGCCAGAAATCTTCACTATCTATCATATTGTCTCTGGTTTTCTTCAAAATAGTTGTCCATATCTTCGCATACAGAGAATTCATACATAAAGCTGATAGTATAAAACTGATCTGAACAGAATGAGGAAGGTGTTTATGTCTTCAAAGCCAGACAATAGGGAAGTCACTAATGGCTGTCATAGTGTCTCTCATTCTTTTCAAAATAGCTGTCCATGCTTTCATGTATGTATTAAACAAAACAGGGAGGGGAGTGATTGTTTGGTTTCCTGGTGCCCCAGGTCCCAGCATGGAGCTGGTCTCAGGAGAGGCTGGTGGCTCCTGCCCTGGGCCACCACAGCCTGCCAGGCTCACAGCCGCTCACTAGGGAGGGGAGTGGTTGCTTGGTTTCCTAGCGCCCCAGGTCCCAGCAGGAGACAGTGGCTTCTGCCCTGGGCTACCGCAGCCTGCCACATTCACAGCCACTCACCAGGGAGAGGAGTTGATTTGTTTGTTTTTTTGAGATAAAGTCTCACTACATAGCCCAGGCTGGCCTCAAACTCACAGCCATCCTCCTGCCTCAGCCTCCCAGTGCTGGCCACAGGCCTGTGTAACCACACCTGGCTGAAAGTTAACTTTTTAGTAGTAGTAGTAGTAGTAGTAGTAGTAAGCTGTTTCTTTCTAATGAATTGACCATTTCACTGCCTAAGGTTTGAAATGGCCAACAGACCATAGAAAGACATCTCTTTAGGCTCTTGCTTGAGACCAACAGCATCAGGAAGCTGCCGGCCTTGATTCAGGGCCAGTTGTCTCAGAGTTTTAAAAAACAGTTGTTTTTGGGCTGGGGATTTAGTGCAGTGGCTTAAGCGCTTGCCTAGCAAGTGCAAGGTCGTGAGTTCAATCCCTGGTACAAAAAAAAAAAAACAAAACCCAAAAAACAATTGTTTTTAAAGAGTTGGAAATGTATCTCAGTGTGAAAGCCTGGGGTTTAGTCCTCACTACAGTCAACCAGTCAATGGATTGATAAAATCTAGCAACACCCTACCTTTTTGTATCTGTGTATCAAACATTAGTGAGTATCATACATAGCAACTCTTGTGTTTTACAAACTTGTAGATTTTACTTACTTACTTACTTACTTATTTATTAAGGGACAGACAGCAGAAGGAGCCACAAAACTCCCTTTTTATTTCGGGCAGCACCGAGTACTCAAACAGGCTGTAATTTAGTGCTCAGAGGGTTCTGAGAAAGCCCTTGCAGGGATCTGACCCAGTGGGCAGTTTCACTCCACCCTTTCCTACTAGATTTGTGAGCTGGAACCCCAGCAGCCACTGTGGACTAAGGGAACCCTGCAGATGATTATGAAAACAGCCCATGAAAGCATCCCTCAAAGAGGAGGGGGAGGTAACTGGGAGTAAAACTTGGTGCTGGAACACTAGCCTGAGACAGGGAGAGAGCTACTGAGCAAGAGCAGATGTACACCAAAACCTGTAGATTTTAAATACTTTGGAAGGTGCCTTGGGAAGCATAGAAAGGTATTAATGTGCTGAAAACAATACTTGGCCTACATTATGTATTTTAAGGAGCATAAAAATAAAACATGCAACTGTTTGAGGATACCTTTAAGGCAGCAGCTTTGAAATGTGATGGGCCCTTTATGACTCCTTCTCTGTACACTCACTGTTTCTCCTGCTTGGCCTGTGCCCGTCTAACACTTGCCACATTAGACCATAAGGATTAATCCATAGCACTGTCTGCCTGGCATCAACTTGATGCTGCACTTGATCCTTTCTCTACCAAGTAGATTTAACACAGGCCTGCACCTGGCAGAGAGATTCACACATCTCCTTAGTTTGGTCCTGCAAGTCCCCTGTGTCTCCAGAGGCCAGCAGACCACATATCCTGCTAATCACTTTGCTGGTCAAGGTTTTCTGTAGAGCTTGTTGAGTGTAATCTCCCAGCACACTGACTCTCTGCTCCTCTACTCCTCCCTTGTAGAATTGAAATAGAAACTTTTACACATCGTATGTTTATCTTAGATATTGATAATTGTTCTTTTATTTGTCATCCATCTTCATCCTTACCCTCATCCATCCAGTGAGCACTGAGTCTGATCTTTGTTTTCCGTAAAGCTCAAGATTAAACAGATTAAATGGGAAACATTTAGTTTGCATTACCATTTTGAAACATTTCTTCCATTCACATGCATCCCAGCCAGTCTTATCTAAAACTGTACCCCACAGCGTGAAGTAACAAATTTTTTGATAGTCTTTTGGCAGATTTCTTTTGTAATGTTTACTTTGTATTGCAGACTGTGGGAAAGAAGTTTGTTTTTGAGTTACTGCCTGTGTCTTTATAATGGAGCAATTCTGTACATAGCACATTAAATTTGAATGTAGGTATTTGCTTTGATTTTTCTTTAGCTTACAGAAAACAATTGCACACAGGAAGGAACAAAATAGATGCTAAAATTAAACCCCTTGTTTAGCTTTCAGTAGGACTGTTTGCCAACCTCTTTGTAAATAGTTTCTTTTCGTGACTTAGTTGAGATCTGCTTCAGTAGCAAGAATGATTTGCAAAGATTATAATTCCATAGTGGAAAGAAAAAACATCCTGCACTGTAATTAAAACAGGAAACTGGCTTTTAGTGTTTTCAAATTGATATCTTTGATTTATCTCCAAAGTAATGATGACTGATGTTACCTATTAGTCTAAATGAGTTTATTTTGAAGTAAATCTACTGAGACACTGTTCATTCCTGCCTCCTTTTGTCACCCTTATAAAAAAAAGAAGAAGAAATATATAGTGGGGGTAGGAGAAAAAGGAACAGTAATATAGTAACCATTTATGTAGCACTGAACAGATCTGAATGCCTTTGGCTCTTGTTTGGCCTTGGAAGAGCTCCTGTTTTTAAACCATTCATATCCCATTGTGGATTTCTAAAGGGACCTGGTCACAATTTCTTGGGTTTTTTTTCTTTTTTTTTTCTCAGAATGGTTTGTCCCTACAAGGACCACCAACTAGGTATTCCTAGAGATTGACAGAGTGAAAAGAATTAAGTGAAAACTATTTAGTCAACTGTGAGAAAATGATAAGCTGCAAATTCAAAGCGGGTTTGTATTGGCTAGCTTTCCCATTGTTGGACACCTGTACCTTAAAGGAGAAAAGGATTAATTTAGCTCATGGTTTTCAAAGAGTTGCTATATGGCCAGCTGGCTCCAAGACAGGAGCATCACGGCTGCGTAGTTCATGATGATCAACGGTTAGCATGGGGCACCGCACCTGAGCGGAATGGGCAAGGAAAGGGTCTGTCTACAGTGCCCATGGCCAGCCTTCACAGCCCTCCAAACATACGCAGGAGCTTGCTTTCCTAATCACTAGGCATTTCATCTAGTGAAGTTGGTGTCAGGATTCATAGTCACAGGGTATAATTTGATTTATATACTAAATGTATTTTTCCCCCCCAATTTTTTTTTTTTTTTTGGACCGGAGGTTGAACTCATGACCTCATTCGGTTATGCTGCTGAGTTAAATCCCTGGCCCTCTCCCCAGTTTTTTAAACAGCAATGTTTTATTAAAGGTAGGAAAAGAAACAAACAGCAACAAGTTCTGCAGAGCAAGTTTGGGCCAAGTGAAAATAGGAAAAGAAGTATACCCTACATTGTGAGCATGGACCACCATGCAGGAGAGAACACAGTGCTTCCATTTTTTTTTTAATCTTTGGAAAATTCCAAGCTGTGGAAGAGTTGAAAGAATAATACAAAGGCTGTGTATATATCTTAGAGTATACTTGCCTAGCATGCATGAGGCCATGGGTTTAATCCCAAATTTGTAGAGTGCAGTGAACCTTTGCATGCCCTTCCCCACGATTCAGCATTGCAGAAACTCACATTTGTCTCTTCTATGTCTAAAGACACCCTCCCCAGACCTTTGGAAAATGAAAATAAGTTAAAAACATCATGACATTTGACTTCTAAGTATTTAAATGTGTCTCTCTTCAGAATACAGACATTTCTCTACAGAACTCTACAGAACTGCAATATTTCACAGTTTAACATCAGTAAACAATACGTACTATTCAGATTTTTCCACTTAAGAATGTTCCCCATGGACTTCTTTTAATAGCCCAGGGTTGAGTGAAAGATTGTATATTACATTTGGTCATCACGTTCTACAGTGATCTTTTTGTCTTTTAAGACTGATATTATTAAATATCTAATCCAGTTCTCTTATTGTATTCTTAGGAAGACTTATGATTGAATCATTTTGTTATCAATGTATCAGGGAAAACGGAACAAAAATTGTGAATTGTTTCGTTAGAGACTTTGTTCCCTCTGGTATGCATTTGTCATAACCTTTTTTTCCCCCTGTGGTACAGGAGTTTTGGTACTGGGGCACTTTAACATGAAGGTGCCTCCTTAGCTTCTTTTTGTTCTTTATTTTGAGACAGGGTCTTGGTAGGTTGTCCATGCAGGACTCCGACTTGCCATCCTCATCGCAGCCTTCCATAGTACTGGGAGTACAGTCACTGCACCACTGTGCCTGACTTACTTTGATCTTCTATATCATTTTAGTATTTTTACAGCTAGAGGAATCTTGGGTATATAGGTAAACTGTTTCGTAGGTAAAATCCAGGTATGGAGATACCAACTTTTGCATTAGGCAGTACCTGAAAGTCTTTTTAGATTGTCACAACTAGAGGGGTGCTACTGTCAGCTAGTAGGTGGAGCCCTGGGTTTGCAGCTAAACATCTTACACTCCCCAGGACAGTCCGTTTTAACAATTTTCAGCCTAAGATGTCACTGGAGTTTAGAAACCCTCATTCCACAAGCTAATGGTGAGACTTTTAGCCATTGTGACTTAACCTTTGTCTCCCCACCCCACTGCCGTGTTTTTGAGATAGAGCCTTGCTTAGCAGTTCAAGCTGCCTTGAACTCACTTTGTAGCCCAAGCTGGCCTTGAACTCAAAGCAGTCCTCCTGCCTCAGCCTCTCAAGTGCTGGGATTACAGGTGTGCACCACTACACGTGGCTTAACCATTGTTTCTTTAGATTTAGGGTTCTTCCCACATATATAAAAATGCAGTGCCTGGCCTTCTGTCTCATTCATCCTCCCCACCTTTTCCTGTGCTTCTTCACTTCAGATCTTTTTGTGAAGTGTAGTGAATCATCTCTCTTACAACTATGAGGATTAAGGCAAATTAGAACCTACTGCTTAAGCCAACATGTATTTTTCAAAAAATAGAAATATGTAAGTGCTTTCAGTGGAGGGTTGTTTTTTTTTTAGTTTTATTCCTACTGTATAAGTAAAATATTTGCAGGCATATTTTCTCTCTCCCTTTCTCTCTCCTCTCCTCTCTTCTCTCTCTTCTCTCTTCCCTCTCTCTCTCCTCTCTCTTCCCTCCCTCCTCTCTCCTCTCTCTTCCCTACCTCCTCTCTCCTTGCCTCCCTCCTCCCTCTCTTTTCCTCCCTCCTTCCTTTCCTCTCTCCTCCCTCCTCCCTCCCTTCTCCCCTCCTCTCTCTCCCTTCTCCCCTCTCCCTCCTCTTCCCATCTACCTTCTCCCCCTGTCCCCCTTCTCCCCGTGCCTCTCTCTCTCTCTCTCTCTCTCTCTCTCTCTCTCTCTCTTTTCCTGAGAGTAATGTTTATTTACAGAAGGAAGCAAGGAAGACATACAAAGATTGGGGGCCCTAGAACTATGGAACCCTGCAGGCATATCTTTTTGAAAGCACTTAGTTAACCACAGTAGCATTTTACTTTTTTTTATTTGATGTTTAAATTTATAGGGCATTTTAATTTACATATAAAAACTTAATGTATTTATAAGCAAAGCAAATGGCAAATTCTTTTGCAGATTAGGAAATGAAGGTTTATCAAATAACACTCTAATTGTGGTTGGATAAATAATAATCAAAATTACTGGGAGGTAGAGTTCACTTGAATTTTCTTCTGCAAAAGATGAATAGGCATTCCCAAAATGAAGTTAGCACTTGGTCACTAGACCAGTATTGGCAGAGGCTCTGAGACATTGCTGGCGATGTTATACAAGGGAGCTAGGTATTACATAGAAGTAGAATGGAAGATTTAGAGTTGGCTCCTCTCATTGAGTACACAATCATACTGGGGAACCAAACCTATAAATATATGAAGTTAAAACAACTCAGCGTCTGAGTTGTAGACTCAGACAATGCTTCAGATGTGCCATATTCTCTCTAGTGCCAAGTACACATACAGTTCTCTGTACTTAAGATCCCTTTCCTTTCTCTTTCATTTGTACAAGTATTTATCAGGTGTTTAACATTCGCTAATTCACTCACTAAATATTTATTGAGTGCCTATCCTGTGTCAGCGATTGCAACCAACAAGACAAAAATTCTGCCCTGGTGGAGCCAAGAAACAGACAAGAAACAAGGTAAATAAGTAAAATGTAGAGTGTCAGAAGGTTATAAGTATTGCAAGAAAAAAAGGCAGGAAATGGAAGAGGGCAGGCTAAACTGAATGGGCAGGTATGACGTGGACTGGTTTTCAAATAGATGAGAGCTTTCCCTGAGGAGTTCATGTCTGAACAAAGACCTGAAAAAGATGAGGGCATTGTCAAATTATAAGAGAGAATTATGCTTCAAGTTAGGGTTGGCAAACATTTTTGCAAAGGGCTAGCTAGGAAACAATTTAGATTTAGTGTTGCAGTTCCCCAGCTCTGCTATTGTTGTATGACAAGCTGGAGATGATGTGTAATCAAATGAGGACTGTGTTCCAATAAAAGTGTATTTTAAAAAGCAGCCAATGAGCCATACTTTGTAGAAGGGACACCTGCTGTAGCCGATGTGTGGGAGCAGGGCTGGCATTTGCAGGAGTGGCAGAGCAGCCACTGCAGTTGGGGACAGCAAGGACAGATCGGCTGTTCAGTTGAACTCCTGTCAGCTTGAGGACATCGTGGAGGTTTGCGGAGGGTTAGAATGTGATCTGGAGGGAGAGATAAGGTGTTTGTTGCTGCACATGTTAATCAAAGATACCTGTTAGATGTTCTGGTGGAGTTCAGAATGGGGTGTGGAAGTGTGCTGGGAGTCCAGAGAGGACATCGGTGCTGGAGCTAAAACCTGAGCTTCAGTTTAGAGACAGACAGTCCTTAACATTAGACCACTTAACTCAGCAACAGGGGGAGTGGTGCTCTAGAGGGGCAAAAATTTGTTTTTGGTGGAGGGATGAAAACATTCTTAGATGTAGCAATGAATTACTCTGCAGCTCAGCCCCGCCTTCCACAGCCTTACCCCATAGTATTTAATTCTGTGGGGGAATGAAGTATATAAGGAACAGTCTAAAAGAGCTCTTTGGAGGGAATGATACTGAAAACAAGGTTGAAAAACTGCATTAGCTGGACCTAGTGAGATGATGCAGACCAGAGATCTGTCTGCCGGCCTTGTTTAGATGCGTGGTGACGTGGGACGGCAGAGGAGCGTGGTGGCGGGTGGCTGATGGGGGAGAGCAGCCGGCAAGGGCTCTGTCTAGACGCCACGTGAAGGTGTCTCACGGAGGGGGGATCAGTAGGGCTGGACGTTGCTGATGGCTTGGGTGGCAGAGGACTAAGAATTAGCCACATGTGTGAGTTGTGGCAAAGAAGTGGCATGCTTACTTGGCATTCAACTTAAATATCATTTTATCTAGTGGGTCGCCTTTGACCATGAGTAGGTGAGGCCACACCTTTTTTTCTTAATCATGGTTAAAATAATACATAATATAAAATTTACCATCTTAAACTTTTTAAAAGTGTACAGTTCGGTAGTGTTAAGTATGTTCACATTATTGTGAAAGAGAGCTCCACAAATTTTCATCTTGCAAAAATCTGAAACTATATCCATTAATAACTTTCTTTGTCTGTATCTCCTGTCTCTGGCAAGTACCATTCTACTTTCAGTCTCAAGGAATTGGACTGATTTAATTGGACCCCTATAGTGTTTCTCTTTTTCGTGGCTGAGGGTGTCACTCAGCGTTGCCCTCCAGGTTTGCTCATACTGTAGTGTGCAGTAGGGTCTCCTCCTTTTTAAAAGCCAAATGGGTTCTCAAGTTCTGATGTACTCCTGGAGGAATATATTCCCCTCAAGAAGCTGTCGCTCCTTATTTAATTTTTCCCCCTCTCTCTGATAGGGTTTTTCTGAGCTTCAAAGGCAGACTGTTGTACATATCAGTGTGTGTACCGCCTCTGGGGAATGGGAATGCCATGTGAAAATAGAAGACAGAGTAGCTTACTTCACTTAGAGGGATCTTGAAAATTTTGTCGAATGGGAATTTGTGAGCCTGAGAAAGAACGTGCTGAGCATTTGAGGGCCCTCTTGGCAGAGGAAGACTGTACCTACCTGTAGTTTCATGGCAGAACCTTGTGTGTGCAGGCCTGAGGAGCTTGGCAGCTGGAGCAGAGAGGGCCTGGAAAGCAGCAGACAGGGGTGAGCCCTGCACAACCACGCAAGAACTTGTGTTTCTCCAGTACTGCAGGCTGCTGACGGCTGGTGGAGGTTTCCAGGCTACTGAGTACAAGTCAGGTTCCCTGTGCACGCCTGTGTGTTGTTTGCTTGTTATTGAGGAAGCTGCGGCTGGAGGGATGATGGGGCCCAGAGGGATGGCCATTGTAAGTGTTGCAGCAGCCAAATGTGGGACCTCTCACAAAGTAGCGTGACTGTTGAGGAGGAATTTCTGAGTAGCATCACTGTGTAAGCCGTTTCAGAGAATGAGAATTTTAGAGAAGATACAGATTTGAGTTAGAACCTTTTAAGTTTCTTGCAGCTGTGGGAAATTGGAAGTGTCATTAGAGCCCCAGCATAATGACCCCAGTCCTGAGGATGGCCTAAGGAAAATGGGACTACAATTACCTCTTTTTTTTTGTTTTAAATCAGTACTGGGGATCAAACTCATGACTGCCTGCTTGCAAGGCAGGTGCTTATGCCACTGAGCTAAATCCCCAGCCCTACCTCTTTTTTTGTTCCTGGAGTCAGTGAGTCCCAAACTTTAAGTCTGTATGTAAGAAACTACCATTTAGCCAGGCATTCTGGTTCACGCCTGTAATCTCAGCACATGGGAGGCTGAGGCAGGAGGATCACTGCACATTGGAGACCAGCCTGGGCTGCAAAATGAGTTCAAAGTCAGCCTGAACTGCATAGGGAAACTCAAGTAAATGAATGAATAAATAAATAAATAAATAAAAGACTACCTTTTAATTATAAGACAACCGCTTCTCATGAAAACTTTGTTTCTAATGTCCTAAACACATGAATAACCAGATAGGGTCAATTCAGGGAACCAGATGAATTGTCCACTTTTATAGACTAGTTAGAAAATTATTTACTGTTTATAGCATAGAATGAAAAAGCATTCAGGAAAACAGTTTGCAACAAGACATGTGTTAGTAACTTGTAGACTGTCTACACTTATCAGTCATTTCTTCTTTTTTGAGAAAGCAGTATTACAGTAATTATTTTCTTAGTCTGAAATAAGAGAGGGAATATGCAATCTGAATGTAAGTCCCCCTGAAGTACATTGAAAGTTATTTCATAAATAAGGTTGACAATCTTAAGATTTAATTAAAGTTATAATAAATTAGTTACTTGGAATCAAATGTTGATATTTTCGTATTTTTCCTTAAGCATGTGAGATATGTAGAACCAGTTGTCTTTTTTAATATGTAAATCCATTTAAAATCATTCTGGAGAACCCATTGGGTGAGTCTGCTGTCATTTTTCTATACACCAACCAGAAATTTAGCAGTTTTTCTGAGTACAGTGTACTCAGCAGGATAATTCAGTAATTGAATTATTAGAATAAATTTTCAGCAACATTGGCAGTGTCTTCATTAGTAGAATAATTTTCTTTATCTGTGTTCATTGAGTCACTGGGCAGAGAGGAGCTTATCTCTTTACTAGCAGACTTGGGCACCTCCCAGTAGGTGTTTTTTTTTTTTTTTTTTTCTTTAGAGTAGGCTTAAATTTAAATGCTTTCTTGTTCAATAGGACAGTGAGGTTTTTTTTGGGGGGGGGGCTTGGTATCAGGGATCGAACTCATGTCCTCACATTTGCCAGACTGGTGCTTATGCTGACAAGCTAAATCCCCAGTCCAGTTTGTTGTTTTTTTTTAAAGGATAATGAAGATAATTTTCTAAATTAATATTAAACTTTTTTTTTTTTTTTGAGACAGAGTCTTACCAGGCAGCTCAGACTTAAACCCACTACAGAGCCCAGGCTGACCTCAAAATCACAGCGATCCTCCTGCCTTAGTCTCCCGAGTGCTGGGTTTACAGATGCATTCCGCCAAGCCCAGCTAAGCTACATTATTAACTTAAATACCTGATGATTTTTAAAGCCTACTTGCAAGTGTTTTCAAGTACATATGTTTTGTGTACTCAGCCTCCCCCTTCAGATATTGCCTATATTTAAGTTATACAGAAAAATACTTTGTCACAGTCATCTGTGTGTTAATTCTAAGGAGTTTGTTAAATCTGCAGAGGGCAGGTTAGTGACACATAGGGACAGTATTTATCAGTCCCATGGAAAGTTTCACCCCAATCACTAAAAGTGTTGCATTGTCCTCAAGTGAGTTCTAAGCTTCATTCTGAACAGATTACCAACAGCAAGTGGCAGTCTCAGCTCTTCAGATTCCTTATACATTCAGGTTTCTGTCACATATTACGAGAGTGACAGAAAACTTGTTTATATTTTCATTTGCATTTATGGTCATACAAAGATGATATATTTAGGAAATACCCTAAAATACTTAAAATGTATGAGTATGTATCCAGCAGCATCATTTTGATTTTAATCCTAAACTGGCCAATGCAGACATCATAATTCAATTCATTAGCACGTCTGCATTATTTTTCTTGGATAACTGAATGCACAGATACGCTGGCACAGTGTTATTAGAAAATTATTTTTTGGTTAACACAGGCATCAGAATCTCATTTCTCTTTGCTTTAGTACCAGAATTGTGTGTCTACATGGAATGATTTATATAATATTGTCATGTTTTCCAATCTAAAATGGAATCAGTGGAGTATCATAAAAAGTAGAGATACTGCTTCACATCATAAAAGAGGCTAAAAACTTTCATTTTTATTGATACTCTTGAAAAATAAAGTAGTTCTGGTTTTGAAATAATGATCAGTGCAGTGCCTTAGCTTGGGAGTACTGCTTACCTCAGACTTGGACTGAGGCTTCCTGCTTTCTTTTTCTGCTTTCACACTGTCCTGTTTTGGAAAGGCTAGAATCGTGTTTTTATCTCTTTCTCCCAGCACTAAGTACACTGTCTGAAACATAACAGACTATTTCTAAATATGTTTCTTGTTTTTAGACTCAGTGCCTTTTAATGGGAAATTTGTATCATTTGAGTTTGGCATCTGGTAAGGAAGGTAGTGTATTACATTGGACAGTTTTTGTTTGAAAGTCCCATACCGTTGTCTTTTGGGAAGCTGTTTTGCAATAGGGCATTTCTAAGCTGTTCTGCATGTATTCTCTTGCTCAGTGTGTAATTTTTAACAAGAACAGACTCCACTCAAAATGGTGACTCAGAATATTAAACTAGGCGAGTTATGGGTGTCACTGTTCCCCCACTTCCTCTGTCTTTATGTTAGCAGCAGCCTCCTCCACAGGATCATTCATTAACTCTCACTTATGACATGTCTGTTCCCTCCTTTTTAAAACCAGGCAGCATGTTTTCACCTGTCAAGTCTTAAATACATTATTTTTTAAATTGCCGTTTTAAGACTGCCTTAATGGCTACAGATACTGTGTTTTTATTATAGTGCCTTCAGTGCAACTCTGCTGTAAAATTCTTAAGATAATGCGCATATACAATACACGTCTGTGTTTAGCAGCTGTAATCCCTGAATTCATTTTTGCCAACCAGCCCTTTAATAACATTTTTGAAATACAATTCATGTACCATAAAGTTTACTCTTTTAAATTGTTCTTCAGAGTTGTGCAAGCAAGATTACCATTTAATTTAATTTAATTTAATTTAATTTAATTTAATTTAATTTTTGTGTGTGAGTGTGGTACCAGAGATTGAACTCACAACCTTCCACTTACCAGGCAGGCACTTATGCAACCGAGCTAAATCCCCGGCCCTACTATTTAATTTTAGAATATTTTCATCACCTCCAAAAGAAACCTCATATCAAGATAACAGTATCTTTCTCTGCTCCCTGTCCCCATCCTCTGGCAAATGTTAATCTACTGTCTTCAGTGCCTATGAGCTTACCTCTTTTGGACATTTCATATAAACAGAAAACCACAAGAATGTGGCCTGGTGTGTCTGTCTTCTTAGCATAATGATGTTGACATCATTCATATTGTACTGTGGATCATCATATGGTTCATTTTTAAGGCTAAATTATTCCTTTGTACATTCCTAATACATTTTGCTTATTATTATCAGTTTTGTTAAATGTTAGGGTTGTTTCTGTCTTTTGGGTATTAACTACCACGCAGTGATGAATACTTGTGTACAGGTTTTTGTGTGGACATACATTTTCATTTCTGATAGGTAAATGCCTAGCTATAGAACTGCTGGATATTTTGGTAACTGACTGCTCTTTGGGGAACTGCCAGATTATCTTGAAAAATGACTGCTATTTTAGAATCCCACCAGGATGCATGAAGGTTCCAGTTTGTCTACATACTTAACAATACTTAGCTTTGCCTGTCTTGTCATTTTAGCCATCCTAGTACATGAGAAACTGTATCCTGTGGTTTTGATTTATATTTCCCTAATAAGATAATGATGCTAAGCACTGTTTTATGAGCCATTTAAATGTCTTCTTCAGAGGAATATTCATTCAAATCCTTTGCTCATTTTTGAGTATTTTGTAATTGAGTTGTGTGAGTTCTTTTTTATGTCAGATTCATGTCCTTTATCAGGTATATGATTTGCTGTTACTTTCTCCTGTTTTGTAGATCTCTTTTGGGTGAATTTTTATGTAGTCTCTTTATTTTGCTAGTGTGCATTTGATTGTCTTCACACCGTTTGTTGACAAGGTGCTCCACTGAATTGTTCTTATGCCTTTGTCAAAGATTAAATTGTCTTGTCACCCTTCTTACAAAATCAGTTGACCATTAATAAAAGGATTCATTTATGGACTCTCAGTTCTATTCATTGATTGTTTACCCTTATGCCAATATGGTAATGTAGTACCATATTGTTTTGATTATTGTAGCTTGTGTAATAAGTTTTGAAAGTGGAAAATGTGAATCTTTGAACTTTTTCATATTTGGCCATTGAAAGCTCTTTACTTTTTTGTGTTGGTTCTAGGATCAGATTGTCAGTTTTTGCAAAGAAGCTACCTTAAATTTTGAAACTGGTTGTTTTGTTCCATGAACATGAGGTATCTTTCCGTTTATTTAGATCTTCTTTAATTTCTTTCAGTGATTTTTTTTTTTTTTAAATCAGGAATTGAACTCAGGATCTGGCACTTGCCAGGCAGGCACTGTGCCACTGAGCTATATCCCCGACCCTCTTTTAGTGATATTTTGTAATTTTTAATGTATGTCTTACACTTTCCAAGCAGTTTATTCTTTTTGATGTTATAAATGGAATTATTTTCTTAATTTCTTGCTAAGATTATTCATTAGCGTTTAGGAATGAGTTGAATTCTGCAACTTTGCCAAATTCATTTGTTAGTTTTAGTAGTTACTTTAGTGAATTCCTGTTTTCTGTTTGCAAAATGATGTTGTCAGTGAATAAACAGTTTTATTTCATATTTTCCATTCTGAGTAACTTTGATTTCTTATTTTGCCTAGTTGTCTCCTCTACACATACCAGTGAAATGTTGAATAGAAGCCATGAGAACAGACTTTCTTGACTTGATTTTAGAGGAGAGCATTCAGTCTTTCACAGTTAAGTAGGACATTAGGCATTGGTGGTTTTATAGATACCTTTCATTGGGTGGTTTTATAGATACCTTTCACTGGATTGAAGAATTTGTGTTTTATTTCTTTTTTTTGAGTGTTTTTAATTGTGGAAGCCTGTTGGAATTTATGAGTATTTTTCTATGTTAGCTGGTCGGTCATGTGTTTTTGTCCTTTTCACTGTGGTGTCTTCCTTTCTTGTCACTAGGACACAACCCACAGCTTTAAGGAGGAGAGGTTTGTTTGGCCCACCATGTTAGTCCACTCAGCGGCCCCCAGACGGAAGCAGGGGGCCGAGGGGCGTGTCCGAGGAAAGGTCCAAGAAGAGAGGCACTTTCTTCCTGGGTACTTCCTGAGTGACCAGCCTCTCGGACCAGATCCTGCCTGGTCAGCCGTGGTGTTCCCATGATTCAGTCACCTTTGAAAGCCCCACCTTGAGCTTCCGAGGCCTTGGAGGGGCATTCACCATCCAAACCCTACCATGTAGTGTATCATAGCAACTGACTTTTGTATATTAAACCAACTTCTTATTCCTGGTGTCCTTCTTATATGTGCTTAGATTCAGTTTGCTAGCTTATTGGTAGGGATTTTTGTGTCTGTTCATAGGGATGTTGGTAGTTTGCTTGTGTGAGTGCCATCTTTGTATATTACTTTAAGTCATGATAAAAGTAGCATAAAACTTAGCATCTTATGTACAGTGCTGCAGCATTAAAGTACACTTCTGTTGTTCTGCAGCCATCACCACTGTCCTTCTCTGGGACTTTTCATCTTTGTCAGCTGAAACTCGACCATTAAACACTGACTTCCCACCACACCCCTTTAGACCTTGACAACCACCATCCCACCCTCCTACCTTCTCTATGAATTTGACTACTTTGGGTACTTTTTAAAGTGCAATTAGATAATGTCTATCTTTTTGCAGTTGCTTATTTCACTTAGCATAATACTGGTATCCCCAAGACTCTCCATGTAGTAGCGTGTGTCAGACTGCCGTCCTTTTTAAAGACTGAATAATATTCCATTTGTGTATACTATATTTTGTTTATTCATTCATTTATTTTTTATTTCATTTGATCACATTTGCTTTATTCTGTATGTATACAACATAGAGATGTGCATATGTGTGTCTGTTGGTGTTATTCTTGAGAAGTACTACATATATGGTGTCTCTTTACCCTAACCATGGCTGTGGTGTGGTTTGTCCCCACAGGGGTCAAGTGTTGGCGGCATGGGCCTTGGTGTGGCGATGTGGGAGGTGGAGGGAACTAGCAGGAGGTCCTTGGGCCACTAGGCATCTGCCCTCTGAAACAGTTCAGACAGTTCTAGTGGAGCCCTGAGTCAGTTCTGACCTGTTTCGAGAGCCAGAGTCTGACGCCTGAGTTGTCCTTGGTCTTCCAGTCTCACTGTATCTCACATGCTCCCACCATGATAGCCATCCTCTATTAGTCCCTTACCAGAAGCCAAACAAATGGTACCACCCCACTCTGGACTTTCATCTTCTAAGACTATGAGTTAAACCTCTCTTTTTGTAAAGCTACATTGTATTAGATATTTTGTTTTAGTAATGAAAGATAAACTCATGTATTTCTGTGTATATTCCCTAACCTCAATTTAGCATAGTTGGCAAAATTAGAAAATAGACATTAATCCATTACTAACATCCTTTGAGCCCCAAAAGTAAAACAAAATACATGAAAATTCCTGTCTTTAGATCCTTTCAGGATCCTATATTGTCATACCTTTCTAGTCTCCTTCAGGTTTTCATGACTGGCATTTTTTTTAAAGGATAGAGGCTATTTTTTAGAGTAATCCTTATTTGGGTTTCTTCAGGATTAGATTGAGGTTATATACTTTTAGCAGGAATGTCACAGAGATAATAATTATACTCTTCACAGTGCATCGTAACCGGAAGCTCATGTTTGCCTAATTACTGATGGTGTTAAGGGTCCTCTTCCCAACAGGAAGCTCTCAACTTTAATAGCAGACACAGTCATTTGATTATTTGATGACTTCCTGTGTGCTAAGATTTATTAACTTCTGTACAAACTGGTAGCTATTCTGCCATAAGGACATATACCTTACTTTAGAAGCAGCCATGTGTGGGTTTTATGTGCCTTAATTCTACTTTGGCCTTAATTCAATAAATGTAAGCATTTAGTTTGCCAAGGCTACCATAGTAAAATACCTCAGCCTAAGTAGCTTAACCTATAGAAATTTCTCACAGTTCTGGAGGCTGGCAGTCCAAAGTCAGGTTGTTAGTAGGGTTGTTTTGTGGCGAGGATTTTTTTTCCTGACTTGCAGGTCTTCTCACTATGTCTTTACTGCCCTTTCTTCTGTGTACCCTCCCAGAAACAGAAACCTCTGGTGTCTCCTTCTGTTGCAGTGTGTGTTTAAATGTTTTCCCAAAGCCTCATGCAGTCATGGGGAGCGGCCCTTTTGAAGGTGACTGAATCTAGCATTTGTGATTGGTTTGTTGGCTAGTGCTGGGATTGGAGGTAGCCAGCATACAATATAAGGGAGGTAAAGAGGCTTGCTCGCCTCACTTTTGCTCTTGTTACTTTGCTGGCTGCTGCCTTGAAGGGTTGCCCTGGTGCCATGCCACCCTCTGCCTTGGAGCCAGCTGATTGTGGACTGAAACCTCCACAAACATTGAACTAAATAAACCTTTCCTTCATGTTGACTATTGGGTATTTTGTCCTAGCAATGAGAGAAAAGTCACCAGCACTTTCCCTTAGAGTATAGGTCCCACCCTTAAGGATCTCATTTAACCTTAAGTGTCTCCTTAAAGATCCTGTCTCAGCTGTGGATTTTGCAAACAGGACTCAACCAACAGGACTCAACCAACCATAGATCAAAAGTATTTGAGGGGGGAAAAGACTGTACTGAACATGAGCAAAGTTTTTTTCTTGTTATTATTCCCTAAATAATAACTTTACATACCATGTACATTGTGTTAGGTATTATAAGAAATGTAGAGAGATTTAAAGTGTATTAGAGAATGTTTAAAGCTTGTATGCAAATACTATAAATAACTGCATTTTATATAATGGACTTGAGCATCCTCAGATTTTGGTATTCCCAGAAAGTATGACTTTTCCTTGGAGTCAGTCACCCATGGGTATACTGAGTGACAGGTTGGTAGTCACATTGGAAATAAGGGCTTCAACATGCAAATTTGGAAGAAATGCAGTTCAGTCTATGACACTGAAATGGTAGAGCTTATTTCTTTTCTTTCAAGAAAGTTTTTATAGTTGCTAGATATATTAGGTGATTTTGTCTATGAGTTAATGTATTATCTCCATAGCAATTAATGGTAGTTACCCATAGTCATGGCATGTAGCCACCTCAGAATCAGCCAGCTAAAGTTTTCATTTTCATATGTATTAATTCTACTTTGGTCATAGGTTAAGTAAATATTTAACAAGTGTGCAATTCTCAAAAGTCTTTATTATTTAGCTTCCCTGAGGTTACTTTTAGTAAAATTGGTTTCTTTACAATAATTAAATAAATGTATTTTTGAAAAATGTACTTTAGGAGCTGAATTTCCCCTAACATTGATTCAAAATCTCCCATTTACATTGTTTCCCATACTTAATTGCCTTCTGTTCTTTCTCTTATTCCAGTCCCAATTTAACCATAACCTTGAAAAAAGGTTAGATTTCTTTAGATATCACTGATACAGAATTGAAATTAGTTTTCGTCTGTGTGCTTCTTATCATCTGGAGGAGGAGTTCAGGAGGATGATGGCAAGTAATACTTGGAGGACTTGACTTAGTTTACAGGTTGTTGGAAAAATTTCCTTGAAAGAGTTAAGGGTACATAGGAGTTCAGTAGTTAAAAAGGGCAGAAGGGTGAGTAGGGAGTGGTGGCATACTGTCCAGCATCTGGCAAACGCAGGAGTCTAGGTGAGTCTGGAGGCTGTAGCTCCTCCCATCCTCCAGGGGCTGGCACTCCATGGAGCTGAGTGGGCTGTGGAGAGGACCACACGCCTGTTGTCCCCTTCAGCCCAGAGTCCCCCTGGACCTCGTGTCTTGGATATATGGTGTGTGTCCCAGGAGAGCAAGCCTGGAGAAGGCTGTGTTGGCTTTATGATTAAGGCTTAGCACACTGTGCAGGGCCACTTCTGTATTCTGTTCATCAAAGCAGGGACACATAATACCACTCTGGTTTAGGGCCAGAGAAAGTCAGCACCGCCGTTGGATGTAGTGTGGCAAAGTTCTAGAGAAGCATGTAGGTAGGACCAGGGACATTGCTGTGGACTTTTAGTCTCACATAGCACTATACCTGTCAAAAAAATAAAATCCCTTTTTCTATATCTGTTGAGATGACTGTGTGATTTTTATCATTGATTCTACTTATGTGGGTATAGTCCAGTTACTGATTTCTGCCTAGATGTTCATCAGAAAAATGGATAAATATAAAGTGTAATACTACACACAGTGGACTACTATTAAAACCATGAAGAAGAGTGAGACCATGCCATTTGCAGGAGAATGGAACTTGAAACCATCATGCTAAGTGAAATAAGTCAAAAAGTTAAATACAACATGGGTTTTTTACATGAGAAACCTAAAAAATAAAATAAAATAAAATAATAAAAATCAAGAGAAGACAAAATGGTAGGAAATGACATTCATTGCAGACTTGCAGATGGGGGAGTGGGATAAAGGGAAAGGGAGAGGTAAAGGAGATGAGGATAAAAGGATCAGAAATATGTTGTGTTCTTGGTAAAAGACGTGATTTTTATAAAGAAAGACCAAGTTCACACTTTTGATATTAATAGCTACTAAGCAACTGCTCTGTGTTAAATTCTGAATTTTGGAGTAGTCATTAATTGGTATATTTGCTTTCTCTTTTAATGCCTTTTCTCAGAAGAATGATGAAAATGGAAACTGCTCAGGGGAAGGAATTGAATTCCCTATGACAAATTTGTATGAACTGGAAAGCCGTGTTTTGACTGATCACTGGTCCATTCCGTACAAGCGAGAGGAATCTCTAGGAAAATGCCTGCTGGCGTCCACCTACCTAGCGAGGCTTGGTAAGCTTCCCTGACTCAAAAAGTGTGAGGAGATTTTCCATAGATGGCTGGGCTTAATCTTAGGACTGGTCATTGTCTGTGATCTCAAATGGATCATTTATTCTCCTGTCTCGGTTTTATCACCCTGTGAATAAAAGCTTTGAACTATGTCAGCTGTTTTCTTCTGGCAGCATGAGTAAGATTATTTAAAATATAGTTGTAAAGCTTTATAGCAGTTAAAAGTAACTTTTCCACGGAAGCTTGGAATACTTTAAATTTGAGCTTGAAAACTGAGGGCTTTTTTTTGTTTGTTTGTTGTTGTTGTTGTTACTGGGAATCACTCACGACCTAGTGCTTGCCAGGTAGGTGCTCTTGCTGCTGAGGTAAATCCCTGCCCACCGAGGGTTTTGTTTTTAAGAACAGAAAATAAAGGCTAGGGGTACAGCTCTGTGATGATGGAGACTTGCAGTCTATCATATATGGGGCTGTGGGCCCCTTTTCAGCACCACAGCAAAGGGAGAGGGGAGAAGGAAGCAAGCACTGTTCAGTCAGCATTCATTTTGTGTGTGTTTGCCTGATTCTACTGTCTTAGATGGTTTGCAAAAATAAAGCTAATAGAATGATTTTAAAAGTCACTACATTGGAAGAGTAGGTGATAATATAAGAAAACATTTGTACTATAAATCTGTAAAAGAAAATAATTTATTCATATTATATTTAGTTTTAAAATGAATATGATCTTTACTTACTATTAATTTTTTTTCTTTTAAGATACAACCAAAAGAAATGTTAGGACTGGCTTGGGTTTAGCCCAGCTTCCCAGCCACAGCAGTGTTTTTGAGTGCCTTTTAGGGTGTGGGCATTCTGCTGTACAAAAGGTAAAAAGAGGAAAATGTGATCCCCGGTATATCAGTGATAAGCAAAACTGATTACTGGGTTTAAGCAGGAAATGCATTTCTTATCAATTACAATTTGACAGTAAATTCATTCATTAACTTAGTATTTATCACTTCCCATGTGAATTGTGCCAGTGTTTTGTGTATTTTATTAGACAAAGTTGCTTTGTTTTCAGAGTGATTTTGGCATTTATTAAAAATATTGTTTTTATAGAGTTATTTAGGAAAAAGTAATGGCTATCAAGTAGCTACTGTGTTTTAATTACCTAATCAAATCTTTGAAGTTATTCTGACATGGAGACATAGGTTAACCTTTTTATTTTTTTATGGATTCTCAGCTGTTATTTTAGCAGAATGTCTAAACCTCAAGAATAAAGGTCTCTATGATAAGTATGAATTTACAGTAGTCTATGCAATTTCTGTAAACTACCTGACATCTAAATACAGTATATTCTTTCATTTATTTCACCAAGGTCTTTCTGAGTCCGATGAGAACTGTAAAAGGTTTATGGATAGATGTATGCCTGAAGCATTTAAAAAGGTAAGAAAGCTGTACTAATCTTTAAACTTTTTTTTTTTTTTTTTTTTGAGGCAGGGTCTCACTGTGTAGCTCAGGCTGCCTTTGAACTCACTATGTAGCCCAGGCTGACCAGGAACCCTTTTCCACTGTATGTAGACCTGTGCTACTCTCTATGTAGCACAGGTCTACATACAGTGGAAAAGGGTTCCTTTTTCTCCACAGCCCCTCCAGCATTTGTTATTGGTTGATTTCTTGATACTAGCCATTCTTTCTGTGGTAAGGTAGAATCTCAATGTTGTTTTCATTTGCATTTCTTGAATGACCAGTGATGTTGAACATTTTTTCACAGATTTATTTGTTGTTTGTATTTCTTCATCTCAGAGACCCATTTTTGGATTGGGTCTTTAAATCTGGGAGAACTGATTTTTTTTTTAAGTTCTTTATATGTTCTCAGTAGCAATCCTTTGTCTGAGGAACAGCAGGCAAACATGTTCTCCCATGTTATGGTTTATCTCTTCACTGTTGGTGGTTTCTCTTGCTGTGCAAAAGCTTTTCAGTAGGGTTGAGATCCCAGTTGTTTGTTGATTCTTTGTGATAATTCCTGTTTCAATCGGGGTTTTGTTCATAAAGTGTTTGCCTACACCAGTGTCTTCAAGAGTTTCATTTACTCTATCTTCCAGCACATTTATTGTTTCTGTTTTAATATTAAGATCTTTGATCCATTCAAAATAGCAGTCCTTTATAATGTAACATACTGTGACTCAGATCTTAATATATATATAAAAAGTTTATCAGTCATGAAGAGGGACTTGTTAGTCTTTAAAAAAGAACCTTTAGGTTGAAGATGTCCAGATTCATTCAGCACCGCAGTGCCTTGTGTATTTGAGATGTGGTACTCTGCCTTGTACTCAGGGGTTTCACACTACTTCTGTACTCTGCCGTCAGCTGTTACTTAGCAGTATTACTGGTCAAAGGGTTGATTGTTTCTTTGTAAAACTGTGAGCTTGAAGGTACCTTGAATTATGTGATTCAGAATTGTGAATGCAAGAATCTTAAGTTCTTTTTCAGTTTAGAGCTAATAAGAAGGTTTCCCTCTCTATCAGTTAGTCATACTTAATCAAATCAGAAGAGCTACGAAATTGTACTTGCTTTTAGTCTTGGCTACTAGAAAACTCAGTAAGAGTTGGTGTGATTAGTAACCACTTCTCTGTTTTTCTTAAAAGTTGCCTCAGCTTCTTTTAGAAGTAGTGGTCTGAATTGTAGGTGATTGTAGGAACAGAGTAGCCAGAGGGGCTTTGTTGTCATGTCCACACTTTTCACTATTAACCTCCCCGCAGGCCACAATGCCTTACTGCATACTTAGGCAGTGAAGATCTCAGCTTGGCCAGAGTACAGTACAGGTTGTGTCTGAACCTTGGGTGACTCTTCCCTGCAGGGTGCTTTCTGTCTCTCTTACAACTGTATCTTCAAGGTGAAAAGTGAACAAATCAGTTGACACCAGTGGGAGTGGTGCTTAATCTGCATATGTTTGCCTTTTGTAATTACTGGAAGCTGCTCAATGTTAATTACTGCTTTGTTTTATTTAGTTTTTAAATAAGTAAATAAATAAATAAATAGGAATATAGAGTCAAAAGATTCCTACAAGAGTATAAATACACTGGTTTATATAAAATTAGTCTTAAGGTTTTTGCTCATTTGAGCATAAGTGGAGCCATTGGTATTTAGAAAATCTGGAACTGAGTTTTCTCTGTGCAGTTCGAGCTCTTTTGGGCTGCTCTGTGTAAGGAGTTCTCAGTGTGGCCAACATGAGATTTATTTTTCTTTAAAGAGAAAAAAAAAACAGGAAAAAGGTAGAAATATTACAGAATTTCAAGAAAAGAAGATAAACAGTAAGATCACTAGTTGATAAATTACATATTGTTCTTTTAGAAATAGTTATTCAAGTTACAAAATTAAAGCACACAAAGTAGACACTCAAGCAGTGAGAGTGCAAACAGATCTGTTCAACAATCCAACAAGAACCTAGAAATATGGTTATCAATCCCACACACCTAAACATACATGCAGCTATAGCTTTTATAGCGCTTCCTATTTCCTCTTTTTTCCAACATGAGATTTTTATTGCACCAAATTTTCTTTCTAGAGGAAAATCTTAACAAAAGCATGAAACTGCCATACCAATTGAAGTGAAATCCTTTGGTTTCTCATCCCTTCTTCTGAATTAGACTTACCTGAGTACTAGAAAACAGATTGACAGAATCCAGTTTCTTTTTTACTTTATGTACTTCTTAATTTTTAAAAGTTTTATTAGTCACATTTGCAGTATAGTAATAATTAGATTCATGGTGGTGAGTTTGTACATGCACATAACATGTCTTTTCTTTTTATTTCCTCTTCCTATCCTCTGACTTCGCTCCATTTCTTGATTCCCATCTGACACAGATGGGAAGGTACAGTTTTATTTTTAAGATGTTAAAAAATTTTTGAAAAGAATATATGTTAAAATCCATGAAAAAAAGCATCTATTTCTCAGATTCCAGAAATAACTAATATTGACAGCCAGCTATCAAGATACAGTAATAATGTCTTACCATTTATAAAATGCTTTATGTTTGTGACATCTTTGATCCTTGTAATATCTGTGTGAAGTGGGCAGGAATTGTCCCCATTTGAGATGAGAGAACTGAGCCTGTGAGAACTCGACTAAGTTTGTTTAGGCCCGCATAGCTAGAAAACAGG
This sequence comes from Hydrochoerus hydrochaeris, assembly GCA_004027455.1. Taxonomy (NCBI): domain Eukaryota; kingdom Metazoa; phylum Chordata; class Mammalia; order Rodentia; family Hydrochaeridae; genus Hydrochoerus; species Hydrochoerus hydrochaeris. The sequence continues at coordinate 147,825 of PVLA01001974.1, forward strand.
AACATCCGCAGTTGACCTCAGGGTTTTACTTCTCTGTACCTCTTGAGGTTTACTAGAACTAATAATGAAAAATGGAGAGCTGAGTAAAAATTTTTTTACATAAACTACCTTCAGGAACACAGGAATTAAAATGAAAAAACAATTGTATTGATTTTGAATGAGATAAATGAACAAGTAAATGAGCAGACTATAGTTATGGATCTTTTAAAGCAAGCCATGTACATGAAATAGGTATTTTGATCACAATCTCTTTGTGGTTGAGCTGATGAACCATTGTTTTGTTTTCTTTTTTCAAGTTAGATTCTTGACTCTAACCCTCACCCTTTATGTTTTTGTAGCTCCTGACATCAAGTGCTGTTCACAAATGGGGCACTGAAATCCATGAAGGAATCTACAACATGTTGATGCTATTGATAGAGCTGGTTGCAGAGAGAATAAAACAAGATCCAATTCCCATTGGTCTCCTGGGTGTGCTAACAATGGTACATTATCTCTTAAATGAAGTACTTGTGTTTTGATTTTATTTCAAATATTTGATATTCTCTGACTTGTAATGAATATTGATTTTGTCATCAAAGATACTTAGTTCTTAGCGCCCTGGATTTTTATTTTAATATAGACTAGTTACTGCATGTTTTAGTTTGAAACAGAAACTTGTAATTTTGGTGAATTTCCAGCTCATAGAATGGTTGGTTTTCTCCTTTTCACCCTGATTATTTGAATCTGAAATACTTGCATGTGAAGTGTCTGTCCTTTGGTTTCTGGCCGCTGAGCGGGCTCGGGCCTTTCCTTCTGGCTTCCTCTGTGGTTGCCTCCGTGGCCGGCTCGGCCTGTGGCCGCCTTGTACCTCTCACCCTGCTGCTTCCGCTTCCTGCCGCAGCTGCACATCCATCCTTCGCTCCTCTGCGTCAGCAGCGCTCGCTGTTCTTCAGTTGCCGTTCATGGACGGTCCAGACCTGTATTTTCATCTTCTTCTCTAATGCTAACGTGTAGCTATAGAAATATAAAATTACATTTATTTTCTTTGAATCTAGGCTTTTAATCCAGATAATGAATACCATTTTAAAAACAGAATGAAAGTCTCACAAAGGAACTGGGCAGAAGTGTTTGGAGAGGGAAATACATTTGCTGTTTCACCTGTATCTACTTTTCAAAAGGTAAGCATAGTTCCCGTTCATCTTTTTATAGAGAAATGAACAGAAAAATACTTCTATGCTATAAAATTGACCATTTACATGGAAAGAGTAAAATAATCTATACAAAATTACAAATACCCATATGGCTCATATGACGTGGCTTAAAGTTTATTCAGATATTACATACGTTCTCTGTAGCTGTTAACTGATGTGAAGAATCTTACGAGTTTGAAACTGTATTTGGTGAGATCAGAAATGACCTCAGTGCCCTACATAATAGATTATCAGAACCTCAGTTTAATTGATTTGTCCCTTTCTTAGAGATATTTGAGACAGGATTTGAAATGATTTGAAAACATCTAACTGTAACTGTAATTCATCTACTCATATATAATTTTGTTTTAAACTCCATAACCATTGAAACTTCAGGTTTTTCAGGCCCAGAACCAGTATCTTTATTTGCTGGTGAAAGGTTTATAGTGTGTCAATAACTTTATCCCTCAAGGAGTACATAATCTTTAGCACTCTAGTTCAAATAATGAGTTTTGAGAAACAGTTAAAAGTCAAATTTAGTTGATAGGAAACTTACCTACTGATTTAGAAGGGTTTAGTTTAGCAACTATTTATTGACTACTTAATATTTTTGGCATTATTCTGGGTTTTGGAGATAAAATATAAACCAGTAGTCCTTGTGTTTAAAAAGTATTATAGTGTGGTTTCTAGCTTTAGCATAGCAGAAGAAATATGAAAATGAAAAATTACAGTATAATAAACAGTAAGTATAATACTTACTAGTATTATAATCTTAGGATAGAGGGCAGAGAGTAGTGATTGCCACCTTGGTGGCTCAGGCAGTTCTGGAGAGGAGGTAAGACTGAGAGGAAAGGACACTGAATGTGTGCTTTGGAATAGTTTAATCACCACAGTAACCTATGAGTTGGTCAGACTCGGACACAGAGGTTAAGCACTTGCCCAGGTGGAAATGCTTGGTTATAAGCACAGCTCATGCTTTCTTTTACCGTATCTTTTCTTCTCCGTTAGTGTCTCCTCTCAGAACTATAGCAACCCTGAACATGGTGGTTCACTGTAGTAGGCACTCAGCAGACATTGGTTCTCTTCCCTTTAATCTCTGTATGCCACAACTGAGACCAGGAAGGTTTGGTCTTTGTATTTGTTCTCATTACTGTAAAAGAATTCTCTCTTCTGCTGAGGCTCAAGATTCCTTCCATTCTTGCTTTCTCACATACTGTATTTTGCTCCCATGTTTTTGATTGCCTTGGTGCCCTCAGTCTTCTCCTCACCACAGGGTCGTCCCTACTGTGCACAGTGTGTGCTGGTGTCTGCCCGTGGAGCACATCCTCTCTGGCTCTTGTGTGGCCTTGTGCTCTTTTGCCATCCATACCTCACCAAGGATTCCAGAGCCGCCTCCTCCTCTGTCCCTCTTCAGGGGCTAACCTAAAGTTTTAATGTATTAACTAAACAAAACTTCAAATTCAACATTTTTATTCTCACAGAGTGAGCATAAAGGCTTCAGCATGTGTCTCATGATCGGACCCCCACTGTTCCTTCTCTTTACCCTTACTGTGCATGTCCTAGGCCTCTCCCATCTTTTTTCTACCATAAAATAGGTAGTGCACTCTGTAAGTGTCCTTTCTAGTGTGTGTCCGTTGGCAGTTATCTGTATTTTAATGGCCTAAATGTAACTGTATATTCCATTCCTTGAAGAATGTTTTCATTGGATTTTTAATTCTGGGTTGATCATATTTCTGTCAAAACAGTAAAGATACCAGCTCATCGTCTCTGGCTTTCATCCTTACTGTTCAGAAAACAGCTGCTGGTCTGACTGTTATTTCTGTTAAGAGGACTGTCATTTTTCATTTGCTGTGTTTTGAGATCTTTTCTTTCTTTTTTTTCTTGTCCATTTAACTATCATGCAATTAACTGAGTTATTTTTTGTATTTATTTTACATCACATGCATTGAGCAGTTGTCAATTTCTGAATCATTATCTTTTATAAATTTGCCTCTTCTTCATTAGTCTCGCTTCTTTTGGAGTTTTGATTGGATTATGTTAGACCATCTCATTGTGCTTTATAAAACCAACTTCGTATTTTTCCATTTTTTTGTCTTGTGCTGTATTTAGTTCTTTTATATTGTGTCTGAAATCTAAAAACTTATTTTGTGTATTACAGATGTATAGATTAGGGTATATGCTTAATTATGTTAATTTGATTTCCATGAACTCACATATCTTAGAATTCAGTGTAAGGGGATTTTTTTTTTCCCTGAAGCCTGAATTGAAAGTTCTTTTCCCTTCAAAATAATTTGCTTTTATAACCAAGCATGATGGCACATGCCTGTAATCCCAGCACTTATGAGGCTGAGGCAGGAGGATCCCCATGGGTTAGAGGCCAACCTGAGCTACATAATGAGTTCAAGGCTAGCCTGAACTATATAGCAAAACCCTGTCTCAAAAAGAAAAAACGAAAGAGAATATACTTTTTGCTAGGTGCCTGGAAGCCCTATAGTCTGAGACCACTTTAGAATATCTTTTGGTTTCCATCAAAACACAGACTTATAGATACTCTAAATTATACATAGTAAAGTTTTTCAGGCCATCAAGTTTTTCAGGCTTCTCAAGTGTGAACTTGAGCAGCATTTGAGCGGCAGTTCCTTGGCTGCAGGTTCATAGAGAATTCATTCTCCCCTCCACTGTGTACTGAAGTAGGCAGTCTTCCTTGTTTTCTCCTCTGCAGTGTGTCTGCGTTCACATCATCTGCCCGTGGAGCTCTTTGGGTTCCAGCCAGAGGCAGCAGTCTCTTCTGTTCGCTGTTCTCTGGGTTTTGTGTCTCTGCCCAACCTGACTGTGTGTCATGTCCCTCATGAAGATGGAAGCTCAGGCCACTGGGACTCACCAATGTCTGCAGTGAAAGCCAGCTTCAGAGTCTGTTTACCTCCCACGATTCTTGCTTCTCTTTAACTTCTGAGCTCTTTGTTGCCAACTTGGCTGTGTGTTTTAAAAGATTGTTTCTTCAGTGTTTTGATTAAGTGCTTTTGCAGCTAGAGAGGTTTTAAGGTAGCCAGACTGAGATCCTGTGAGCGCCGAGGCATTCCATCCTGCTGCCTTTTCCCACCTGCTATCAGCACTGCTCTCATTAAAGCACCCAGGCCCCCGTATGTCCGGTTTGGGAGAAAGCATCTCACTCTACACACAGCACCGGGCACACTTCTTCCTCGAGTCTGTTTCTTCCCTGGCTTCCAGGACACTGTAGTCTCTTGCTTTTTTGCCTTTCTCCTGAGCCACAGTTCATTCCCTGTGGCCCAGCTTTTATCAAGCCATCCTGTATTCACTGTACTTTGTGAGAAACATTTTCCTTCTGTGAAGACTCATCATCTTCATGCTGATGGCTCTCCAGTGTATATCTGTGTGGCCCAGACCTCTTTCCTGAACACTCCAGACTTGCCAATTCAGATTCTCCACTTGGCTGCCGCCCAGAGTTGTCCCCAGGTGCCTGAACCCATGTTGCCCCCCAGCCTTTATTCTTCTCTGGATGAATAACGTCCCCATTGGTCAGTAGCGTGCCAAGGAACCGAGAGTCTCCCACAGTTCATTCCCTTTTCTTATTCCCCACCTCCACACTGTGAGCAGTCACTGTAATGTACCTCCAGCCACTGCCTCTCTTTACACACCTCCCTCCATGCTGCTGTGTCCCGTCTGGTCATTGCACCTGTCTTCTAGTTGGTGCCGCTCACTGACCCATTCTTCCATCCCGTTCTCAATAGAACTGCAAGGGCGTTTGTAAGACATGAGCCACTCTCCTGTGTAAAAGCCTTGTGTTGCTCTCCATAAGCACAGCCTATGAGCTTTCGTGTGACTTTGCTTCTGTCTGCACCTCATCTGTACCTTTCTCTTGGGTCATCATGTTTCAGCTGACAGTTTTCCCTTAGTTTTTCAAGATAGCGAACTCTTTTCTGCCTTCCCCAAACTGCCTTTTCAGTCTTTCTGGTTGGATTATTCCTTAAATGCTAAGTCTATGTCATCCTTTAGGTTCCATCTTAAAAGACTGCCTCTTAAGGGTTTCTCATGCCCACCCCCTGAACAAGAAGGCTCCTTCTGTTTTTCTTCGGAAGACTGGTTTTCCTTAAGTAAGGCTTACCACAGTCTGAATTCTCTTAGGCCTGTGGTGACTTCCCTGGTTTTGTTGGCCCTGCTAGCGTATGGGCCCTCTGTAAGCGGTTACCACATCTCTTCCTAGTCAGGGCCTGTGTCAGGGAGCGAAGAACAGGGGGTGCTGGCGTGTGGGCACTGAGTGATGTCGCAGCTGGAACTCAACTTTAACCTCTGACTCCTCATTAACTCCTCTTAGGTAAATAATTCTTCACTTTAAAATACATCTTTGTTAGAGAATCTAACTGGTTACACTGTTCTCTAGAGAGCTTAAGCAGCTGAACTTGGCTACCCAGAAGTGCAGAAATGCTCCATATTGTGGCAATCCCATCAAAACCCAGATTAAAGAGTTGTATGTGGTGATAAAGATTTGTATTAAGTGACCTTTGGAAAAACATTCTAAAGTATTTGTCAGATTTTAATGTTTTTCTCTCACTTCTTATTTAGAATAAGAGAACAGTAAAGGTTACTGAGGAAGTTTTCATATTTCTATCTCAGTTTTGATTTTCTTTTCTCGTAGGAACCTCATGGATGGGTTGTGGATCTGGTTAATAAGGTATACAACTTTTATCAATATGGTTTTGTATTTTGTTTTTTAATTTTAATCAGATTTTCCAGAGTTGCTGTTTAAGCACGTAACAAATACAGACAATAATCAGGACATTTTCCTAAAGAGACATGTCTTAATGTTCTTTCTTTTTGCGTGTCAGCCTGTACAAGAGAACCTCAGCTTTTGGACTTAGCATATCTGTGCAGTGTACCACTGAAGCACTATTACTTCCTTCATGATGAATTCTCAAAACAGTGTTACAGAACACAACGACAGAGTAAAATGGTAGCTCTAGGTTCTTAAAGTATTTATGTATCATGTTTCAAGTTAACTCGTACCTATTTTCCTCTTAGTTTGGAGAATTAGGAGGAGTGCAGTGTACCACTGAAGGACTATTACTTCCTTCATGATGGATTCTCAAAACAGTGTTACAGAACACAACGACAGAGTAAAATGGTAGCTCTAGGTTCTTAAAGTATTTATGTATCATGTTTCAAATTAACTCGTACCTATTTTCCTCTTAGTTTGGAGAATTAGGAGGATTTGCAGCAATCCAAGCCAAGCTCCATTCAGAAGATATAGAACTTGCAGTAAGTTCCCAACATCTGTATCTACTCAGTGTGCAGGTTTGCTTTATCTGGGTTGATACACAGCCAGAGGATGCATAAAGTTAAATGTTAAAAATTAATGTTTAGAGCAGCAGATTTTATAGTTCTGATAAGAAATGCTTATTCCTAATCAGTCACATTTCCACATAGGACATTTGTTTTTTGCCTCAGTATTTCCCTTTGTGGTGAGTTTCTCTTAATGTTTATATGAAATGATTTTAATGTTTAAATACAGTAAGTATATGTGTATATAACAATTTTGTGGCTCAGTAAAATTACACAAGTCAGAATGTATTTCATAGGTTCAAGCACAAATAAAAATACTTCCTTTTTGCAACATCGTTCAGTAAGCCTTTAGGTATTACAGAAACTTAGAGATAACACAGGGCCCAAACCCGGGATCTTATCGTCTCTCTTACATTCTCTTTTGTGGTCACCTTCATTTTCTTAAAGAATTTAACCTTGTGAGGCAAATAGCTTCACCTTTGATTTTTCACAGACTGCTTACCTGTTTGTAACTGAGAGCACTTTATTTTGATCTCCAATAATAAATGGGTTCATTTATAAATGGGTTCATTTATGCCAAAGGTTGCAGATTTTTAAATTTTTGCATGAACTTATATGTTAGGAGAAAGATCCAAGGAACAAGAATTTGAGGAGAAAAATTTCATCATGTTCCACATGTTCCATCATGTTATGTATATTCTAAAAATGGAACACTGGGCATTGAAAGGTTAATCATTCAGTTAAAAACTATTCGGCACTTGGCTTATTTGTGCATGTAAGACCCTCTACTGGCTACCATAATCAACGCAAAGCATGATATAAAATGATATAAGTATACATTGCAAATTGGTTTTCCAGCAGCAGTTATTTCTGTGGTATCATGACACATCAACTCCCCTAGTCTCTGTTTTGACAAGGTCTAAATGTTGGTCAGCGAGAGAGACTGATGATGTGGTAATAGACTGACACTGTTCATTTTTAAGATCAGATGTCGGCCAGGTCACTGACTCCAGCTCGACCCCTCTTCTACATCGGCTGTTGGGACTATCATTTTGATGCCCATTGAGGACAGCAAGTTCATTAGGGAGGACATTGACCTAGAAGATAATAGATTGTGATTTAAAAGGAAAAAAAAGAAAAAGTGTCAGGATTTTTTTTAGTTTGTTTCTCAAGAACTGACTGTTTAGGTCATCAGGCAATATCAGAAATTAATTTTAGGGCCAGTAATATAGCTCAGTGGCACAGTGCATGCCTGGCAAGTGCAAAGTCCTAAATTTGATTCCCAGTAACAAAGTTTAATTTTGTGTTTCCAGTATATTAAAATACTCAATAATTTTATGTAGTCCATTTATTTAAAATAAAACAAATAAAAAACCGGAGTAGCCTGCTTGAATGAAAATTGCCTGAGATTAGACACATAGAATCCTGGGATTATGCTTCCTTACTGTCAAATGTCATAAAGTTAGAGATTATCCCAAAATTGTTCCCTTAGATCAGACCATATTTTTAGAACAACTGTGTTTCAACTGCAGTGATGTAGAATTTTATTGATTGGATTGGCTTGAGGTGACAAAATTCAAGCTACAGAAAAAGAGATCAAAAGGTTGACACTCATTTTAGCAAGCAAGTATAATTAAAATTCCATGCTACGTATCTAACTTCTGTCCAGGCAAGAAGGTGACTGTGTCCCAGAATGAATTTAGGCCATATCATTAGATAGAGTACAGATCACAAATTTTTGAATGTAAAAAATACTGGGGAAAAAACTCACTTGGTTAAATTATATTAGTTAAAAACTTCTGTGACCAAGTAACAAAGGAAAGTTGCCTGTCCTTCACTAGCATCCTCACACACATAACTGCCTCCTATCCTAGGTAATGGCTGTCTGTTTAATATGTACCCTTTTTCAACCAACATGAATCTGTATGCGTTGTTTCTATTTGCATCTCTTTCTCCTTTTCCCACTCTTTCTCGCAAACTAAATTATCATGAAGATATACCTTACCTATATCTTCATCTAACATCACATCACGGAAGTCTTTCCAGGTTGATACTTGCAGAGCTTTCATAACTTCAGTGCGTTTCTGGAAAGGGAGGGTGTACCATGATGTAGTCAATTATTGATAGGCATTGGGTTATTTCTAAAATTTTTTTTATTTCTAAATTTTTGCTCTCACAGAGTGGTCAGGTACAGTGTACTTCTATTTTTGAAGGACCAGTTCCTAGAAAATAGAATTTCTGGGTTAAAGACTGTATACGTTCTGAAATTATAACTGATAGCATTGTATCTGTTTTCAAAAAGCTTACACCAACCAAGTGTATCCCCAAGCCCATTTTATGACATTCTCAATAGTCCTAAATATTTTTAATCTTTAATTTTCCAGTATAAGAGATAAAAATGTTATTTTGTTGTTAATTTTATAGTACTCTGATTTCCTGTGAACTTGATCATTTCATCTTATGATTAATGTCTGTTTGCAGTCTATCTATAAATTAACGTAGCTGTTTGAGTCTCTGTTAGATAGCGTGTCTTACTAAATTATAGAAATTCTTTTGGTATTAAGCCTGTGAAGGCTGTTATAGTTTTATCTCTTCATTTTTTCCTGATGAGTCTTTTGGTATACAGAAATTACACATTTTTGTGTAGATTTTACTTAATGATTTAAAATTTTATAATTTGCTTAGAGATTGTTTCTTCTACCTCAAGGGCATTTTTTACAACTTGGTTCTTGAATATATTTAGAATTTTTTATTTATGTATTTATTTATTTATTTATTTTGGTGCCAGGGATTGAACTTACAACCTTGTGCTTGGCAGGTAGGTACTTATGCCGCTGAGCTAAATCCCCAGCCCTAGAATTTTTAAATCTATATAGATACAGATTTTTTTTTTTTAATTTTGCACTTGATCTTAGCCAAAAGGCCAAGAAGCAATTTTTTTTTTTTAAATCGGTACCAGGGATTGAACTCATGACTGCACTCACTTGCAAGGCAGGCGCTTATGCCACTGAACTAAATCCCCAGCCCAGAAGCAGTTTTTTTAATTAGGAAAGAAAAAGAGTGGGGGTATAAAATTTCAAAAAGGATGGTAGGAGAGTAACAGTGGTTAGTACATTGCATATTGTTATTGTCAAAGTAGAATTATTTATATATTGTGTAAAGTAGAGATCCGGTTTTATTTCCATTCAAATCAATTATTGTAAGATCCTCTACTGAATTCATTGTTCTATTTGTGTTTGCTGATTTTGTGTATGAACTTGTGCTGGTCATCCATTCCAATCATTTGTGCTTTGAACCATTTTTCTGTGCTGTTACTCAGTTGTTTTAATTACTGGTAGCCACACTTCACCCAATATCCTTACTTTCTATAACCATCTTGATTTTTCTCTTATTTCATTCTTTGGCATGTAGTCAACTTGTGAGCTTCCACTATAGGAAGTCCTACTGATAGCCTGCTTGGAATTGCATTAAATATATCAATAACAGTAGGTCAAATGCCTGGAAAATTGACTTGCCTTTTAGGAATACAGTACCTGCTCCTTTAAAATTTTGATCCTCCTTTGCTTAGTAATATTTTACAATTTTCATCAAATGAACTTTGCACAATTTTTTTTTAAGGGCATATTTAATTCTCTTCCCAACTATTCTCTCTTTTAAAAAAAATTGTAATGTTCTATGGTATGAACTTTAGAATTGTTTTTGTCCAGCTTCTGGTTTTAATCATGTTAAATTTTGTAATTTAAACATAAACATCTTCATATCACCACTTTACTAGTCATTCATTCATAATTTAATCAAATTACTCTGTAAATTTCTTTCCAGTGTAGGAAAAGGATTTGCTTAATTTTGAAAGGGAAAAGCTTTCTCACATTTCTTTGTGATCTTGGCTTTTTGCAGGCTGTCTCCGCATTGGTGCAACCATTAGGTGTTTGTGCAGAGTACCTGAATCCCTCCGTGGTACAGGTAGGATTGCCCCATTTTATATAAATACACACACTGATTGAATTAAGACTTGCAAACAATAACTATTTTCTTTTTATCAGATGGTTGGGAATTGTGCTTAATCCAAGGTAAATTCTTGTTTCAAAATCACCGTTCTTCTAGTAAAAATTTTATCTGAAGATAATAAAAATACTAAATAATTCAAAGTATGAGACCTCTAACCTTTGGAAGGTTATTTATCTTTTTAATGAATCATTTTATCAACTTTTTTCATTTTCTCATCTGTAAAGTAGGCAGCCGGTATCCCTCTCCTTGTCACAGGTTTGTGTCAGGAGTCCTTACCTGTATGAGTTATTCAGGTCAGTGTTGAATGTTCACTAGGAAGTTACTCACTTCCGAATAATAGCCATACAGCACGTCTTGTCTTACTTTCCAACTACAGAAGTATAAGTCAACTGGTCAAGAACAGTCAAAGATGTGCCAGGTTTTCTAATGCTAATGAATTGTAGCGTTTGTATACGTTTTAAAAAATGACTGTAAGTGATTTTAGAAGCATAATGTCTTTTAGGAGCAGTGTTTCCATATGCAATATTTTGTCTTTCCAGCATCAACTTTACTTAGAGCCATTTTAATCAGGGTTTTTTCTTTCCATAGTCGATACTGGAAATTTATTTTTTAATGTTAGATACTTTAGTTGTCAAGATTATCCTATAGGATTTTTTTTTTTTTTGTACTGGGGGTCAAACTCACAACTTATGCTTGCTAGGCAGGCACTTATGCCACTGAGCTAAATCCCCAGCCCTATCCAATAAGATTTTTAAGTGAAGTAGGATGGCTTATTTAAATGTTTTCTTCATTCTGTTAACATCTTTAGCAACATCTGGCATTCTTCTAGTTTATTAAGCATATAAGTATGACCATTAGTTTTGTAGCTGAAACACTTAAAACATACAGAAGCAAAATAATTTGTTTAAAAATGTAATTGGGGGGTACTGGAGATTAGACTCTTGACCTCACTCTTGCCAGGCAGGCACTTGTGCGGCAGAGCTAAATCCCTGAACCCCAAAAATGTAATAATAATGAAATAATTGATTTTTTAAAAGAATAATCAGATTCTGGATAGAATTTTAAATGCATTTACCCATACATTGCTCCATGGAAGAGAGCTCAACATAAATATTCTACCTGCTAATTAAAGAACAGAATACAGTTTTAAAAGAAAAAGATACTAATTTCCAACAAAAGTATATAGGAACTCATCTTTCTTTTGTTATACCTGTCTTAGTTACTTTTCTCGTTGCTGACACAAAATACCCAACATCCAAAGTTAAAGGAGGAGAGGTTTATTTAGTTCGTAGTTTGTAGGGGTTTTGTCAATAGTCAGCTGGCTCCAAGGCAGAGTGGACGTGGTAGAAGGGCATCACAGAGGAGAACAGTTCATGGCACCCACTAGGTAGCAGAAACAAAAGACAACATCTTTCTGCCCCTTTTATCGTACCTAGACTTCCAGACTACTAGGATTCAGGCAGTGCTAAACCATGGGTAGACCAGTTTTGTAATTACACACCCTTAATTCCAGCATTGTACCATGAATCAGTCACTTGCCATAGGTCCAACCACCTCTGAAAAAGCCAACCTCTGACCACATGAGACTTTAGGAGGACATTTAGACACAAACCATAACAATACCTAATTGGCCAGACTTTATTCAGCAATAAATTTGTACCATGACACATTAATTAACATAAGCAAGAATTACGTTTACTATGTACTACTTACATGACTTGGGAGACTCAGCTTTACTTCTGTCACGTCACATGTCCTATAGAGGTGCAGTGAGGATTCAACAGGGCCTGGCACTCACTGACAAGGACGTTGACCTACCTCTTAATTGTAACGGCCCTCAGTCATACCATACCGTGTAAATGAAGAAATTCTGTCTGGATAATTGTGTGGTATCATTTTAATCCATTGCTAATGTATTGGTGGCTCTGACAGCCAATATTATGTTCTTTAAAGCTTATCAACCAAATGTTAAAAAATTATCTTTCTTAAGTGAAGGTGTGGTAGTCGATCTTAAGTTAGTGTTTCATCACTTGTGACCTTGTTTAGTTAGCTGATTGGGTTTCCGTTCTGGAGCAGTGTTGGAGACTCATCTGTAGGTCTCATTCATGTCAGCAAGCAAAAGTGGTTTAAATGCAGCATCTTTTGCCTGACTTCTGTTCATTTTTAAAAGCTAAATGCAAAATACTTTCTTGTAAGAACAACACATAGTTGTGCTTGATGTTTTGAAAGTCTGCCTGTGTATCTTGAGTTGTTCTTCAAACCATTCTGTAAGATGCAATCGCAGGAGCTGTACCCTTATTAAATTAATGAATCTAGTCACAGAGTCAGATAAGGGTTCACTCAGGGCAGAGTTAGCCAGGTTGTGTGACTTTTAATACCAGAATTCAAGTTTTTCATGGCACTCTGTGCTTCGTGAATGGTGAATAAAGAAATAGTTCTTTTCTACGTTTGGGAGACTTTTAAATTTTTTTACTTTGTCTTCTAGTACTAGGGATTAATCCAGGGCCTTTGCACAGCAGTACATCTCAGGTTCTTTTTTTATTTTGAGATAGGGGCTTGCTGAGTCACTAAGTTGCCTAAATTGAGCTTGAACTTGTGATCCTCCTGCCTCAGCCTCCGAGTGCTGGGATTACAGGCGTCTATCACCACAACCGGCAGGATTCAGTTGTTATTAACTGCAAATTTTTGTCTCTATAGCCCATGCTGGACCCAGTCATACTTACCACAATCCAGGATGTGCGGAGCGTGGAGGAGAAAGACCTGAAAGACAAAGTAAGTTCTGTTGCTAACCAGATAGACTTAGTGCCAGATAGTCCTTCTAGTCCTTCTAGCAGAACCTGGGCTTAGAAAAGTTTGCATAGCATTGCTCTCTGAGCTCTGACCACACAATGGTTTATATCAGATTAATTGTACATTCCCTCATGAAAAAAAGCTATTTCAGAAACACCAGTGATTGATGTTAACTCAGTATTAGAATAGCTATAGTATTCTTAGTATGAGATCACCATTCAGAATTCTACTGACGTGATTTTGCAATCAGTATAACAGAGTAGAAGAAACTTTAGAATAATGTAGTATAAAAAGCTCCTTTGTAATGTTGTTTAAAATAGTTTTAACATTCAGCATGATATATCTTTTTTGGGTTTCCCTGAATGGTTTGGTGTGGTTGCTCACCAATGTGCTAAATTTCTGTTGAGCAATGTGTAGTTAACTGGTCACGTAGAATATCAGATACCCCCAGGCTGTTGTTACCCTTTATTCGTGTGTATTTATGAATTGGGATCAAAAAAGTTTTACAGCTCTTTTTTCTATTTTTTATTAAACACAGAGACTGGTGAGCATCCCTGAGCTCTTGTCTGCCATTAAGTTACTTTGCATGCGCTTTCAGCCTGATCTTGTGACGATCGTGGATGACCTTCGTCTTGACATCCTCCTGCGCATGCTGAAGTCACCACATTTTAGTGCTAAAATGAATTCCCTCAAAGAAGTAAGTTTTACAGTTGTTTCTACAAGATGGAAGACTCGGGACTTTCTGCCAAAACTTCTGATTATTAACATAAAAATACTGAGAAAATACTTCTCTTAATCATATAAAGAAGAGATAATAGTGGTTATGTAGGAAATGATATGTATATTTATAATTGTAATAAAACCATCTATTTTCAAAATTCATTCTCTGAAATATTTAATATTTTTATGACATTTCTTACAATATAATCTGTCAGAATGTATGATTTGAGATTTACTTTTTACCCTGAAGAACAATTCCTTTGACTTCATATGTGGGCTAAACCAAGCCTTCTAAGTAGTGATGGGATGGAGAAAACAAAGTGACTACAACTGTGTTGGTCTGAGGAAAACAGTGGAAATCAATTTTTGTAGCCCCCTAAACTTTCATTAGAGCCATGAGAACAGTGCAGTGGGTTTGATGAGGGACAGGCGATGCCAGGACAGTTCAGTGGTAATTCCAGTGAGCTTCCCTTCAGGTAGGGCTTAGCTAGGAGTCATGATTCTTAGCTGCAAGTGAAATAAACTAATCTTAAACAATTTCAGCCAAAAGAGGAACTGATTGGAAGGAGGTTTAGCTGTTTCACATGAATAAAAGATGGAATAGGCAAATCACAAAAGGTTAAAGACACAAGTGAGTAACCAGAATTGGAGACCGGGCTGGAGCCGAGGCTCTGTCCAGGTCTTGCCTCTGCTGTTCCAGGCATGTTGGCCTTGTTCTCTATGCGTGCAGCATGACATCTTTCATGGGCTAGAACTCGTGGCCTTGGGTTGCTAACTCCCAAGCTTCACATCCTGCAGTTTCATTCTCTCTGAGGAATGACACGTCTGATCCCAGGTGTAAATTTTGGAGGATGTGACTTGTAACTGGCGTTTTGGATAGATGAGCATTCCTGAGCCATGCAGCAGTGTTCGAAGAAGCAGAAGCAGAAAGGATGGCAACGTGTGCTTTCTAGGCACATCACAGATCGTAATCTGTTGATGTCTGACAACCGCCTTTTAATAGATATCAGCTAATGATCAGACTAGTTGCTTATAAATGTTACAGGTTTTATACATATATGAAAGTTTTGATTACACATTCAATTACAACAATCCTGTCTTTTTAGGTAACCAAACTGATAGAAGACAGCACTTTATCCAAATCTGTGAAGAATGCTATAGACACAGACCGATTATTAGATTGGCTAGTTGAAAACTCAGTTCTGTCAATTGCACTGGAAGGTAAGTTGCTTTCAAAAGAGAAAAATTAATGCAATTATATTTTAAAAGGTACAAATTGTTTCCTTTGTATTAACCTGTAAGCAAACGTTTAGCAAGTAACTATGACTTTTGATTAATAGAATTATAGTTAGAGTCAGTGTTCACTATATCTCGCTTCCTTTCTGGTTTTTTTTCTATTAGGCAACATAGACCAAGCACAATACTGTGACCGTATAAAAGGGATTATTGAACTCTTAGGCAGTAAATTGTCATTAGATGAGCTCACCAAAATTTGGAAGATACAGGTAAGTTGCTCAGAATTATTTTTGCCCTTCTTTGACGTGTGGGTGACACTAGAAGAGAGAGTGGTATGCATAAGGAAAGGGGACCAGTGTCTGGCTTTAGCCTGAGCCATTGTACCTATTCTGTTTCAGTTTCGGTTTTTGTTAATATTGCTTATATAAAAGGGGCTCCTCTACTCACAAGAAGTGTCAGCTACTGATTTAGTCTGGAGGTCTTATTTCTTAGATTAAATAATTAAAGGACTTCCTGAAGGTTATTTATCAATAGCAGAAACTAGGTTAGGTATATGTCTTTTTATCAGTGTAGTTCTGTTTTCACCATATTGTTTATTACATTAATAACATTTTTCCCCTAGTAAATGAGGACAGTAGTAAAACTGGTCGTCACATCTTGCACTGGGGCTCTGAACAGGTGTGTCACAGTCTTCGCATGCCCTTCACTATGCTTTTCCTCCACTTTGGCCGTTATCTTTCTCTTGGTTTTCAAATATTCCTTTTTTAGTCTCCTTTAATCATATCTGTTCTACTTTGCCCATCGATAGGTTTTTGCTTTTTTTTTTTTTCAAGCCTTAGTTCTTAACTCTCTACTGTATAAGCTTTCTGTAGTTACTTCATCAATTCCCGCAGCTTTGACTCTGTGAATCGTATAAATTCATACCTCTTCTTGGAGCGCCAGTGCAGAACATCTAAAGGTGTATCTCATTAACACCTCAGTTCATTAAGCCCAGGCCTGCTCCAGCTCCATTGTCCTTCAGTGATGATGGTATTATCCTTATCTCATGGTCTGTGTCCACTTAGTCAGTGTATCACTTAGAATCTTGTCAGGAACCAAACTATGCCATGTATTTTGAACACAAGAAATTGACTGCAGAGGATTGTTTACAAAGGTGTCGGTAAGATGGATGATTAAAAATAAAAATAGGATGGGGGCTGGGGGTTTAGTTCAGTGGTGTAAGTGCCTGCCCTACAAGCATGAGGTGGTGAGTTCAATCCCCACTACCAAAAACCAAAAAAATAAAAATAAAAATGGGAAAGCAAGAGAAGAATGAATGCCAGAGAAGTGAAAAGGAAGAATGCTTAAGAAGTATTAAGTCTAAGAAGAGCGGGCTGCCCTGGGAGGTGCTTTCCCTAGTAGGGCTGGAGGTGCTGTTGCCACTAGCACTTCTGGAACCCTTTGCTGCCTCGGCTCAACTGTGTTTGCTCTCTGAGCCTCAACCAGAAATGCTCCTTCCTTCCCCCTGCTTTCTGTCTCAGCACTGCCCCTCACTGATTGAGTGTTCAGAATGGGAAGGTAGCTGGCAAAGGACTCTGAAAAGTGTCATTTGTACAGTCCCAGCCCAGCATTACAGAGCAAACTCCAGAAGGGAGGGAGCAGGAGTGGAAACAAACAGTCCTAAGTCTCATAGGTTTTACTTCCAGTGTCCAGGCTGTGGTTGAATAGCCTCATTTATCGTTGTTCTGTGAGTTTAAGTTTTGAATCTCTATAAGGTCGAAGATTGGAGATCATGCTGTCTGTATTGTATTTACCTCCTACATTCCCTAGACAGCTCTGTGTGCAAAAGAATTTACGAATGTACAAGTTTCTCACATGAGGAACAAGTGAGGCATAACAGTATCACAGTTGACATTCTAAAGTGAGTGTTGGCAGTAAGGTCGACAGCAGGGTCTGCAGCTCTGATTTACTGCCCATAAGGTAGATACACAGTAATTGAAGACACACAATGTTTATGAGCAAAATTACAAGTGGGGCAAATAACTCCCACTTGAAGCCCTTGAAACTATAAAATAATGAAAGTGAATATGCTTGTCTTGTGACTTAATTTAAAATATAGTTGTACTGTACCCCAGCTTGTGAACTCACCTGTTTTATAGTTGGGGGCAGACAGTTGTGTTTGTGTTTGTTTTGTGTTTGTGTGGGGGGAACATGTTTGTGTGTGCCATGGTCGTGTTTGTCACCTGCTTTGGAGTTTGCAAACTGAAGCAAAATTTTGCTGACCATTTTTGTTTGTGAACTGAATTGTTTGCAAATAGAAGCATTTGTGAACCAAGGCATTTCTGTATTTTGTTCTCTTAGAGTGTCAGACTGAGAATTTGGTTATTGTGTTTTTTTACATTGTTCTTTTAAAGATTTAATACTGCTAGGATTAAATAAGGCCAGCTGATACCCATTATTAATGGTTGCTTCATGTAGTCTTGCCAGTACTATCATGCAAGTGGATGCTGGTGAGAGTACATTGTTGTAATTACTTTTGCTTATATAAATTGCCAGAGAGAAAGGCTTAGGTTTTGCCAAGCTCTAAAATTTAACTTATTTCCAATGTCTGCTATTTTCTAGTCAGGACAATCATCTACCGTGATTGAGAACATTCACACTATTATTGCTGCTGCAGCGGTGAAATTTAATTCCGATCAGCTTAATCATTTGTTTGTCCTCATTCAGAAGGTATGCATTCAGTCAAACTTGCTTACTTTTAAGTTTTTCTAAAAATGTTCTCTCAAGACACCTCTCCCCCATAGCAGTGTTTTATTGTTTTTCATGCCAAGGTTAAGGTTTTTGCTCATTTTACCAATTTAAAGCAATTCCTGTATCTTTTTCTGTCTGTTACACAGAGCTGGGAGACTGAGAGTGATAGAGTAAGGCAGAAGCTTTTGAGCCTGATTGGACGGATAGGCCGGGAAGCTCGCTTTGAGACCACTTCTGGAAAGGCAGGAGAATCAATGGACTTCTTAGTTACAAATGTTGAATGCAGTTCTATTTGCAGATGGACTGGCTCACTATGGTGATATTGTTGTAGGTGTTGGATGTCCTCTGGGAACTGGCTCATCTTCCGACCCTGCCTAGCAGCCTTATTCAGCAAGCCCTGGAGGAGCACCTGACAATCCTGAGTGACGCGTACGCAGTGAAGGAAACGATCAAGAGGAACTATATCATTAAGTGCATAGAAGATATTAAAAGGGTTGGTTTCATCTTTGGCCTAATTTTATTGTCAGAGCAACAGTATTGCCTGGAAAGTCAGGGCAAAGTTACTTTCTTGCCTATTATGTACATTAAACTAAGAGTTCTGTCTGAGAGCTCTTACTTAGAACCTAAGATTGACAAATTCTAAGTACCGCTCTTATAAGTCACTTATGTTTCTCTTCAAATAAATTTTCAGCCTGGAGAATGGTCAGGTTTGGAAAAAAACAAGAAGGATGGATTCAAGGTAAGAATTTGTAGGTGAATGCAACCAAAAGGTATTTAATAATTGATTTAATAATTACCTTGAATAAATTGCATCACAATTTAAAAGTACTAACATCCTTTAAATTAATATCTATATACAAATCTGATTTTTATGATCCATGCTTTATTTAAACCTTGGTTGTTATTTACTCTTAAAGGGGACAAACTACTT
The DNA here is from genome assembly GCA_004027455.1 of Hydrochoerus hydrochaeris. Lineage (NCBI taxonomy): Eukaryota > Metazoa > Chordata > Mammalia > Rodentia > Hydrochaeridae > Hydrochoerus > Hydrochoerus hydrochaeris. The sequence goes on from PVLA01001974.1 coordinate 166,707, forward strand.
GGATTTCTGGATTTTTTTTAACTTTTATAAAATTATAAGACTTCCACTTAGTTTTACCCTCTTGAATTTGATCTGATATGTACAACTTTAGTAAGTACTATGAATTCTAAAATACCATGCCCATTTTTCTCCCTAAGAGAGGAGTGGAGGTACATTCTTAGATAAGACAAGAAGAAGGAAAAGAGGTTTCATTCATTGCTAGCACCTAAGCAGTGCTTCTTCAGATGTTAGGTTTTAGGCAGTCATTAAGATGAAGGCCTGGCGCTGGGGCTGCATTTCAGGAGAGAGATCAGACACTGGCTGTGAGAGGGAGGGACTGACCCTGTGGAAGGCTGCCCTGCAGGCCTCCCACACCTCCTGTGATGTGAGGCTGTGGATGTCCTGGTGAGCAGAGGTAGTGGTAGCAATTGTGGCTTCCCTGTTGCTCTGGTTCTGACCTCCCATCCATCTCTTCTTGAGAGTGACAGCCTGGGTCACCAGCTAGGAGAGTGGGCTTCCCTGATTGCAGCAGTCCTGGCCTGGCATGTGTAAGCTTCCCCCATAGGCCTCAGCATGGCCAAACCAAACAGTTTCACTGTTAACATGAGAAAGGTTTGTGTTACAGCAGCAAGTGGCTTAGTAGTTCATTGGTCAATCATATTTTTTGGTTTTCACTACTATTTCTTTAAAGAATTTGGGGTGCTGCTAATTTTCATTGTATATTCAGAGCCTCTCAGCTCTTGTTAATAGGCATTGATGACTTAGGGGCTTAATCTTGAGATACAGTGTTTACTTGGGAGCATTTAAGAATGTTATGTTTCATATTTCTGACACTAAAATCTCATCAGGTGAATATTCTGCATGTGATCTAGTTTTAGAGATTTTTAAAACATTAACAAACTAGAGCTAGTAGTTCTAAGAAATGCTGCAGTTACAAGAAATTACATTTTAATTCAGTAACCGTACTGTCTCTCTACTTAGATGCAATTTGAATTTTTCCAGTTTTCTCAGCTCAGTGACTTTCATAATTTAGCAGCTTCTCTCCTTAATGACTGAAGAGTTTTCATCAAGTTACCAAAGAAGTTGAGGTCCTTCAGTAGCAATAGTGACAGGCTAAGGGGCTCTGCAGAATAATGGTCTCTTCTTCTCAGTAACAGATGTGCTTCTTTATAGATGTGTAGGTCAGGACTGAAGGAACTTCTCTTTCCCTGCAGAGAAGCAGCCTCTGAAACCCTTCTGAGGCGCTACTCTTTCCTTGTTGTAGCTAAGCATTACCCAGCTCTTCTGGTCCGTTGCATCATTGCATCTTTTATTGCTTCTCTTGCAGTCACTTCATTCACGCCTGTTGTTTTATAATAAAACTCAAAAAGTAACAGGAAAATTTCTGGAGTCATTTTGTGAAACTTGAAAGGAATAGCCTTCCTTTTTTATTTCCCCACTGCTCCCAGTAAAGAAATTCTGGTGTACCATTATTTCATTCCAAATAATATCTTGCATTTTTACATGGCACTTGCTAGTTTACTAAGTGCTTTCACAGATACTTTTTTAAAGTACATAATGCTGAAGGGGGGCAATGGGAAGATCAGAACCCCCCGGATATGGCTCCAGGCAGGGGAGTGAATTATTTACTGCCACTAAAGGTGTTTTTCTATGCTATGCCCTTTCCTGCCAGGCAGCAAGGTGGGCTGACTGGGGATTATGTCTCCCTGCCAGGCTACACAGAAACTAAGCAAAGGGTAAGACAAGACCACCCATCTCTTATTCCCCTCCCACCCTCAGCTTCCTCTGTTCCCCCAACTGATTCCCTTTCCCTCTGCTTTGACACTCATAAAATCCCCGAGTCCCAGTGTTGTGTTCAGAAATTCTGACCTTTATTTCTTGACTTTATTTCTGTAGATTCTGCCAGGGTACCCTCAGCTCCTTGGTCCTCTTTCTTTCCTTTGCTTCTTTTATACCTTCCACTGTCCATCCCAACCCTTTCCCTCTTATTTCACTTTTTTCCTTCAATTAAAAATTTTAAATGTACTCATCCAAAAAAAAAAATACTAAACCAAAAACAAAAAAAGCATTTTTTCCCCTCAATTAGTAGTGTTTGAGTATTCTTTAAGTTGTTGTCTTTAGGCTTCCTGGCACAGTACCTGCAGGCTTCCTGTCAATTTCAGTCCCCTTTCTCCTCTTCCCCTTCACCTCTGAGGGTGCTCAGAGACTCCCTTGTATAGATTGAGTATCCCTTATCTGAAATGCTTGGAACTAGAAGTGTTTCAGATCCCAGAGACTTTTTTGCATTCTAGAATATTTGCAAAGACTTTACCACTGAATTCTGAAATCGTAAGTGCTATGAAATAGGAAACTTTTGAGCTTGTTGACACCGAAATGTTTTCAGTTTCTGAGCACTTTGGAGTTCAGATCTTTGGATTAGGGACCCTCAGCTTGCACATAGTTGAGTTGCCTCTATTTGCCAAAACATGTAACAAAGTAAAAGTAACAAGATGTCCTCATTATACTATCACAGTGATGTGGTTAGTAGAGGAAGAAATACTTTTAAAAAGTTACCCCTTATGAGAAAATTTCTGCTTTGGTTCCAGATAAAAGGCTAAATCTGGAAAAGCAAGACAGATGAGGAAATGAGGATGTTCAGCTTTCAAAAGATAGCGCTCAAGAAGTAGAAAGCTTTCTTTAGGTGCTTAGAGAATTGTTACAGAGAAGTGTGATTCAACTTCTGTCTCCCGAGAGCTACCTGCAGATGTATTTCAAAGAGATCAATGAACTTGCTTGTGAGAATTACATGAAAACAGAATGTGTTGCCTTCTGAGACAGTGAGTTCCTCATCATTGGAAATACTAAAAGATTAGTTACTTACAATAATGAATGAAGACAATTTACACATAGGTTTGTAAGCTAAACCATCTGACATTAAGAATCTAATTTGCTGGGCGTGGTGGCTCACGCCTGTAATCCCAACACTTGGGAGGCTGAGGCAGGAGGATCATTGTGAGTTCAAGACCACCCTGGGCTACAAAGTGAGCTCAAGGCCAGCCTGAACTGCATAGTGAGACCCTGTCTCAAAAAGACAAAAAAAAAAAAAAAAAAGAAGAAGAAGAAGAAGAATCTAATTCAGGCATCCCATTAATTGCTGTTTAGGAAACTTCAACTCCAGGACATCGTTAGATATTTACCACAGTCTTTGGCATTGGAGAAGCAAAATTTAATTGGAGGATAGTAGTTTAAATAATGCCATAGACAAGATGCAATAAATAACATGTTTCCTGGTTGCTGAACTTTAGAAAACAGTATAAAAGACATTAAATTCTGATTTTAGAATTTTCATATTTAGGAAGTTATATTCAATAATAAATTTCCAAAATAAATAAAATATTCTAACCATGGTTGACTTAACTGGTCATAATGATACTTACTACTATACCTGCTTATTGCTAAAGGTTCATGTTTATATCCTGATTTTTGTTAACTGTTGGTATCATTTAGACAACACAGTTTGATCACTGTCATTTTGCAACTTTTTTATTTTAGCAGAAACATTGTAGCAAGTCTCACTAGTAGTTGGCTTTGAAGATATACCTTGTGCCTGTGATCCTGAGATGCTAGTTAGTGCAACCTGCATCACAGATTTAATAAATTTGCAGAAAAGGAACTATAGATTCAACTCTCACCATATATTGTTTAGATACATAGTCTGAGGCTGAACCTAAGCTTCTTTTTGACTAGTTATGTACAACTTCCCTGTGACACACTGCCTGTCATTATCTACAGTAGTGCCTTGGGTTGCTCTGGAATCTTCCAGATGGATTGTATAATCTTGAGACATGTGGAATATGGAGTTTAGTGTGCTTGTCCTCTTTCATTAAACTTACGCTGCTTTTTCCTTAACTGAGAGATGAATGCTACACTTTAAACAATTCCTTTGCGTTAAGGTACAACCTAAGACAGACATTTAGTGCCCAGTGATAAAGCCCTCCATGTAGCCTGAGCACATCACTCCATCTTCTGGCTTTGGAAAACACTTTACTTTGAGACCACTGACATTCTCTTTGCTCTTAATTTATGGACATCACAGGCTAGTCAGCGCTATATCATTGTGTAATCTTCTTGATAACATTTAAGTAACAAGCTCAACTCAAAGGCTATCTTTGTTATTACTTCCACTAAGCAACTGATGGGCTCAGATGTCAGTTATCTCCTGTAGACAGCTAAATTTGCACATACTCAGTCAGGTAAGGATAGTTCTATCAAAAACTTCCACCCATGCCTAGTGACTGTTAAGTTTCTCTTGACCTGCAAAAAGTCAGTTTCAGAAATGTTAATATGTATAAACCTGTGTGTTAGACTCCAGGAAATATGGTATTTGTTAATTGACTACATGATCATTATGAGGCAAGGAAAACTATTATTTTGGCAATGACTTGGCCACATTTACATATTCAGTAATAGAATGCTGTCCTGCAAAAGAAGTAGTTTTGCAAAGGGATCTTCATTTTGCAAATTCAGTAAAACTAGAATTTTTAAAACAAAATTACTCTTTTAAATAAATGCTATAGGCTTAATAAAAGCTTTAATCAATTTTTGGTTGATTAATAGTGCTTAATCTGATATACCTACCAAATTTTATATTGAAATTTTATAGTTCAGAAGTTGCTATTTTATTCAAAACCAGTTCTCTTTAAAAAACAAACAAACAAACAAAAAACAAGATTATGTCCTGAAATCAGACTTTTCCGTACTGGACTGTGGAGGCTGAATTGTCAGGTACCAGTTTGAGAAATACTGTAATACTTTTGAAATATTTAGAAAAGTATAAAGGACAATCTAAAAGGTTTGTAAAAGTTAATAAAAATGGTAATGAGGAGACACTGAGGATCTCACACATGCAGAGCATGTGCCTTACCTCCAAACTATGCCCCCTACACCTTAGTAATAAAAATAGAATTACTTCTTAGGAAATTGTTCTAACTAGGAAATACAAGCAGTTGTGCTTCATCAGTATTTAGACCACATCAGTATGTGGATCAGATCCTTGATGTCTTTTTCATAGAATTAGAGAAGCTCATTCCTACTCCATTTTACTTGCCAGCCAGTTCACTGCAAGCTTTGCCATCAGTTTATTGTGTCAGCATGTCTTAGCACCCTGTGCTACTCAATCTGTCCTCTGAAGCTGCTAATTCCTCGTTGTCTGTTTTTGCTGATACACCCCTGTACATTTACTGTCACTTCACATCCACTCCTGTTTGCAGTTCTTGACTTAGGAAATTGCATGCAGAATAAGAAGACTAAATTATGAGTGCATGGAGATAGTTGTCAATGAGCAGTATGACGAGGAGAATAATAGAATGCTTAACAGTGAAACCGAATTGACTTGGACATTTTTTGTAGCAGATAAATGAGTCTTCCATTTATTTCTAAATTTAATTAATGCAGCTCCTTTTTCACTCAGTCATCTCAGCTTAATAATCCCCAGTTTGTATGGGTGGTACCAGCTCTGCGTCAGCTCCATGAAATCACACGTTCATTCATAAAGCAAACCTATCAAAAGCAAGACAAGGTAAGAGGATAGTAATTTTGATTATTATAGAATTACTTAACGTAACTTTCTAATAAAACATGGCTAAAATTTCTTGAGTTTATGTAGTCACTCATGTCTTTATGATTATTAATGTAGTTGGTTTATGTAATTTGGTAATCTTGAGCTCAAATGTTTGCTTCAATATATGTGGAGCTTTTCTTTTGATGCATCCCTAACTCCTTTCCTGTCTAATTTATTGAAATAATTAAGCCCACTTTAAAAAACTGGAAGGGTACTTTAGAAATTTGAAAAGACTCACAGACATGCTTGGTATTGCAAGATTAGTTTGCCTAAGGAGCTAAAGCTTTCTGAGTGTGATAGGCTTGGAAAGAAAAATCTGGAAATGTATATGGGATGTGAAATAACTCTTTTCAAAGATTTTGAATTTTTTTTAAATGAGGAATCACTTTTACATGCAAATAAAATAAGATAAAATATTAAACAAGTTTATTAGTTGCCTAGTGAATGTACATGCCAGATTGGTGATGGTTGCTGTTATGTTGCAAATGTGAGTGAGCGCTTTCTCATAGGGTTACGTCCTAAAATAACTGCAGATTGTCACACCACATTTCTTTTTATTGTTTCCGCTAAGAGCATTATTCAAGACTTGAAGAAAAATTTTGAAATAGTGAAATTGGTAACGGGAAGTTTGATAGCTTGTCATCGGCTTGCAGCAGCTGTGGCAGGACCTGGGGGCCTGACTGGAGGGACGCTCGTGGATGGCCGATACACTTACCGGGAGGTATCAGGCACTGTGTTTCTGTTTCGGGATTTAGTGCATTCAATTGGCCTTTCCCCCTTAACTGTAATAGTAATACTTGTTAGTAATAGTATGAAAGGTAGCGTGAACTGTCTGTGCAACGATACAACAGTTCCATGTCTTGACTACAGATAATCCAAGATGAAGTTTAAAAAATGGCATTTGTGAGTTCATCTTTCAGTAACTCCCTTAAGAATTACATATAATAAAGTAAAAAAAAGCCCTTTGTCTTTGATCTGAAGTAATAACTGTCTTGTGTGGGTAGTGGGTTTTACTTTTCAAATCAGTTGATTAATAATGTTGTTTGAAAATTAGAAAAATAAGGGGTTGAAGGGGGAGGGTAGGGGATTTGGGAAAAAATAACCATTTATATCATGTACAGGTACACATTCTCTATTATGAATGTGATCACTATGTATATGTAAAATGTACCAATAAAATCTGATTTTAAAAAATTAGAAAAGTATCCTAAGCCTCTAGTTGTGAGTTTGTGGTATTTTACTTTGAAATTACTGAAATTATAATTTTTTGACTCCTAAGGTCAACCAAATTTGTAACAGACTTGAGGTACCTTCTGTTACGTCAATTGTCAACTAGTGAACAAATTTCTTCCATTTACATTACCTTAAATTATATATGTAAGGATTGAATAAACAGACTTTTTTTTAATGTAAACTACTATTTCATTTTAATGTTTCTTTTAGATACGAATACCTAGAGTTAACTGATGAGCATTATTTCTTTTTGCAGTATTTAGAGGCACATCTGAAATTCCTGGCATTTTTCTTGCAAGAAGCTACCCTGTATCTGGGTTGGAATCGTGCTAAAGAAATCTGGGAGTGCCTTGTAACTGGCCAGGATGTTTGTGAACTAGATAGAGAGGTAGGAAGACAGTACTGTGGGTAAAATAAGACAGAAATACTTAAATATTGCACTCTTGTTTGTTTCACATTTTTTATATGTCTCACATCTTCAGTTTCTAAACACTTCAGTTTATTGTTTATAAGCATAAATAATATAGGCTGGTAACTATTGAGTGCTGGAAAATATTTTGTCTAATATGTAGCCATAATATAAATAAATAAATGTATGACCACTTTGATAATTTTGATAGCATTCTGGATAGAAGACCTTATTCAGCCAAGTACATACAGATAAAGAATTCTATGTATATTTTAATTTTTCCCCCTCCAGTAAAGTTAATTTTAAGTTACAACTAGAAACCTTTAACATCCTTAGAATAATATTGCACTTCCAGCAACAGTTAAAGAACAATCAGCACCTGGACAGACTTTTAAAATTGTAATTAGACAACTAAAAATATGAAATCAGGAACAGAACACTTGCTTTCATGTTTGCAAATGATGAGTCTCAGTTTCCTCATTTCATTTTATAGGATAATTGTTAAATAAGATTGTTAAAAGAACTCATTATTTGATGATGCCTGGCTCTCTGCAAGCCTTAATAAATACTGATGGGAAAACCCAAGTGTAAAATTCAGTGAAAAGTAGGGGTGCATATTTTGTTTATATACTTTTAGAATTCTAAACATTTGACTTTTGAGTGGTATTTTGTCAATTGTGTAAACTCTTAAAGTATTAAGAATAGCAGCATCTCTTTCCATTGTGAAACAATGGAAAGCTGAAGCAGCTTTGGGTTGACCTAGCGACACTCTCTCTCTCTTGACCCACAGGTGTGCTTTGAGTGGTTCACAAAAGGGCAGCACGATCTGGAGAGCGACGTGCAGCAGCAGCTCTTCAAGGAGAAGATTCTGAAATTGGAGTCTTACGAAATCACTATGAATGGTAGGAGAAAACTTAACGTTTTTTCTTTAGTTCTTCCCTGTCTTTCTAAGCCTATTTCTTAGAAGCAACCAGTTAATTTGGTACATCTTCTAGAATTTTCCCTGGACACATGCACAGATACATACACAAATAAATTGCTTTTTACATAAATGGTGTCTTACAATTAACTGTGGCTTGACAGTTGAAATTGTCTTTTTGAAATTACTTCGTATAAAGGGCTTATTGTAGTAAAACTTTACCAAAGTATAGAACTCCTTTCAGTTTTTAAAGTATAAGCTCCTTTTAGTTTTAAGCAGCTTTTAGTATATTCACAAAGTTGTGTGACCTTCACTACTTTGTAATCTCTGCTCACTTATCTCTCCAAAACGAGGTTCTCTCCTCAGTGGCAGTCATTTTTTGTTCTGTGCCTTGGTTCTAATCTGTTTCTTTTTTCAGAGTAGCCTAAGCTGGACATTTGATATAACTGGAATCATACTATTTACACCTGGCTTTTTTTTGTTATTTAAATATCAAAGCTACTCAGGTTGTAGCATGTATCAATACTTCATTCCATTTTAGGACTGTGTAATAACATCCCACTGTGGAATTTTGTGTCTCCATTCTTCAGTGGATAGCAATTTTTTGCTACCATTTTTGACTGTTACCAGTAAGATTCCTATACATTCACTTTCAGGTTTCTGTGTTTTCATTTCTCTTGGGTATGTGTGTCAGCATCAGATTGCTGTGACGTCTCATTAATCTTTGAGGAAGTGCCAAACTGGTTTTGAAAAGTGGTTAAACCATTTTATAATTCTACTAGCAGTGTGTGAGGATTTCATTTTCTCCTCACCCTTATCAATACTTGTTATTGTCTTTTTTGTTTTTTCTTTTTTTTTTTGTAAAGATGTCCTAGTGCACATGACATGCTGTCTTGTAATTCTGATTTGCTTTTTCCTCATGACTAATGATTTTGAACATCTATTTCATTTGTGTTTATTGGCTGTATTCCTTGGAGAAATTTCTGTTCAAATCTTTTTGGGTTTTTTGTTGTTGTTGTTCTATAAGTTGCCCAGGCTGGCCTTGAAGTTGTGATCAGCCTCTACCTCCCCAAGTAGCTGCATGGGCCACCACACATTGCTTAATAATCAGAATTTTTTCCCATTTTTTATATGAGTTGTATTTTTATTATTGATTTGTGCAAGTTCCTTATATATTCTGGATATTAGCTTTTTTTTTAGATACATAATTTGCAAATCCTCCTGTTCCGTGGGTTCTTTTAATTTGCTTGATACTGTCCTTTGAATCACAAAAGTTAGTTTAGTTAATTCCAGCTTTCCTATATGTCCTTTTGCTTCTTACATTTATTGGTTTGTATTTTGATTTTGTTTGTATTTTAAGTATTTTCACATTGGTGCTCAGTCTGTTCTTAAGCTCCTGACTCTTGGTCTCAAGCAACCTTCCCACTTGGCCTCCCACAGCTGATGCCCAGGCATTTGTCACTGTGCCTTGCTCTGTGCACTTTGAATGTTGTAACTGAGAAATCATCATGAAGCATTTTACATTTTTACCTTGTAATTTATGTTTACGCTTTTCACTGATTATATATGTTAGAGTGTATAAATTTATCATTCTGTGATTTCAGGTTTTAATTTATTTAAGACTTTCTTTGAAAATGTGAATCTCTGTGATCACAGATTAAAAAGACAAGGAGCTCAGTTGGTAAGTACGTTATTCTCAAATTGAGATAATGTGGATTATCTTGTAAAACTTGATATTCAGCAAAAATATATGTGTACTAATCAGGAGAAAACGTGGGGGTTTTTTTGTTTTTTTTTTAAAGAAGCAGCTTTCTTTCCCCACCAGTGCTCCTCCTCAGCCACATAGGCTGTTGCCACTCTGCCCACTTACCCCACTGTTCTCGGCATCTTGCTGAGCTGCGGCAGCTGTGGGCTCCTGTGGCTAGGTAAGTTTGGAGGGAGGCTTCAGAGCGTCACATCCAGCCATTCACACCTGCCTAACAAGAAACACAGTCTTTATTCCTGGTACCTTAAAGGCAGGGATTGGAGGGAAAAAAATCAGGAATAGACAGTGAAGCAGGAAAATGGGGATGTATACACTGTATAGAGCTTATGTTTATGCTTACATGTGGCCTTTAAAGAAGAAAGGCAAGACCTTTTTTCTTTTTTAAGTCTCTTTCACTTGTGAGCTGGCTAGCTGGGATGATAGTGAGAAAATCTTGTAGGGCCTGGATCTTGCTGCCTCTCCAAAGTGTTGGAAAAACCAGAGTACGCTCCAAGAATGGGTAATCACTTGTAGGCTGATTCCTTTCCTTTCTGAAGGAAAGCTCCTGAAGATGGTGCCCATCTTATTCCTTTATTTCAACAGCCTATGTGAGGAGTAAAGGTCCAGCCGCGTTTCAGATATGTAAATCTTCATCCCTTTCCTGGTTCCCATAGAGGTTACCCAGTGCCTCTGTGCTTGGTGGTTTTTTCAGAGTTCTATGTCTATACAGTGTTTTCTGCTGTTCTAATTCATACTGACCTGAAGAGGCATAGGCTCAATGTTGTAATAGAAAATAATTTTCTATAGTTTTGTAATCCCAATGTGCTGTATAATTTGTATGTAATTTTAACTTTTTTCTTTTGAATAGTATGTAGAAAAGCTGGAATTAATAGGAATGGATTTCATTTGGAAAATAGCCATGGAATCACCTGATGAAGAAATTGCTAATGAAGCTATTCAGTTAATCATAAACTATAGTTATATTAATCTAAATCCTAGGTTAAAGAAGGTGAGTATCCAAAGAAAGGAGTTACTCATACACAGAAAAACAGAAATTTATATATATTTTAATTGATTAGTTGTGATCCTTGGCCCCAAAATATTCATTTTGATGGTTTGTTCTTAATAATTATAGTTGAATACCAAAGCCTGACATTAATTTCTGTATGCTTCCTACTTTTAGGATTCAGTGTCTTTACATAAGAAATTCATTGCTGACTGCTACACAAGACTCGAAGTGAGTAACAAGTTTTGTAAATCTGTCCTTGAAATGAATGCTTTATTCCTTTGATAATTGTATATTTTTAGGTAACATATAATGCTGATGTTTATAGCTAGAGCCTATTGAAGATGTGTCAAGAGTACCGTACTGAGGCATAGAGAACAGACACTGTCCTGATACAGAAATATACTAAGCAATCGTTCCTTTTCTTCCTTACCACCTCTCTGTCCTATACTGCCTACCTCCCTTTTAGCATATTCAGAAAGTAGGTCTCCTATACATTCCACATCTCTAATAGTCTTTTTTCCTTTTCCTATCTAGAAACTTTATTTAAACTCTTGCTTGCTTTCTTTCACATTTCACAGTTTATACAGTAAACACTATTAAAGACCACAGTAGGACACTCAGTTGCAGATGATATTGGTTGTATTTGTCCATTAAAAGCCTGTGGTTTAATATTGTCTCATAATGTATTATTTCTAACGTGATTAAAGCATTAAGCATTTGTTTTTACTGGAGATTTATGCTTATGTTTTATATCTAATAAAGAGTATTCCTAAAGCATAAAGTACTTGTGCCCCCAACAGTCAATACATCAGTCTTCCTGGTGATCAGTATGTGCTGTAATTTCTGTAGTATGTTACATTCGCCTGTGTAGGGTAGCATGTAAGTATTAACATAGGTAGGGCAGTAGTTCTCAACTGGGTCTTGTTTTGTCTACAAGGGTCATATAGTGATCTTTAGAGACCTTTTGATTATCATAACTAGAAAGGGTATATAGCTAGAGCCTAATAGGTCAAAGGTCAGAGATCTTGCTAAAATCCTGCAATGTCTAGGACAGCCTTCTAGAACAGAATTATGCCCCGTGTGTCAGGAGAGTCCAGTCTGAGAAACCCTGATATGGAATGAATACTTCTTCTTTTACAGGCAGCTAGTTCAGCACTTGGTGGGCCCACTCTAACACATGCTGTGACCAGAGCAACAAAAATGCTTACAGCAACTGCCATGCCAACGGTAGCAACATCAGTGCAGTCTCCATATAGGTGAGTGATTGCAGAAGTAAAAATAGATGCACAGCACGTAAATATGTAGCAGGGTTTTTAATTTTTTCCCCCTCTGGCTGTCTCTTAACTATGGGTTTTTACATATTATGTAATAATATTTGGGTCGTGGATTTAGCTCAGCAGCATAAGCACCTGCCTATTTAGTATGAAGTCATGAGTTCAATCCCTGGTACTAGTACTACTACTACTACTACTAATAATAATAATAATTGCAAACAGTCATATCCTGAGGAATTATATGTTCCTTATTGTACACCTCCAAATCCACATCTCGACAATCTGTAGGTTGTCACTAGAAATACCCGAGTATTGCTCTAGCCCTATGCTCTTTCCTGCCTAGTGGCCAAGGTCTATGGCTGTGCAGCTGAAACTCTCCTTATGTTGTCCAGGCTGGTGTTGGGTTCCTGGCCTCACGTGAGCCTCCTGAGTAGCCAGGGTTATAGACACGTGCCACAGGCCAAGTGCCACTCTTGCATATTTTATAGTACTTTCATTCTGTGTAACACAAGTCATATGTTTAGATGGAATAAAGATTTATTCATCATACACATAGTAATAAAATATTATACAATAATGTATTATTATAGAACAAAGTGTTTCCTCACCAATAATGAGGTAAGCAAAATGAAGTGTAAGATGGTGATTCTGTTAAAATAATGCATGTAATTAATCTTAGTCAATTAAAACCGGGCATGGTGGTACATGGCTATAATCCCAGCACTTAGACCGAGTCAGGAGAGTCCTTGTGAGTTCAAAATCTGGACTACAAAGTGAGCTTAAGGCCAGCCTGAACTGCACAGTGAGATCCTGTCTCACAAAGACCTAAATAAATAAATGAAATAAAGACTTAGTCAATTAAAATACAATAGTAAATGAAATTACTTTAAAAATAATTTTAATGAGAGCTTTTATCCCAGATGTTTATGTTAAAACTTTGAGCTCACTTTTCCGTTTAGAGCTTTCAGATATGAGTGAAATCTGAGTTTAAATGTTTGCTGAGCTCTTTAAAATAGTAAGAAGAAACAACTCATGCTTAGAAGCATCAGGGTGAAGTATCTAGCATACTTTCCTGGGGTTTATGAGCCTCAAGACAGGTGAGCAGCTCCGCAGGTGGAAGTCAACCCTTGCTGGGGGTTTGCCCTCCGTGCGGCGCTCTGCTACCCTCTAGTGATGGGCCCTTGCATAGTCATTCTTGCCTCCTGGAACCATGTGATTTACATCTCTGTATTCACTATTGGAGGTATTGCTTTTCTTTTCAAAACTTTCCTTTGAAATGGAAATCAAAACAATATCCTTCCCATATTTCCTTTACCTTTTTTAAAATTGAACTGTTCCTGTGTAACTCTACTTTTAATACAAAGGAAGCAAATAAACTTAGTTCCCTCAGACTTCATTTTTAAGTGACCGAAGGGGTTATAGATTTAGTTCATGCAAAGAGTACTAACATGCTTTTCCCATTCTCATATTCTTGGAAGTGTGTCTGAAATATGCCTTTACCCAGAATTTTTATTAAGAATCCTTATCACGTTTATAAGATTAACTCATCTCTGTTTCTCAGTTCCTTAATGACTCATCTACCAGATAAATCATTTCTGAGCTGTTGGGTTAGGTTTCCTAACTGCTGGTTCCTTAAATCTGTGCATTCTTTGTCTTGTCTCTTTACTAAGTGCTTCTTATTCTGAGTCATTTCATATGTGGCTGACTGCACAGAAAAATCATATAATTTTAAAGCTTCATTATAAGCTTTTACATAGAAGTTACTAAGAATATGTAATTTCAAAGAATTTGAACTAAGACATTGTAGTTTATCTCATTTCATTAGTTTTGAACTTTCCAGTGTGCAGAATTGTTATAGTGGAGGAGGGGTGGGTTATGCTTTCATCTGTGTAGTATTTTGCAATACTACCTGTGATTTCATTAATTATTGGGACATAATTATAGCAGTTCACAATTAAATTATTGTAGTACTTGGATATTTTTTTTCTGAATTTCAAGATTATAGTTCTTGCCCATAAACTGGAAGAATTTAAAATTAAATGTAACTGTTAAAATATGTTTAATCAGCAGTTTCTAAAATAAAATTTCCAGGTGCTGGATATAGTGGCACACACCAGTAATCCCCACATCAGGTCAAGGCAGAAGGGTTGGCGCAAGTTCAGGGCCAGCCTGTACTAGTCTGAGCTGCATAGCGAGACCTTGTCTCCAAAAACAACCAAACAAGCAAACAAGGCATTTCCAGAATTGCTTATTGGAATACCAGTATAGTTGTTAGATAGTGGTAATACCACTCCATAATTTTAGAAATGCACCTATTTGAAATATGCAAATTTCTGGAATAATAGCACTTACATTAAGGCCCTTGAATTTTTGTTTGCTGATGTTGATAAGTATGGTGTTCTCTTTAATAATGTATGAAGCTGTGCCTCTATAAGCTGTTGGATATCGCAGTGTTGTTTTTTCAGATGATTATACTAAACAAGTCTTCAACAAAAGAGACCAGATTTCAAATGTCAGTATTTATCGTATACTTACTGGTTTGTATTTGTCTTCTAATTTTTAGGCAATTCCGGACTTTGTCAGATTTTATATATTTAAAGACTTTCATGCCATTTTGTAGTTGTAAAATTATGAGAGTTGAACTCTCTGACTGTTCATTATGGGAGGGTGAGGCCGGGAGACCTAAGTTGTCTATACATGGAATAGCTGATTAAGATAGAGGAAGAGAAGGAAAGGGAGGGGCAGGCTGCTCCCTGGCTGGGCCTGTGTTGCAGCTGTGAGCAGGGTGAACCACCTCCTCATTGGGTTGAAAGAGCAGTGTAATATTTCCAGATTTCAGTCTTTGACCAGTGACCTGTGGCTGTGATTGTGGTGTTGTTGAAACAGATTGGAATTGAGCTCAAATTAGCAATTCATTCCGAATACATTGAACTTTTTATTCAATCTGTAGGTCCACCAAGCTCGTAATAATTGAGAGACTACTGCTTCTGGCAGAGCGCTACGTGATCACTATAGAGGTAGGCCTCTCGTTAGGCAGCTTCACAGTGTTAGGAGATTAAGGGTGTTGGGGGTACTTTTGACATGTTGATTAGCACCACTGTCCATCTGACTTATTCGATTTGTATCTTTTTCAAGGATTTTTACTCTGTTCCACGAACTATTCTACCTCATGGTGCCTCATTTCATGGACATCTTTTAACTCTTAATGTTACCTATGAGTCTACCAAAGATACATTCACCGTAGAGGTAGGTTTAAACTAAGCTCTGGAGCCATGTTCATTGTCTCGTTACTTTCATAAGAAGAGTGTTGCTAGAGACAGATGAATGGTGATTTTTAAAGCTATTTGATAAGCAGGTTTATAATAAAGACCTGAAGTGACAGGAACCTAAGGGATATGGGCAGATATATAAGTAAATATGTCATGCTAAGTAGTGATAAGTGTTACCAAGGATTACATAAAGCAGGTGGAATTGAAAGGGAGTTATGGGTATGCGTAAGATTTTAGATGAAGATGGACCAGAAAAGTCTCTGAGCTGACATTTGAGCAGAGACTTGAGTAATTCCTTGGAAGAGCGTTTTGGGCAAAGGGAGCAGCAGGCGAGTACAAAAAAGGAGGACAGGTGGCTGCATGGGTGGAGCACTGTGATCGGGGAGGCTGAAGGCCCTGTGGGGAAGCCGTGGGGTTTTATTCCATGCCACATGGTAAGGATGGAGGGTGGACTGGATAGTCAGTGGCAGCGGCGGCGGGGAGTCACAAGGACCTTGCTTTAGGTTGCTTCTCTGCTCTGCTCCCACCTTCCAGAAAGGGGCCCTGTACATGGTGGGAGCTCATGGTTGTTTCAAGGAAGAAGTGAGTGAATTCTCTCCCACCAGTGTTGATTGTCCTCTGCAGGCCCACAGTAACGAAACTATTGGGAGTGTGCGGTGGAAGATAGCCAAGCAGTTATGCTCTCCTGTGGATAATATACAGATATTCACAAATGATAGCCTGGTAGGTGCCATGGCAGCCTTTGGCCCTTAGCCTGCTGTGAACACGTTCATCTCCTCGTCCCTCTTGGTAATTATGAAACCATTTTTTGCAGTTGACGGTAAATAAAGATCAAAAGCTGCTCCACCAGCTGGGCTTTTCTGATGAGCAGGTCCTTACGGTGAAGACCTCTGGCAGTGGGACGCCCTCTGGGAGCTCCGCAGATTCCTCATCCAGCTCCAGCAGCAGCAGTGGCGGGGCCTTCAGCTCATCATATGCCATGGAGCAGGTACTGCGGGACTGATTCTCCTGACCACCGGGAAAGTCGCAGTTAGTAGCTTTAGCTTCAGCCTGGATAGGGTTAGGTGATTTTCTTTCTTTCTTTCTTTCTTTCTTTCTTTCTTTCTTTCTTTCTTTCTTTCTTTCATTCATTCTTTTGTTAGTTCATTCGTTCGTTCGTTTTGTTTGTTTTGTTTTGTTTTGCTTTGTTTTATGCTGGTGTTGGAACTCAGGACCTTGCACGTACCAGGCAGGCCCTTATGCCTATGAGCTATGTCCCCGGCCCGGGTTAGGTGATCATGCTCTGTTCTCTGACAAGTTCTGACTCTGCAATCAGTGAGAATGGTTGGGGTTCATGTGGGAGAAGATGTCAGACTTTACCAGTCTTCTGAATCTCAGAGCCTTCAGGAACACAGAGCCATTCTGCCTGGCCACCCACTGTCCTCGTTACGTCTGTTTTCCTTGACTCCTTGACTTCCCCTCTCTGGGTCATCCCATTAGCAGACAGATATGAGCTTCACACTTACTTCTGCCATCTTCAAAAATGATCTTTACCCCAGTTCACCTTTATTGACCTATTCTGTCCTTCACAAATCAGTGGAGTGCCTGAAAAAGTTGTCTAAACTTGTTTCTGACTTCTTTTGCCATCTTCTTTTCAAGCTCTTCTCAGGTTAATTTGTCTCCTCCCCTCTCAGTCTTTATCTTTGTGTTTTTGGGGTGTTTTGTTTTGTTTTTGCTTTTTGAGGCTGTGTTTTGCTATGTAGTTCAGACTGGCTTCAAACTCGTGATGATTCTCCTACCTCAGCATCCTGAGTGCTGGGATTACAGGTGTGCACCTCCGCTCATGGCATCAGCCCTCATCTTGGTGTTTCAGCAGAATTAATGTCTGTGGTCACTTCTCCTTGAACTGTTTTCTTGGCTTTTAAGACTCACCTGATTCCCCTGGTTCTCTGCTTTTCTTTTGCAAGTTCTTCTTCATCTCCTTGATTCAGAGCATTTTCCAGGCCAGCCAGTCCCTTGTCTCTGTTTTATCTCGGTTCATCCCCTTGATCATCTCATCCAGTCTCAAAGCTTTATAGACTATGTAAACGTGTATAACTCGGTGACGGCTCAGCCTGTGTATTTAGCTGAAGTGCACATGGATCCGCGTACTTACTCCACGTCTCCTAACCCTAATCCTACATGCCCACCAGGCACCCCAGGCATAAGTACCCAGGGCTGGGCTCTGATCTCCCCTGTCCTGCGCCTTGCTCCTAGCGAATTCTCGTTAGCCCATAATCCTGACGTATCTCAGATGGTATTCCTGTTCTTCTAGTTGCTCACGCCAGAGTGAGTCCTTGGAGACTCTTTTCTGTCAAACCCTAACCCAAAGCGAGTCAGGATACTTTTCTGTCTCCATAGCCCCCACATCCCACACCTGCATGTTTCAGTGGCGCCCTTGCTGCACTTGGTCCTACCATGGGCCAGTGACTGTTCCATGTAGTGCACCAGCAGCCGTGGCCTGACGCAAGTCAGATTGCTGCTCCTTGACTCCCTCCACCCATTCAGAAGAGTTCCAGTCTTTATTGGGTCTCCAGGGCCTCCCCGAGAGCCCCTCTCGCACCTGGCTGAGGCCCACTCATAGCCCTGCCTGCCCCAGCCGCAAGGCCCGCCGTTGGTCCTGAGGGCAAGGCCTGCAACTCGTGCTCTTCCTGCACCCACGTGTACCTCCCAGGGCCTCGGGCTTTCCCTCGCCTGCTTCTCAGTGAGAGTCTCTGATGACCACCTCGTCCAAACTTCCAGCCCTATTCCTACTTCTGCGCTCTGCATTTTCCTTCCCTTACTTTTTGTTTAACATAATATAAAGTTTATTGATCTTGTTATTCTTTCCTCCTGTAAAATGTGAGCTCCACAAAAACAGACTTCTGTGTGTTTTGCTCACTTCCAGCTCCCCAGCTCCACAGCACCCTGGACTCCGGCAGTGCTCAGTCAGGACTTGGTCCGCATCGTGAGTCAGTGTGTCTGTCTGTCTTTTGGTTTTTTTTTTGGTTTTTTTTTGTGTGTGTGTGTGTCAGAACTGAGCTGGCTCCAGGGTGCAAAGCTAAATAAAACATTCTGCACTTAGGCTTTTACTATTAGGGAGAAAGCTCATGGAAAGGAAAAGTATTTAAGGGCATAGAGGTTTTATTTTCATGGTATGTGTTTTAATGTCAAATGTAAGTTCTTTCCATTTGACTGTGTTTTAGTTTACAGCATAAGCTGTGTATGCATACCAACGAGTTTTTCCAGTTTAGTATGGATGTTGGGGAGTTTTAAAGTAGCCCTACTCCAACAGTAAGTCCCTGACTGACAGATTCTCCAGGTGCTGACTTTCACAGGTGGACCATATAAGACTCACTATTGGCTCATGAAAAAATCTGACTTAGGAACAGTTTTCCAGGAACAGAACTTAGTTGTAAGTTAGAGACAGAATGTGTATAAATCACAGTAGTATTATAATGGTTAATTAACAGCAAAAACAATACACAAAGCCTCTTCTCTTTATACGTTGAACTCTCATTTATTGTTAACTTATTAAAAATCTTCCCATGTACAAATATATTCTATGATGTATAGTGTTTTACTCCTCAGAGCCAAAAAATAGTGCACTAATCACATCTTTATCTCTTTGCAGTTATATCCACTTCATCTTTCCTGATCTTCAGAAGCAGCAGCTTAGCTCACACATGCTTCTGGGTTGGGGTGACTGTGTATATAGTCCTTTAACTTTGCTTCCAAGTCCATCATGACCCACCTGGCTGCAGAGGAGCCGCAGTCAGCTGTCAGGTCGCTGCTGTGTGCTGCCTGTCATACCTTTCTGTGGCACCTTCGTCCCTTCCCAAGCAGGTGGAAGGGAGGGACCCCTTGCTCTGCATTCTTCTGTCCACTGAGCGCTGTGCTCCCCTAAAACTTCACAGTGGCCAGTCTTTTGGAAATAGTAATTTCATGGACCTTTTGGTAGAAAAGGAGAAGATTCTTTTCAAAGATGTGTATTTATAATAATTTTACTTTTTTCCCTCAGGAGAAATCCCTCCCTGGTGTGGTGATGGCTCTTGTGTGTAATGTGTTTGACATGCTTTACCAGCTCGCCAATCTAGAGGAACCAAGGTACACAGAAATGTTTGTGGGGCTTGAGAAGGAAAGTCACTAAGGTTAAAGAGCCATGTAACTTGTCATTTCACATGTGTTTTACTTTATAGTTCATATTAAATGATTGTTACTGAAACTGGCTTATGGGAACAAAATTTTTATTTGAAAATTTTCAGGATAACTCTGCGAGTACGAAAGCTTCTGCTCTTGATCCCCACGGATCCAGCCATTCAGGAAGCCCTTGATCAGCTTGACTCTTTAGGCAGGAAGGTACTGTATTTGTAATAGTCATTTTACCAGCCTGAGACTTCCACATGGGGAGCCAGGAAACAGAAGCTAAACTCACAGTAAGGCCTAGCAGCTTTCAAAACAATACCTTTGCTGTAAGTGGAATTCAGAACTTCATGTTCGCTTCAAAAGCCTCCAGAGAGTCAGTAATGACATCAGATGTAGACACAGGAAGAGCCTTAGATGTCGGCTCCTCCTCCCTGCTTATGGTGTAGAGTGAAGTTCCTGTCCAGGGTCAGGCTTGTTCTGATTCAGTTCAGATGCTTTTCTTCCACCGCGAGCCTCTGATTTGTGCCTGTCTGAGTTTTTGTAAGAATGTGTGGTCATTTTTTCTTCACAAGTAAATAAAGCACATTTTAATTTTTTTGTTCCTTAAGAGATATATGTACAGAGAAAACATATTTTTTATCTGTCATGTTGTTTAATTATTCTCAGAATAAATTAGAACAAAATTGTTAGAACTAATTTTTCTGTTTTAGTGGTTGAAATTTAGATCCATTCAATCATGTCATCTGTGGCTAGGTACTAATTTGAGAAAGAAAAGAAGTAATGTAATTATAAAATGCATTACTATTATTAGCTAAAAAATTTTCAAAACTACTACCTTAGCAGTATGATAATTTTATCAATATCTAGAAGTATAGGTTGTAAATATGGAAACAACTTTAAATGGCCTGGCTAGTGTTGCTTAACATACATTATCAAAAGCATGTATGTAGTATTGGAGTATTATGCAACACTTAGAATTTGAATAATGTAGTGTGGTGTTTTGTTAATTAATGATATGGTTTTATGAAGGTGTTTTTCAGAAAATTTCATTTATATGGCTTATATTAAGGAAGAAAAGAACATTAGAATGTGGGTTGCTATCTGTTTTTAATTTGTGCTTTTAAGGCATGCTTTTTTTTTTTTTCATTCTTCTAAATTTAGAAAACATTGTTGTCTGAATCAAGTTCTCAGTCTTCAAAATCTCCATCCCTGTCTTCAAAGCAGCAGCATCAGTCAAGTGCTACTTCAATCCTGGAAAGTCTGTTTCGGTCTTTTGCTCCCGGAATGTCCACCTTTAGAGTACTCTACAACTTGGAAGTAAGAAACCTTGTTTCCTTTCATTTCAGCAGATCCATTTTGGTTTGCAGATTCATGCTGTCAGATGCCAGAAATTAGTAAAAGTTTCTTTTGCAGTATTATGTGATGATCTCTTAGAAAATGGGCTTTGAAAAAAAATAGAAAATTGTTTTGCCTTTAATGTCCTCAGGCTTTTTGTTTTTATTTTTTTGTCTTTTTGGTTTTTGTTTTATTTCGTTTTGTTTTATTTTTGGTAACAGGGATCGAAATCACAACCTTGTGCTTGCCAGGTAGGCACTTACACCACTTTGCTAAATCCCTGGCCCTTTTTTGTCTTTTTGAGTCAGGGTTTCACTATTACGGTTCAGGCTGGCCTTGAACTCACAGCAATCCTCTTGCGTCAAACTCCCTAGTGCCAGGATTACAGGCGTGTGTGTCACCATGCCCGGCCAATTCTCAGGGTTGTTTTTTTTTTTTTTTTCCAATTTGTACTTAGATTCATTGTTATATTGGCAAAATAACATGAATCATTAGGAAGTCTTATGTTACATATGCATCATTATGTTCCTCTGAAAGTTTTTACAAGTCCATCTCCCACTTTCTTGATTAACTGCATTCTAATTTTTTAAAAGAAAATTATTACAGCTTTCTGCCATTAGTCAAGACTTACGAAAATTTACTAGGAAACACGTTAACATTGTCATTTTAAAGTTAAAAACCTATTAGGAGGGCTGGAAATTTAGACTTGGCATGCACAAGGTCACGAGTTCAATCCCTGGTACTGAGAGGAAAAAAAAAAAGCTATTAGAACGGAGCAAACTTGTGTTTATTATAATCTTAGTCTATTCATGTCAGATTCTGTAGACTTAAATAGTGGCTTCAACAACGGACACTTATTGCTCACAGTCTCAGGCTGGGGAGTCCTAGCAGAAGCCACTCAGTATATGGTGCGGCCCCCTCTTGCTGGTTCGTATCAACTGTGTTCTCACGGTGTCCTCACTCAGCAGGAAGAGGACAGCTGAGCTCTCTGGGCTCTCTTTTACATAAGTACATTAGTCCCATTCATGAAAACTTCCATCCACATGACCTTATCATCTCCCAAAAGCTCCAGTCCCTATCACTGAGAGTTAGAATTTCAGAATTGGAATTTCAGGGAAGGATAGTCATTCAGCCCATTACAGTTATCTTCCAGAAAGTAGATATAAATTCACAGCTTTAGTTAACTTGACATTTACACTGCAAATAGTAAAACGGCGTAAATGCTTACTATGTATAAGTCATTCTGGTTGTTAGAGGTCTGAGTTGAAAGACATAGGGGAAGCTGGATGCACTGAGTCTAGAAAGCAAAGCGTAGACAGAATGGGGGAAAGTGACCAGCTGCAGATACTGCTGCTTGTGGAGAAAGATGGCTAAGTCCCTTGTGTCACATCACACTTGCAGAAAGCAAAGTCCTGTATGATTTTTTTACTTCTGTCCTAGCAGTTACTTCTTGAAGAAACCACAGAGGTGCCAAAGCAGCCTTACTTAGGCTTGATGAGATGTTACCTATGTTGTGTTATCATGGGTTTTGAGTGGGTTTCAAGCAGCAAAAGTCTTACTTAGTAAAAGGGTACTTGGAGTTCTGAATTTTATTTCATTGGAGTCTTACTTCTGGCATATAATTATATATCTGTTCCACTTGTTAACCATTCTCTTTTTTCCTCTCCTCTCCCCTCCCCTCCCCTCCCTTCTCTTCTCTTTCTCTTCTTTCTCTTTGCGTTCTCTCTCTCTCTCTCTCTCTCTCTCTCTCTCTCTCTCTCTCTCTCTCTCTCTCTCTCTCTCTCTTTTTGGTACCAGGAATCAAACTGAAGACCTTGTGCTTGCCAGGCAGGCACTTGTGCCACTAAGCTAAATCCCTGGCCCTTATTAATCATTTTTGTGAAAAGATGTATTGAATTCAAAAGGAAAAAATATTTAGTAAATAATTTTAAAATCAAACATGTCCCTATTCAGTATGGGCATTTAAAAATAGTTGCAATTTTCCAAAACAGAAAATTGTGGCCAGTTTAACCTTATGATGTTTGCATCTTAGAGTTGTCACAACATTTGTCTTTGATTTGCTTTTGGATGATTCTCTCAAAACAGTTAAGATACAATTTTTAATTCCCTCTTTAGAGAGCACTAGAAAATCAGTGGTGCAGCAGTCTGGCTTGCACTGTACCTCCTGGATTGCATTGTCTTAGGGCTGAAATTCTAAGTAAATATCTAGTAAAATAGCTCTAGTTTTAGGACTTCTGGGAAAATTAAGAATTCATTTGATAGGTGTGTTTTGCTTTAGATACACAGAATATTTTTGGAAAACCTAACTCCTCCCCCAAAGCGTGTATTTTTACTATTACCCAAAATGTTAATTTGCTGCATTTGGTTCATTAACTCATGTTTGTCCACCAAGAAGCTTCAGAGTGGATATTTCAAATTCCCATCATTTTGAAGAAATCTTCATCTTTACTAACCTGTGTGTGTCAAGTATGGGAACAGGGATAGGTGATGGGTGCAGAGCTGTGTAGGCATGGGAAGTCCCAGAACAGCAGAGGGCTCCCCTTCTCCCATGCAGTACTTGCCCCCTTTTGGGAGCACCTGAAAGGAAAACATCTCTAACAAAAACCCCACTTTCATCATCCAAGCTCCTAAAGCTCATAGGTCTATCAAAACACATTTTTAAACTGGAGATGATCTTGAACTGTTATCTAATTTAGAACTGAGGTACTAAGAGATCTTTAAGTGTTTAAGTAAAAGAGATCTTTAAGTTTTTAAATAATTGTGACTACATAAGATATTGTTTACTATGTAATTGTTATCTGCCTTTGGCTGATGGGAAAACTAAAGCAGAAGGGAAAATTGTGTGTTACAGTCTCTTATCTGGTAGTTGATGAAATGAAAATATGAGTTAAATTTGTAGCCTTGTGCTGTGGTATAATTCTTTGTCTAAAATAATTCACTGCCCTGCCACAGTGTTCAGTTAGGCTTTCCTTAGGTGTATGCTGCCATGTGAGAGAAGGAAGGGCCGGGCACTTCTTACAGACTGCGGTCATGTGACCTCAAGTGAGCGGTCCCTTAACCTCTCCAGTCCCAGATGCCTCGTTTTGTAACGTAAGATACGTGTGCCTAGTACATGGCTCATAGTTCATTGGATAGGGAGCTTGTCTAGGATTGTAAATATTTGGCAGTTTTATAAAATGAGCTTACGTGCTTTCTGAAGAACATATCTGAGCTGGGTGTTGTGGCACATACCTGCAGTCCCAGCTACCCAAGAGGCTGAGGTAGGAGGATCAGAAGTTCAAGGCCAGCCTGAACAACTCAGCAAGACCCTGTTTGAAAATAAAAAGGCTAGGGCTGTAGCTCAGTGGTAGCATGCTTGCCCACATTAGGCAGGACCCTGGCTTCCGCCTCAGTACTGCCAAAGGGGGCAGGGCAGGGTCACCTCTAGTGTATCACATAAAATCGTCTGTTCTCTGAGTGTCAGGGCCTGAAACTTGACACTTGCCAGCTTCATCAGAAGAAGAACATGCTGGCTTTCTTTAGAACCAGTTTTTTTTCTAATTAAATAGAATGTGGGAAATGTGTTTATTTTAATTGTGAAGCCAAAGCCTCTTATAGTTCTGGAGAGAAAATAATGTGTAACAGTTCAGAGATTCTGGCTCAAGTTGCCTGAAGATTTTGCCTCGTAAAGGAGTAATTTCTGCAGAATGTGGGAATGATTGATTATGCTGATCTGTTCCAGGTTCTGAGCTCCAAACTCATGCCAACAGCTGATGATGACATGGCGAGAAGCTGTGCAAAATCCTTTTGTGAGAATTTCCTCAGGGCAGGCGGGTTGAGGTATGTGAGTGGCAGAAAATGGATATAGTTGCATCAGTTAATTCTGCCCACAGAGCTTTGCTTGTTCTCAACGAGGCGTATGTGGGCTACAGTATCAAGGAATGATGTTTCAGACCTAGAACATTGTGATTCATTGTATGACTTGGCAAAACTTAGAGAAATGTTTTTCTTCCACCTCTGTCTTAAGTGTGGAGGTGAGGATGCCACATTTGGGTTTTGTGTGTTTTTCTTTTTCTTTTCTTTTTTTTTGGGGGGGGTCATTTTGAGACAAGGTCTCACTATGCAGTTCAGGCTGGCCTTGGGCTCACTTTATAGCCCAGACTAATTTCAAACTCACAGCAATCCTCCTGCCTCAGCCTCCTGAGTGCTGGAATTATAGGAGTGTACCACCACACCTGGCTTTCACATCAGTTTCTTTTGAGTCTCCCATTATAGTTTGAAATAAGGTGAATTTGACTGTAATCCATGTCGTGTTGAGTATTGTAAAGATAAATGAGAGATTATCTCTGCCTTTGAGAGGTTTGTGATTTAACAAAGAATAGCAAGCAGAAGCTGGCTATCTGAAGGGTTTAAAGAGAGGCGGATAAAAGAGTGCTGTGGGGAGGAAGGCAGGAGAGCAGAGGTGAGACGTCTAGGGTCACAAGGTGAGTGACCACTTCGTAGGCTGAGCCTGGGGCTGAGAAAATGCCTAGTAATTCCCAAGGTCAGTAGAGAGGGACAGGAAGTAAGCCAGAGGGGAAAGCAGCAGGAGTGAGTCGTGCAGGTGAATCTCTGTGACAGGAGCTACAATGAGCTAGACCATAGATACGGGAGAGAAACGCAGGTGAGAGACCCTCTGTTGAGGAGTAAAGGCAGCTTGAAGCTTGAGCAAAGAATAATTGCAGGAATTCCTCTCTGCAAGTCTGGTGGGAGGAGAAGCTGGACTGGGATCTTGTGGAGATGTAGGGGATAGGAAAATGAGGACTGAAATAATTCCCACACAGTATGAAAGGACTGGAACATGTGCTTAGCTTTTTTACTCAGTACTTCAGAAGTATAAGGAAAATTCATTTCAGATTACCCTGACATCTACCAGTTTGTGATAATGAAGGCATTATCCTTTTGGCTTATTTATATATTTTAGTTAATTTATGTGGCAGGTATTGTTTTAAGCTCAGGGGACAGAGTAGTGAACACGTTAGACAAAATTGGTGTCTTCACAGAGCTTGTGGTATTTGAGATGGAGAGACAAGTACATGTCAGGCAGTAATAAGATCTATAGAGAGAAATACAAGAAGGGAGCTGGAATTAAGGGGTTGTGGTTTTAGTAGAAGAATCAGGAAAAGCTTCACTGGTGGAGTGACATTTTACATTACAGTGACCTGAAGTATGAGGGTGAGGCCTGCAGATATAGGACCTGGGACAGCTCTCCAGCCAACTAGCTAAGCATTCCCCTGCAGAGACCACAGGAGGGAGAGCAGTGGAGGGTCAAGTGAGTGAGACACAGAGCTGTACAGATTCTGGAGGTCAGGGTGTGCAGCACCTTTGGGCCACTGTGCAGATACAATCTTTTTTCATATAGGAAGCCACTGAAAGATGGAGTGCAGAAGGGTAACATGATCTGACTCACATTTTAGAGGTATCATTCTGCTAGATTGAGAAGAGATTTGAAGCAATAGTGGAAACAGAGGAACCAGAAAGCAGGGTATAGGTGGACTTGAAAACAGGCTTGACTGAATACACAGTCTCGATATTTTTTTGAAATGATAGCTCTGCAAGTATCATGATAACAGTGGTTTATGAGCTCAGGACAGTCTTTATGGCTAAACCAGGAGCCTCACTGTAATGGGCTAGGAAGGTTCTATCTTTCATGGGAAGTAGTTACATAATTTATTTATATGTAAAGATTTTATAGAAAGTAACCGAGAACATTATAAACCAGGCAATTACAGAAAATTTCCTGTGGAAAAATGAAAGTGTTAATATACTGCTTTTTAAAATCTTTTCTTCAAAGCTTGGTTGTGAATGTCATGCAGCGGGATTCCATCCCATCAGAAGTAGACTACGAGACCAGGCAGGGTGTTTATTCCATCTGTCTGCAGCTTGCAAGGTGTGTAAACCTGTTTACTGCATTAATCGATGTGATGCTTAACTTTCTTTCTTCCTAAAATGTAGCATTTTTAGTGTTACAAAATGACCTTGAATAAGTCCAGCTTTTTCTTTTTAAGATTTTTACTTGTTGGACAAACCATGCCCACATTATTAGATGAAGACCTCACCAAAGATGGCATAGAAGCTCTTGCTTCTCGTCCATTCCGAAATGTCAGCCGACAGACAAGCAGACAGATGTCCTTATGTGGTACTCCAGAAAAGTCCTCCTATCGACAGTTGTCGGTATCAGATAGGTCTTCTATCAGGGTTGAGGAAATCATCCCTGCTGCTCGAGTTGCAATACAAGTAAGTCATTGGTTTACTCAAGACTTAGTACCTCCAATTTAGAAGGCCCTCCTTGGGGAGGGGGATTCTGTGGATATAAAAGTTATGATATGAACATTGTTTTCAAGGAATTTATGATAAGAAAAAACAGCTTGTGCAGCAATAACAAAAAAAAATCAAAGTAGAAAGTATCGAGTATTGTAAAACTACAAAGGCAGAATGCTGTGGGGGCCTTGGCAGTAATTGGATTTCCTTTGCCCATGCTGTCTGGGGTGCTTTTGTGCCAGAGGTGGTATCTGAGCTGGGTCTTGCGGACCAGATGGGGTTTGAAGGTAGAAAGTTTTGTCCATGTGAAAAGGAGAACAGGAACAAAGAAACAAAACCAGAGCTTGTGTGCAAGGTCACTGGGTAGTACGTAGAGGCCAAACTGCGTGGGAAATGGAAACTGCAAAACCAAATTGGTGAAGGGCCAGTGGAAACCAGAGCACGGAGATGAGAGGGCTGTTGCCTCACAGATGACAGATACCAAAAGTCCGAACAGTAGGGTAGCATGGTGAAAGCTGTCCTTCTGGAGATCTTAGAGGGAAGAGTCTCACAGAATCAGAGCTACAAGGATCCATGGAGTGGTGATCACAAGCTGCCGCCTTTTTTCACAACGACCTCTCCACACTTCTTTAGACTATGGAAGTCAGCGACTTCACTTCCACTGTGGCGTGTTTCATGAGACTGTCATGGGCTGCGGCTGCAGGACGCCTTGATCTCGTTGGGAGTAGCCAACCAATTAAAGAAAGTAATTCTCTGTTTCCTGCTGGAATTCGGAATAGACTCAGCAGTTCAGGTACTAATTTCAAAGGGTCGGTAATTAAAATGTAGGCAAAAAATAGCCGAGAGTCACCTACGTGTGAATTTTTCAGAATCACAAAAAAGGGAGGGAGAGCCTTTACTCTTGCTTGAGCATGCATAAAACTCCATCAGGCTTAATATTCATGCACATTGCTGTGTATATGTCATAGTTTAGGAGAGAAAGTGCTTATAGATGCATAGAATAAATGAGGAAGCCAAATCAAACAGTGAGTGTAACAGTGTCATGAAGCCAGTAATTGTGTATGAATGCAAATTCATCTAACATTCTGACCTGAAAAAGTTTTTTCTTGCTTTGACAGGTAATTTTCTATTGGACCTCTGTATTACTTTATGTCTTAGCTTTGTATACTTTTTACGCTCTGTGCCTTTACAGAAAGCTCAAGAGTTTTAAAAAGTTTTTAAAATTATGATGTGTAGTAAAATGAAATGTTAAGCGTACAGTGTTTTTATGTGCATGGAACCCATTAACACCAAGTTACAAGATACAAAACATTCCTGATAATCCAGGAAAGTTCTCTTGTGTTCCATAAGTGCACTGTTCTTATTTTGCTACCTGAAATACTTTGACTTTCTGAAACCCTTTTGAATTTCCATAGATGTTTTGAGTACAAAGCAGTTCAGATGTTTCAGATACCCGGAATCTCTTTGTAAATCATTTTGTTTCTTAGACAAACTTTCTTCAAGTGTGCAGTGTCACATGAGGATTCTGGATATGTACTAAAATACTGCACAGTGCCTATAGAATCCATGGTAAATTTCTGCTTCCTACTTGCAGGAAGCAATTGTAGCTCTGGAAGTGAAGGAGAACCAGTAGCCCTGCATGCAGGAATCTGTGTCCGGCAGCAGTCAGTGTCCACCAAAGACTCTCTTATTGCCGGAGAGGCTTTGTCTCTTCTTGTCACATGCCTGCAGCTTCGGAGCCAGCAACTGGGTAGGAGGAGGCGACTTATTTGTGATCATTTTCTTTCAGGGAAGGGTTTCTGCTGGGAATTGTTTACATTCCTTCATAGATAAGATCCTATTGCTAGCAATGAAAGGACAGGAAAGTCACAGGTGGGTTGGTAAAGAATAGTGCTAGAGTGGACCATTGGGGCATCCTGTGTTCGATGGTCCACAGCAGGTGTCACAGGAGCTTACTGTTCAGCTGGGGAATTAAAATAACCCAGATTGCTAGTTCATAAATTGTATAGTTAGAATTATATATCAATTCTTGATGACTCCGTTATTAGAAATTATGAAACTTAAGGTGTTTCCCTTTTATCTTCATTGTTGGCTTGGGGAAGCAGCACTAATAATGCTCATCTTTCTTCAGCATTAGAACCCTCAGGGCTCAGTCCCTCATTATCCCTGCTCTGTCTGCTCTCTTGTTCTTGTAGATCTTAACCCAATGTCACAGTTGTAACTCCATCCAGGTGCTCACAGCTAGTGGCACCTCAGTCTGAATCTATGGCCTGGGCTGCTGCCCATGCATCTCCACTGGGATATCAAGTAGATATCCCAAACTTGACCTGTCCAGAACCAAGTTCCTGTTCTTGCCTGTGTCATAATTCAAGAGGTTGCTTAGCTTGAAGACAGCTTCCAGCCTTCCACTCACTGGCACAAACCTTGGAGTCATCTTTGATTGTTTTCCTCTCACCTTACTCCTGGTCCGTCAGCACCTTTTCTTCCCAGCCCTTTTCAAACCCACCCTTCGTACCACCCTCACTGCCAGAACGCCTTGACCTGAGGCATTTCTTCCTTGGATTATGGCAGTGGTGCTCTGACTAATCTCCCTGCTTCTGCCCTTGCAGTTTATTTTCCACACAGTGACCAGAGGGCACCTTCTAACATGTGAGCCAGGTGTGTCACACATTAAAAAACCTTCCAGCAACTTCTCAGTTGATAGCATAAAAGCCAGATCTCTATTGTGGTCTCCCCTTCCATCCATGCACTGTTTCTGTGCCTGCACCTTCTACACTGCCCCTCCCTCACTGGTTTGCCTATTCCAACCTGCAAGACACTGCGGCCTCAGAACCCACGCGCTGCCTGTTGTACCTCTTTGTGGTGTGTTCTTTCCCCATCGCTTCAGTTAGTCCTCACTTCCTTTTCCCATGCAAGTCTTTGCTTGGGTGTTATCTTGGTGACATACTCCCAGACCACCTTCTAGAAAATTACAACTCTTCTTTTGCTCTAGGACTCCCTAAACCCTTCCACTGCCCTGCCTCCTGCGCCCACCTTGTTTATTCTTTCCTGTAGCGTTTATCTGGTGTAATGTACAATATAACTTACCAGGTTTACTGCTATCATCCCCTCTTCAGCTGATCCTTCAGTTTCATAAAAGTTTTGTCCACTTTGTTTCCTGTTGAATCTCCAACACCCAAGTGCAGCCTCAGCTACTTAAGTTAAAGCTTGTACCAACATGTAGGAACCCTAGTCTTAGCTGTTACTACCTATTTCACATTGCTAGTTACTTAGAATTGGTGATTGTTATATACTGTATTTTATACTACACCCAAACTAATTATAGAAACCACAGGTAAAAATAATCAGTATACACAAAGTTAGACATGTATGGAAAATTAAAATTGTGCCTAAAATTGTTTCTTCTGAACAAAAATGTGTTTGAAGGTTCACATAAGAGAAGTAGAAAGTGTTACAAAAACCCGTGCTTTAAAAACCCATGCCAGCTAGGCATGGTGCTGCACACCTGGAATCCCAGCACTTGGGAGGCTGAGTCAGGAAGATTACTGCAAGTTTGAGGCTAACCTGAACTTCACGGTGAAACCCTGTGTCGGAAAAGCCAAAAGCAAAGAATGAAAGAGAGAGAGCGCACGAGCGAGCTATGCCATGTTCTTAAATTTGTCTTTCCTAAAATTGCTTAGCTTTTTCTTCTTTTTTCTTTTTTCCGTTTTGTGGCACTGGGGAGTGAACTTAGGGCCTTAACACATATGGGCAAGTGCTCTGCCACTAAGCTACATCCCCAATCCTTAGAAATGTTGTAAGATCAAGCTGGAAAGTTGCAACTTCTTCGAGGTGTTATCGCTTGTGTTTTATTTGGGGGTACATTTTTTAGTGTCAAGTGTTAGTAGTTTATCAAAGCAAAACATACTCTGTAGCTGGTGTATATACAAAGTGTTGTGCTGATTGCAGAGCAGAAGATGGTAAGGGTCCTGAGATAAGTGGAAAGACAAGAAAAGCAGTTGTAGAGGGACCTCAACTTGTGTTCCATCTAGAAAGAAAAGACAAATTTCTGCTTGAGCTTAGGAGCTGCTCCGCGTTTTGGAAAGCGTTCTCTGATTTGCTTCTCCCCCTCCCGCTCTTCTCCTTAGCCTCCTTCTACAGCCTGCCCTGTGTGGCCGATTTCATCATTGATATTCTGCTTGGATCACCAAGTGCCGAGGTAAGGAGTTTTTACATGGCTGGTAGAAAAGCATCCTTTTGGCTCTGTTCTCTTGTGACACTGTGGGAAGGACAGAAGGAGTCTTCTCAGGGAGTCAGTCCAAGGCACCATAGCCATTTAGAAGGAAAAGTCATTGTTTGAGCTACACTGCCCTGCCTTCTGCCACCCTCTCCATCTCTCACCAGGAAGTGTGAGACGAACATTATGATTGACTGATGTCTGCTTGTGGCATCCTGTGTCCCAGCCAGTGTTCAGCACCCGTAATTTGCATGGGCAGCTGGCAGTAGACATCAGTGTCAGAATCAGGAAGATCCCCAGCAAGCCAAGAGCTTTTGTTAGATAAATACACTTTATAACACTTGGAAAGTTTTTGTTTTTTTTTTTAATTTACTGATTAGAACAGAATAAGCATACTGATTAGAACAGAATAATAGATTAACTTGGGAAATTAGTTCCCAAATCACCCTTGTTTTTAATTAGCTTGTTTACTCAATATAATTTTTACCATTAAAAACTGGAATAGTCTTCTGTTTCTGGTGTTCTTCAGTAACTTGAATGAACAGATAGTGTGGATTTTGGAAGAGATTATCTTTAAGCACCTCTAAGTTGTCGACTGACGTACAGTCTTGTCACCTGTCTCATAATCTCAGATCCGCCGGGTCGCCTGTGACCAGCTGTACACGCTCAGTCAGACAGACACTTCGGCTCATCCAGACGTGCAGAAGCCAAATCAGTTCCTTCTTGGTGTCATCCTCACAGCTCAGCTGCCTCTCTGGTCCCCGACTAGCATCATGAGAGGAGTTAATCAGAGGTATGTATTCAATACACAGAATTCTCCTTACACAAAGAGAAAGTGTGAGTAACAACATGTTGCTCCCTGAAAGTCCATAGGTATTACTGAGATGCCAGAGGAACTTCCCCTTTATTACTCTGACATTCGCTTGGGCCCTGAAGGAAGGCCTTTGTGTTTTTCCCCTTATGCTAGACAGAAGGTTACACAGTGCCTGGTTTCTCCTCCATCTTCCCCAGCTCCTGGCCCACCCACCCCAGAGAAAAAGTAGAGTTGGTATACCTAGTCAGCAAGATCCTGAAGTTATTCGAGTGAGGTCACTGTGTAAAAGCCACACTGCCCTTATCTTCATGGGAATCACTTTCTTGGCTCACATACTTCGAAGCTCCATGTCTAGTAATAGCTGGAGTGTCCTCCTGGCTTCCTCTCTCGGTTTTATACAGACATGATCATATAAGAAAACGTGTGATTCAGGCTCGCTGGATGACATAGGGAAGTCCACTCTGCCTGTCTCACAGTGACTCTGCAGGCCAGACTCATCAGTCAAGGCTAGTTTTTGATCTAGTCTCAGGAAAATATTGACCCCCAAATTTATGCCACATCACCCAACTCGGATTTACCAAGCAGCCTCTGCAGTGGAACTTACAAGGAACCATGCTGCTTTGTGGAATCAGTGTCTCCTTGGATTTTATATACACTTTACAAATTATAACCCTAGAAGTCAGGAGACCATAGGGTTGTTATAGACTCTTAACACATAAGCATCATAAGCATCCAAGCTTGGGTCCGTCCTTCCTTCCTTCCTTCCTTCCTTCCTTCCTTCCTTCCTTCCTTCCTTTCTTTTTTTAAATGCAATCAAGTAGCTGTAACAAAATTTATCATTCTACCTGTTTTTAGCTACTATACAATTGAATGGCATTAAGTACATACACATTGTTATGCATCTGTCAGTACTGCCCATTTCTACAACTTTTTCATCATCCAAAACTAAAACTGTATCCATGGGTTAATATTCCCCATTTTTCTCACCCATCTAGCTCTTGGCAATTGCCATTCTACTTTCTGCCTCTGTGAATTTCACCACTCTCGGTACTTTATAAAACTGGAGTCACACACTATTTGTCCTTTTGTGTTTGGCATATTTCACTTGTCATCCTATCTTCAAAGTCACATCACATATATCAGGAGCCCATCTGAGGCAGAACAATACCCTGTTGGATGTACAGACCATGTTTGCTTAGCCATCAGCTGGAGATGAATATTTGGGCTGTTTCTGCATTTTGGCTATTTTGTGTAAACACTGTACTGTATTGTTTCAGTCCTTGCTTTCAGTTTCTTTGGGTAAATAATGCAGGAGTAGAATTGTCAGACTGTCAGATAATTTTGTGTGCATTTTGCTTTTTTAAGTTAGTTTCGGGTTGTTGTGCTTTGTGTTTGAGGCACCCCATACTGTTCTCCACAGTGTTCACACTGTTTACTCCCTGCCGCAGTGCACAGGGCTTCCTGTATCCTGAGACTTGTTTCCTGGGGGGTTTGTTCCCGTTGTTTGTTTTGTATTTAATAGTAGCTGTCCTAATGGTTTTGGTTTGTATTTCCCTAATGGGTAGTGATGGTGAGCATCTGTTTGTGTCTATTAGCCATTTGTACATCATATTTAGAGAAATCGCTATTAAAGACCTTCGCCTTGATTTATTTTGTATAGTGTTGTGTTTTGTTTTGTTACATTTCTAAGGACTGAACCTAGGGCCTTTGCCCTAAACCATATCTCCCACCCCACCCCACCCCCCCCTTTTTTTTCCCAGAGACATGGTCAGCACAGAGGCCCTAAGTTGTCTGGGCTAGGCCTGAATCCAAGCCCTCTTACCTCAGGCTCCCAGAGTGCAGGGAGTAAGGGCATGCACCACAGCCCCAGCTCCCAGCATTTGGGTTGGGTTATTTTGTTGTTTTTGAATATCTTGTGTTGATCCCTTATCAGATAGGTATAGTCTTCCATTCCTTTGGTGGCCTTTTCACTTTTATGATAGTGTCCTAGTGATACACAGATGTTTTTAATTTTGAAGAAATCAAATTTACCTGTTTTTCCTTTTGTGGATGATGCTTCTGGTGTCATACCTAAATAGTCGTCACCAAATCCTGTGTCATGAAGCCTTTTCATTATGGTTTCTCTTGAGGATTTTATAACTCGTTAGCACTAAAGCACAGTTAGGTGTTTGACCCACTTTAAGTTTTATAATTGGTATAAGGATTTAACTTCTTTTACATGTGACTAGTTTTTTCAGTGTCATGGTCGAGGACAGTCCTTTTTTCCATTAACTGGTTTTGGCACCTGGTTGAATATCATTTGTCTGTATGTGTAGTAAATTGTTCCCTTGGTGTATGTTTGTCTTTATGAATTACCACATTGTTTTGATTACTGCAGCCCCATAATAAGTTTAAAAAGGAAGTTGTGAATTCCCCTACCTTGTTCTTTTCTCAAGTGTGTTTTGGGTAGTTTGGGTCCTTTGAGATGCCATACGAATTTTGAAATGAATTTTTCTGTTATCACGAGTGTTGTTGAAATTTTGTAGGGACTTCATTATCCATGGATGATTTTGAATGATACTGGCATTTCAACAAAATTTATTTTAATTAATGAATGCAAGGTGTACTTCCATTTATTTATGTCACCTTTAATTTCATCAGTGTTTATAGCTTTTGTTGTGCAAGGTTTTCATTTTCATAATTAAGCTGATTCTTAAGTACTCTGTTTTTGGCTGGGGTACAAGGTTCTCTGTGCAGTTCAGGCTGGCCTTGAACTCTGTAGCCTAGGCTTGTCTCTGAACTTGCAGCACTCCTCCTACCTCAGCTTCCCAAGTACTGGGATTACAAGTTTGTGCCACTAGGCCCAGCTAAGTATTTTGTTCTTGATGCTATTGTAAATGCATTGGTCTTCTTGATACCTTTTTCAGATTGTTCGTTGTTAGTGGAGAGATGGAGCTTGTTTTCCTGTGATTTTGTATCCTTCAATTTTGCTGAATTTATTGATTCTAATGTGTTTTCTCAGGGAACTTCAGGATTTTGCATATTTAAGATCTTGTCATCAGCAAACAGATAATTCGACTTCTTTTCCAATTTGAGTGCCTTTTATTTCTTTGCCCAACCGAGCCTTCAGACCTCTGTTGAGAGGCGAGGGTGGCACCCTGATTGCTGTTCTTAGAGGAAAAGCATTTGGTCTTTCGCCATCGAATGGCCCTTGTTGTATTGAGATAATTTTCTCCTCTTCCAAGGATGTTCTGTGTTTTTATCACAAAGGGGCACTAAATCTTGTCAATTGATTTTTCTGCATCTTGAGACAATTTTTTCCTTTTTCTCTGTTAATGTGGTGTTACAGTGATTTTTCACATGCTGGGCCACCCTTGTGTTCCGAGTCAGTCCTTGTGTTCCGAGTTTGCGGTGTTCAGGCATTTAAAGGTGGTGCTTAGTTTTTGGTTTGCTAGGGTGAGGATTTGCATCGCATTCATAAGGGTTATTGGTGGCTGTAGTTTTCTTGTAGAATCTGTGTCTGGCTTTCATAGTGGGGTAATGGCCAGCATTGTAAGAATAGAAAGTGTTACTGGACATCCTCTTCAGTGTTTTAGGAAAGTGAGGAAAGATTGGTATTAGTTCTTCTTTAAATGTTTGGCAGGATCCAGCTATTTTATTTTTGTAAAATAGTAGTGTTACCAGTTTCATTTCTTAAATTAATTAAATTTAGCCTTTTTTTATTTTAGCCCATCAAGCTAAAGGTTTTTCAATTTTGTTAAATTTTTTGAAGTTCTTTTTTTAAGCTTCAGTTTCCTTAATAAAACCAAATTTTAAGCAGGTGTGGTGGCACATACCTACAATACAAACACTTAAGAGCCTGTGTGGCAGGGGGGTCTCTGCAAGTTCAAGGCCAGCTTGAACTACAAGTGAGACCAAAAAAACCCCTAAATTATAAGATATTTTTTCATTTATTCAGTTTATTGAAGATTGTGTGCTTGTCATTGTAAACGAGTTGAAGAATCAATAGAGATGGAGTTACAGTTAGTATCTGGCATGCCAGAATTATCCAGTTTGTTTGTTGAGGCAGACAAGCAAATGCATGCAAAAATTTGCTATTAGATAAGCATAAGCAGAAACTTTTAAGAATTTGATCAATATTAAATTCTTCAAGAATTGGGAAAGAAGCAAACAGCATCAGATAAGATTAATAACATATCTCAAAGAATCTCTTCTAAACATATATTGAATGGAGAGCTGTTTAATTTCACATAGAGTATTTGTTTTTGCATAAAATTATGTCTCACAACCTTTTCTATTGCCCACATTAATATATATGTAGCAGTTACCGTGGGCTCTGCACCATACCACTTACATATTTTTATCTTATAATCCTCAGAATGACCAAATGACTTTTATTATCTCCATTTTTTTATAGCCGTGATTCCAGGTTCATGGTGTGTTCTTGCCATTAGTACAAGCTTAAGTTTTTTATGTATATTTGTGTATATACTTGCATATTTATTTCTAGTACTAAAATAGCATTTTAGAAATCTGAAAGCTGAGAGTTAGAAGTTAAATGAATTGTCCATGGACGGCTCACTATAAATAGACCCTTGACCAAAACCAGTGTTTTATGTGATTTTAAAACTTGTGCTGTTAATCTTTGTAATTGTAGATAAAGCAGCTTTCATCACCTGTATAATCTCCCTTTCTGACTCTGCTTTATTCTTCCTACTGTTTGTCACTGCTTGACATATGTATGTATATTTTATGTACATCTCCCTTATGTCTGTCTCCCTTGTTTCCGTTCAATACCAGGCATTTTGTGGGTCCTTAGGGGGTAGTAGTTGATATTTGAATGAACAGATAGAATCATTGTACATAAAATTTTAAAATGTTAATAGATTTAGCAAGTTTCCTTCTCTTTATATTATTATTCCTATATTATAGCTTTACTAGCAAGATCATTATATGATCCATGCTAAAATACAGAATTTAATAATGTAAAAATAGGTATCTTTTGCTTAGGAAAACTATCTTGCCTTGATTACTTTATGGGCTTTTGTAAGAAAAATGCTCTTTATTTTCAGATCAATCTCTTTGGTAACTGAAACCTATTTATTTTTTAGATTATTATCTCAGTGTATGGAGTATTTTGATTTGAGGTGCCAATTATTAGATGATCTAACAAGTAAGTAAATGTCTAAATTTTGTTTGCAGTAGAGGAGTAGAGAAAATAGCTGGGAGACATTTCTAAATCTGACTTACCTATCTCAGATGTAAATGAGATTATTTTTTAAATAGCATATACACTGTGCATCAATGAAGTCTTTTTCTGTTATATACCCAACCATTATTGTATTGAGATTTGTTCATTTTTAAAATTATCAAAGGTTCGTATTTTAATTATATTAATACAGAGCTTCTATGAAGGGTCTTTGTAGTATAAATCTGATAGTTAAAGATTGATCATTGAAGGAAAGACAGACTATATCAAAGTATACTTAAAACAGTAGAAGTTATTTAATTAGGTGAATTCATTGTTAGGAATTCTTTTGTTAGAGTTGAGATTTTAATCATCTGTATTGAATCTTAAATAATACAAAGGTGTATTTGTATTTAATATTCTATGTAAATTTTAGTTGTTCATATGAAGGGCTACTTATTCTCCACTCTTTAGAGAGAATATGCTGCAGCTTATAGGAAATAAAATCAGAGTCAGGATGAACAGAAGTATTAATCAAAAAAGAAGCATACCTTATATGAAAGCCTGATAGTCAGAGTTTGGCTATGAGGTTCCTGGAGGCCAGAGGTACAAGGGAAACTTTTCATGATTCGTTAACTCAGTGCCCTACTAAGAATTTTGACACCATGAAGAGAAAATACTTTTCTTTTTGTAACTGATTTTTTCCCCCTTTCTTAGCTTCAGAAATGGAGCAGTTACGAATCAGCCCGGCTACCATGCTTGAAGATGAAATTACATGGCTAGATAACTTTGAGCCTAACCGCACAGCTGAGTGTGAGACTAGTGAAGCGGACAACATCTTACTGGCTGGGCACTTGCGGCTCATTAAGACCCTTCTTTCACTCTGTGGGGCGGAGAAGGAAATGCTCGGTAACTGCTGCTTCATTTTATCATGTGTCAGGATGCTTGAGTTCTCAGCTACTGCTGTAGTGTAGTTAGTGTATAATTGGGACAATAAAATAGTTGCTAAATGTTCTCTGGAAAATTTACCCCTTGGGAATACGAAATGAATCTACAATTCCAGTGGCTAACAAACATAAGGTATATTTACCTTTGTCAATAAACCACATAGAGAATTTTACAGTGTTCAAAATGGTTTAATTACAAAATTGGTTTTTGTTTGGTTTTTTTGTTGTTGTGTTTTGTTTTTGAGACAGGGTCTCGCTGTGTAATTCACGCTGGCCTTGAACTCACTGTGTAGCCCAGGCTGGTCTGGACCTCAGCAATCCTCCCAATGCGATGGGACTCATTGTCCCTGAGTGGTGAGATTACAGGCGTGTGCCACCACACCTAGTTTATAGAACTTAATACTAAGTAAAGATTATAATTAAAATGATTTGTCTCTTTTTACTGATACACACATTAGAAGATACAATCCTTTGTATATCTTTTAAAGATGATTCTACTCTGGGGAGGTAACCCCCAACTCGTGTATCCCCAGTGCCAGAGTGCACACAATATGTCCTGGGTCCCACCTATAATCTGAAAGTGTGTCCCATACTATAAATTATATCCAGAAAACAAACCACAAACGGACTGCCACTCTCATAATACACATGAAGCTCCATAAACTCTTCTTGGCTACAGGGGATCTGTAGAAAAGAGTGATTCTTAACCAGGAAAAGAAAGGCCCATCATTTTTACCTAAAGAAGGTGAACTTTCAAAGTTACGTAAACATGGATTTCCCTATGGCAAGAGTAAGAGCCTGTTATTCGTTCAGCCCCTTCTGCCTGTGGTGTTGACATCTGTATTTCCAGGGTGAAAGGTTGACTTCTCTTACTGTATCATAAGCTAATAAAGAAAACTCCCTCACTTGTCCACCTTGGTGCCTGTCCCCTTCCCTTCCACTCCCAGAGCATCACCTCGGAGGAATCACTTAGGAACTGAGCATTCAGCTGGGTGCACTGCTGACGGGCGGGCTTTGGGTGCTTCTGCTGCCCTGGTAGAAAAGTCCAAGATAGGGCTTGGAATGAAAGCTCGTGTTCATCCTCACCGTGAATATTGTGCTCTGTTCCAGGTTCATCACTCATTAAACCATTGCTAGATGACTTCCTTTTCCGAGCTTCTAGAATTATTTTAAATAGTCATTCTCCAGCTGGCAGTGCCGCCATCAGTCAACAGGACTTTCATCCAAAGTATGGAAAATGCACGTTGTGTTCAGTTTTGGTAAAAATTCTAATTCAGAACTTTAGTCCTAAAGGATTTTCTTAACTTGGAGTTCGTCTTCCATCTTGTGAGTCTTTGTATCCAAGACCCCATGTACTGTGTAAACAGATGCATGTGAAGATGCATAGTAAAGCCCCCTGACCCATGCGAAGCGTAGAGCAGGCATGTTGGTACCATCATCATCATCAGAGTAGAAGCATAGATAATAATGTAACTAATGTGGGCAGGAACAAATCCCAGGAGAAATGAAAGTCTTATAAGAGTTGTCTGCAGGAGCTGAGATGAGCCTGAGTGGTAGAAGTGCCTGCAGAGCTTAGCATGCATGGAGTCCCTAGTCCTAGGCTCCAAGGGAAGTCTTCAGGGTCACTCGGGAGAAAAGGATGGGTGCTATGATACACAGGCTTTGTTGTCTGACTGTGTTCTGGTAACTGCAGCTGCTAATTTGTTACAGTTGTAATTGTGGAAAGCAGCTTTCATAGTTTTTATGGGTAGAAATTGAAGTCCTTTGTAATGTTGATCCTGTTTAAGTGATATTTATGCTCCTGGAGAAGCCATCACCTGCTAACTTGCTGTGAATTCAGCTAACTTAAGAACATGAAAACCCGAGTTAATTGAGTAATATTGAAGAAACAGGATTCAGTAGTTACAGTGAAAAAAAAAAATTCTCATGGAATTTCAATATTTATATGAGCAAGGCATAATAAGCAATATTTACCATGTGTGAATATTTATCTACATAGAATATTAATTTGTTTGGGAGGGGCTTCATTAGAATTCTTGGATTGTCCTCTAATCCTGCCCCAGTCTAGTTTTAGGTTTAACATGATCCATGTGTGTCTTTAATTAAGGCAGTAGAAATACATGAGTATTTTGATTTGCAGTGGACATTTTAAAAATTTGAATGTTAGTGAACTTTGTGTTGAGGAATCCTTCCTTTCAAAGTAATACTTTCATATAAAGTATTTTTTATTTTCTTTGTTTTATTTTTATTTGTGGGATTGGAGATTGAACCTAGGACCTTCACACTAAGCTACAACCCCAGCCCTTTATTTCTTTATTTTTTATTTTGAGACAGGTTCTAATTAAATTGTTAAGTAGCCCAAGCTGGGCTTGAACTTGGGATCTTCCTCCTTTGCCCTCCCAGAGGACTGGGATTAAAGGCCTGTGTCCGCACACCTGCCTTATTTCTTAAATCACGTGCAGCACCTTGAATAGGAAAGGAAGCATTTTGTCTCAGCCTTTCGCATTGTGCTGAATGGTGTTCACAGAGGCTTCCAACCATTTCCCTCTGAAATCTTAAAGCAAGAAACTAGGTTTCAAATACGTAAAATGCTTTTTAGAAATGCTGCTATCATATATTACAGTAATAGAACAAGTTATTTAGCCTCTGTGTGTGGTACCTCCCTGCTCATTTCTTACTGTTCTTTTCAGTCTGAAAATCTAGACAAGGAGCAGAGGGACAGTGTTGACTCCATGACCATTGTCCTCAGGGCCTGATGCAGTGCTTGTCAGGAAGCCTCAGTCCCCCTTGGCCACCTCCACACTGCACGTGTGACTTTGCTGAGAGACTGGGTGTCCTCTTCTCTGTGTGTCCTTCCTACCATGTGATCCCCTCGGTAGTGAAAGATCAGAGAGCTTGCTAAGGAATACTTTCCCTGCATGAAGCCAGGCAGCATGGGAAGTCTGATTTCCTGCAGAATGCTAGTGATCGTTTATGTTACTTGAAATCATGTCCTTGAAAATTTTTGATCCTCAAGCACATAACATGTTTCGAGTATCTATTCTGATCCACATAGCTTTCTTTTTCTACCACTATTTCAAATTCCAAGAAGATAGCTGCGAAAAATTTGTCTTCTTTCCTGCTTTGATTGGAAGATAGTCCTTTCCCCTGTTGTATTTATTATAAAGTTCTCAAACTCTTTCTCCTCCATTCTTGATTTGTTCCTTACATGAGATCACTATGCAATCATAAGTGAAAGAATTTTACTACTTAATTTTCGAGCCAAGGAAGTACTTAACTGTAAACCATATTTATCCCTCCTGCATACATGGCCTCTAGGTTATTTAATTTCTGGCTTAGACTTGACCTAACTATGAGGAATTGCA
Organism: Hydrochoerus hydrochaeris; assembly: GCA_004027455.1. Classification (NCBI taxonomy): domain Eukaryota; kingdom Metazoa; phylum Chordata; class Mammalia; order Rodentia; family Hydrochaeridae; genus Hydrochoerus; species Hydrochoerus hydrochaeris. The sequence goes on from PVLA01001974.1 coordinate 208,408, forward strand.
GCTCTCATAATTCGTTGTTTTTTGTTTTGTTTTGTTTTGTTTTTTTGGGGGGGTGTCTTTTTGAAATAGGATCTCACTATGCAGTTCAGGCTGGCCTTGGGCTTAACCTTGTAGCCCAGGCTGGTCTGGAACTTGCAGCGATCCTCCTGCCTCAGCCTCCCAAGTGCTGGGATTACAGGAGTGCGCCACCACACCCAGCATGTATTTCCGTTTCAGGTGTTGACTTAGTTTAATTAAAGTTTAGCAAATTATATTCATTGTTGAAATTGACTTGTGCCTTTTGTTTTTAGGTGTAGTACAGTGAATAGCCGGTTGGCAGCCTATGAAGTCCTTGTAATGTTGGCTGATAGTTCACCTTCAAATCTTCAAATTATTACAAAAGAACTGCTTTCCATGCATCATCAGCCTGACCCCGCTCTTACCAAGGAGTTCGATGTAAGTTTCTAGACTGTGATGTGCTTGCTTTTTTTAAATGAAGGTATAAACATAGAACTTTAAGATTGTTTGCATTCTCCTTGCAATGAAGAAAGTCATTGTTTGCTTACAGTGTGCACATGTTAAAATCAGCTGTAAACTTTGTTATTATACTGATACACTCTGGTATATTACAGTGTTACCCTTTGAAAGAGGAGAGACATTTTCAAATTGGTCAGTAGTAATTTTCAGTGGAAAGTACCAACCTTTTTTTTTTTTTTTTTTTTTTTTTGGACCAGGGATCGAACTTGTGACCTCATGCTTGCCAGGCAGGCGCTTGTGCCACTGAGCTAACTTCCTGACCCCATACCAACCTTTTTAAAAAGTATCATTGTGCTGCCATAGTACCAGGCTCTGTCACACATTTCATGTTCCTTTGAATTCAACAAAGGTTATAGAGTTTACCATATGCTTAGAGACTCAAAAGTGACTTGACCTCAGAAATGAAAAGATGATCTCAGTCCTTCAGAAAGTGACAAGATGTGCAGTGGACAAGACAAACCCATCAGCAGATCATGTCAGTGTATGTGGTACAGTATCAGAAAAGGCAGGTCCTGAAGGCAGCCATTCTAATAGAGAGGGGTTTCACCACGGCTGGTGGTGTCTGGTGTCTGAGCTGCTCAGCGAAGGTGGAACCTGAAGTAGAGATTGAAGACTGTAGAGCCCAGGGAGGCAGGATGGGAAGGTCATTCCATTGCAGCAGTGGGAAGAGTATGCACAGGGCTATGGAGTCAGGAAACACTGTATCTCCCTAGTCCCTATTGTCCGTCTTTTATTTTCCTCATTTATTTATTTGTACTTAAGGTTTCACATGTAAGAGAAACCATTCACTATTTAAGCTTGTCTGGTTTATTTAACATTAGAAGACCTACAGATTTTTGCTGGTTGGTTGTTATTATGTAAGCATAGATTCTGTACTTGACGTTTGCGGGTGACCTGATGGTTGGAGTCTGACATGAGACCTGAGCTTCTGTTACAACCACATTTTAATGCCTCCTGACCATACCCTTTTCCACTTGGAGAGATGCCACATTGAACTTTAGTCAAGATGCTGTTTCTGGAGTTTGTTCTTACCCAGAAGAGCATTGTATTGAGATCTACAGTATTTCAGAACATTTACAAGTGGAATGATAAGTGTTTATTTGTTAGCTTATTAGGAGAAATTTAACAATGTTACCTTCTCTAAAGGAAGAAAATAAATTGAGCCTTCCTTGACTATCTGTCTGTACTGCAGGATTCCTCATGGCAAACCCTTCATATAAGTGTTTGTTTTATTCCCCAGAATGCTATCTCAGCTGTTAATATATTTTTAGCCTGCTTGCTTGATTAATGCCTTGCCTTTTTATTCTGTAAGCTCCTTGGGAATCATGGACCGTGTATATTTTTGTTCTTGTATGTCCCTGGCACAATGCCTGGAGTAGGTAGGCCCTTGATAAATACATGTTGAATGATAGGTACTGTGTACATGACTACACAAGTGAGTAAACTCACACATCTGCCATGCGCCCCGTGGGCTATGAACGCAAAGACACATTGAGATAGGAGTCCTTCTCCTTGGGTTTACAGCTGCAGAGGTGCACCGTGACTATGCTTCGCAACACACCGGACGGTTAAATCTGTGACTATTTCTGTCTCCTCTTAGACGTCCTGAGTAGCTGCAGTAGTAATGTGCCTATGGCTAAGGTGTCAATTCTTTTCTCTTCTCTTTTCCAGTACCTTCCCCCAGTGGATAGCAGGTCCAGTTCAGGGTTCGTGGGGCTGAGGAATGGTGGTGCAACTTGTTACATGAACGCCGTCTTCCAGCAGCTATATATGCAACCTGGGCTCCCCGAGGTGATTGATTGCCTTCCTTGTCTTGTTCAGCATGAGAAATAATGCATGCTTTGCCTAAAAATCATTACGTACTGATTTACTATTTCTCAGGTTTGGAAAAACTAGGCATAAGTGGGGACTGAGGGTTGCTCTTACTCACAAATTTTCATAAATTTGATATTCAATGTCTTGAGTTAATGTGATTTTTTTTAATTCCATGGGAAGTCTCACATTCTATTCAAGAAAATTACTAACATTTTTAACGTTTTAGAAATATATAGGCTATATTATTAGTGCCTTATAATAGCATAGTAGTAGTACTTATTTCTTTAGAGATGTAATATTATTAGTCCTAGTTTTTCCTAATCACACAGAGATGATTCATTATAATACCATCTATAAAATATTCAAGCTAAATACATGCAGAATTGTGAACAGATCCACCCATGCGTAGCTTTCTAGAACAGTGTGGCTTTCCTGTGTACGTGTCAGTTTCCTCTGAAGCAGATAAGTATTTCTAATCTGATACCCTTCTCTTTAGTCACTACTTTCAGTGGATGATGACACAGACAATCCTGATGATAGTGTATTTTACCAAGTACAGTCTCTCTTTGGGCATTTGATGGAAAGCAAGCTGCAGTATTACGTGCCTGAGAATTTCTGGAAGGTATTTCTCTCAATAATTTTTGGTAGATTTAAAGATATAAGCTGTTTGGGGTTTGGGTACATTTTACCCCAATTGATAATGGTTTCTTACCTTTGCTAACTCTTGATTAATCCCATTGCTAAGAACTTAATAAAAATGGGTTATACAGTTCTTGTTCAAACTGGCACTTGGTTTCAAATGATTAGAATGTTGTTGAGTAATGATTTTATAATTCCTAGGAATTTGCTAATCTTACTTTTGAGTCTTTCTCCTGTTATTTTAGGTCTTTGAAATATTTGTTCAGATTGTTCCTCTGAATGCAGGCCCTCTTTCCTAATGATTTTAAGTACCTGAATGTTGCTTTGCTCGAGTACAATAATGGAGGGTTCATTTCTAAGAAACTTCCACTTCACAGCTTTAGGTCTAACCCTGTGATACCCTCTGGTTCAGAGATGTACCATGATTCCAGGGGCCAGAGGAAAGCACAGATGGCTGAATTTAAGCTTGCCTTACTCCAGTAAAAACTTCTACATGCTAGCAGTGAATTTGGTTTTTAGAAGCATTTCAATGCTTTTTCATGTTTCTTTTCTACTATCTTCAGAAATTGCTACTTTCTCTTTAAACATCTATTTAATTCTTCCTGCATAGATTTTCAAGATGTGGAACAAAGAACTCTATGTGAGAGAACAGCAGGATGCATATGAATTCTTTACTAGTCTCATTGATCAGATGGATGAATATCTCAAGGTAATAAATAAGTCTTACCTTCCTGCCAGTTCCCCCAGACTCTAATTACAGTAGGAAAACAATGCCTCAGAGTTTGCAGTTACTATGAAACTGACAAGTCTACATTTATAATCTTAAACATCACAGCTATAGTTTAAACATCAGAACATACAGATCACTATCATTAACCGTTTCTTAATTAATCTAATACACAATAAAGTATATAATTCTTAATCTCTACTCCATAGTAACAACCGTTTACACCTGCATATTTTCACTGTGTACCCCTTGAGGTAGTCTGGCCTCATAGGACTGCTACAGCACCAGTGAACTGATGGCCCTTGCAGACAGTCTTGGAACTCAGAGAATTCTGGCAAAACAGACAGGAGGGGAACCAGATGAAACATTTATTTATAGTGCTACTTAAACGCAGAGTTTCCTCCCCTCCCCAGGGAAACATGTCACAGACTCCCTTGGGGCTCTGACTTCTAAGATTGCCAGTGTCAGCTGTCAGCACTAGCTTCTCCTTAGCACATACAATTTATCCACTTCTTTTCTTTGAAATAAGTCACAAATTTATAGCATTCTGCCCACAAGAATAAAGAAAGATTATAGTTACTTCTAAGTTGGTATTTGTGGCATGGGAAGTAGGGCTTGGAGGAATGCAGTCCTTGTCGCTGCCCTGAATGACCCAGCTCTCCTTTTTCACTATCCATCAGTCCCCAGCAGAGGCCACCACAGTGGCCCCTTCTATGGTTAAATTGCAATCTGTGTTTTATCTTGCGTGTGAAATATCCATAAGTTTTGGGGCTTTGGTTCAAATTTTAACTTTTTATTCCACAGAAAATGGGGAGAGACCAAATTTTTAAGAATACTTTTCAGGGCATCTATTCTGATCAGAAGATCTGTAAAGACTGCCCTCACAGGTTAGTGAAGTGTCATTGATACATGACAAGTGATCATCAGGGCTGGGTGAGTAGTGCAGTGGTAAATCATCTGTCTAGCATGCACAGAGTCCTGGGTTTGATACTTGGCACTGGAGGGACAAAAATGATCATTATTCTTAAATATTCTACAGTGATGTTATAAACTTTGCATTTGTTGCTATATCTCTCAGTGGATTTATAAATGTTTACTTTGGTTTTTATTTCCAAAATTTTTAGTGGCCCCCAGAAAATACTTGCAATTTTAAATTACCACAATTTGATTTTTTTTTACTTAGTAGTGTACTTTTAAAAGGTTGAACTATGCATTACTTTCACTGATTGTGAATGTATTTCTGTGTTCCAGTTCATATAGTTTCCAGAATTTACATTCATGGCTTTTCTCTCATTTCCCAATCAGATATGAGCGTGAGGAAGCTTTCATGGCACTTAATCTAGGAGTTACTTCTTGCCAGAGTCTGGAAATTTCTTTGGACCAGTTTGTTAGAGGAGAAGTTCTAGAAGGAAGTAATGCATACTACTGTGAAAAGTGTAAAGAAAAGGTATTACGTCTGCCTGTTTTAAAAAACAAGATTACCCAGGTGTGATAGTGTACGCCTGTACTCCCAGCACTCAGAGGCTCAGACAGGACGATCGCTGTGAGTTCAAGGCCAACCTGAACTACATAGTGAGACCCTGTCTCAAAAGACAAAGCACAAAACAAGCAAGATTAATTTGTTATTCATGTATTGTCTGTGTTTTCTGTAAAGTCAATATTAAAGGTTCTGTTGCCACTTCTGTTAGATGGGTCATTGCTTGTTTTACTTTAGTGGGAAAGATCTTTTCACTAATTATTTGCAAAAACAAACTATTTTGTTTTCTCTATCAACATAATCTTTACTTTTCTTTAGAGAATAACAGTGAAAAGGACCTGCATTAAGTCTTTACCCAGTGTCTTGGTCATTCACCTGATGAGATTTGGATTTGACTGGGAGAGCGGGCGCTCCATTAAATATGATGAACAAATAAGGGTAACTGTTTCCTTCCTGAAGTTTCTCCCACCATGCTCTTACCGCCTCTTCCCTGTCTTCTGTTTTCCCTGTCGTCTGCCCCATGAACAGCATCGTTAGGAATTCACTGCCAGTGTCTTGAGAAGCTAGGAGTGCTGGAAGAGAGTGTCTCCCGTGGGCAGCCACCCTAGTGCAGTGCATGCTTTCTGTAACATTCAAGTAGGACCTGCTTGCGCTTGGCTGCACTCAGCCCGTCTAAGATGTTAGCTCTTAAATCGAAGGATGATCCTCAGTTAACTAAGGAAACAGCCTTTTATTAAAGTGTCTTGCTTAATTGGGTACCTGTGTGTGTTCCTAATCGACACCACGGTGGTTCTGTTCCTTTTACAGTTTCCCTGGGTGCTGAACATGGAGCCCTACACAGTTTCAGGAATGGCTCGCCAAGATTCATCCTCTGAAGTTGGTGAAAACGGTCGAAGTATGGATCAGGGAGGTGGAGGATCCCCACGGAAGAAAGTTGCCCTCACGGAAAACTATGAACTTGTTGGTGTCATCGTGCACAGCGGACAGGCACACGCGGGCCACTACTACTCTTTCATTAAGGACAGGCGGTAAGGGTCTCCTCCCACAGCCCTTGGTGCCTCTCTGCTCCCCACCTTACCACCCACATCCACACAGTGGTGCCCTGTTCTTCAGGCTTACTCCACGTTTAGCTTTTAACGGTTTCTGGAACTGGTTTCATTGATTTTATTTCAAGGAGAAAAAGATAAAGAAGAAGGAAAAAAACCTAAACATTTCAAAACACATCAGTCGGGGCAGCAATGATACATACACTGCGCACTGTCATCCCCATATCATCTACCCAGAGCTCAAGACATCTGCTTTCGATTGTCTGAGCAATACCAGCACAAATCAATAGTATGATTATCTTAATGTTTTTTATGCACATATACATATACATATGTTGTTTCTTTCAGCTTCTCACACTAATTAGACAATATGATGTTTACACATGTGTGTCTTATTTATTTCACTGATGAGTATGGTCTCAAATTGCATCCATTTACCCATAAAAGTCTCCAGCTTATCCTTCTTTATAGCTGAGTAGTACTCCATTGTATAAAACTACCACATCTCTTTTTATCCATTCCTCAGTCATTGGGCGTTTAGGTTGCTTCTGGAACTGTATTTAGCTCTTCAGTTTGAAAACTTGTTTTAGGAACTAAAACCACTATTACTATAGTTTTCTTAGGTATTTTCAAATGCTAACAACTTGCTTTCGATGTAGATGATACATAGAGATAAGTGTGTAGGGGTGCTTGGTTTTTACCTTATCATGTCTGCTCTCTGGGCCCTAGGGGATGTGGAAAAGGAAAGTGGTATAAGTTTAATGACACAGTTATCGAGGAATTTGACCTAAATGATGAGACCCTGGAGTATGAATGCTTTGGAGGAGAATATAGACCAAAAGTTTATGATCAAAGTAAGTATTTACAGTTGGATATGTTCCACCTTTTTTTTTTTTTTTTTTTTGTACCAAGGATTGAACTTATGACCTCACGCTTGCCAGACAGGCGCTTATGCCACTGAGCTATATCCCCAGCCCCTCCACTGCTTTTCACTATGCAGTTTCCTATCCAGTTGGAAGCACCGTTCTTTATATAAAAACACATTGTATCCCTTTGCAGTGCAGCAGTTCTGTCTACAGAACCTGGACTTATGGACATCCAGAATGCGCAGGTCCCCGCTGCAGAGCTGTGGGGTGGGGCACCCAGGCACAGCGCACCACGCATGCGTGCTGGAACAAAGCCCCCAGTCTGTAACTGCCATGCTCTAGTGAGACAGTTTATCTTAACACATTCTAAAAGAATTCAATGAGAAGCTGAAAAAGAAAAACATTTAAGCTGCTTATAAAAAATGTTTCCACATAATAGAATTTGGAGTAAGTCAAGAGGATGAGAAAAAGTTTAAAAAAAAAAAAAAACTGATTTAAGAGTTTACCCCTAAAAATAGTTTCAGGAAAAGTAGTTCGGATTTCCTTTTTACTTTTTAATTAGAAAAGATGCTTCTAATAACTGTGCTTTAACACCGTGTGTATTAAGCAGTCTCTATTTGTGTCAGTTCTGCTGTGTTAGACTTCGCTGCCATCCCATGTATAGTATACAGTACCTAGTGAACCCCTTAAGGGCCGGGTTTCGTAGCACTACAAAAATTGGCTTTGATGTTGCTGCCTTTGCAGAAATAGTTAAATAAGGGCAGCTGTGATCCCACCCTGTTTCACAGAACATAATTTAACTATCACTTCTTTTGCTTATTTGGATTCCCGAGTATCTGCCTTCTTCCCCTTCCTCCCCATCCTACCTTACATCCCAAGAATGTGTTCTAATTCCAGTCCAAGAACTAGAGTAACTCCTCCTTCCATTCTAACCAGTATAAAGAACCATATTGTGCTTGTACTTTTTATTTAACAAATGTAATACTTGTAATTCCTTATGGCATTTGTCTTTAGATTGACAAGAAAACTTTCTTATTTACAAAAAACTTATTTCTTACTCTCTTACCATGAAACAGCAAACCCATACACTGATGTACGTCGAAGATACTGGAATGCCTATATGCTCTTCTACCAAAGGGTGTCCGATCAAAACTCTCCAGTATTGCCAAAGAAAAGTCGAGTCAGTGTTGTAAGGCAGGAAGCTGAGGATCTCTCTCTGTAAGTTCTCTTCTGTGTCGTTTACTTTGTGATTTCAGTAGGCAATATTGTGATCTTTGAGAATGTACTCTTTGGGTATAGAATTAGCTGAGCTAAGGAAAAATTCTGAAAAGTATTCTTAAAGAAGATAAAATAATCCTTTTTCTTGTATATTGCTGCCTGGACATTATGTCTTGGCAAGAATTTATTTTGAGTTTAGAAGCATACATGTTACTTCTTTCCAGAACTGAGATTTTTAAAATATTTTGGCAACATATATTGATTACACTTAATGTCCAGAGCATAATACTGTGTGGACAGAAGGTGGTTTTTCTAAGGTTCTCTTTTCAGCAAATTTGCTTTGTAATATGTAGGATTGAGAAAGTATACAATTTATGTATAATTCTAGAACCCTCTTTATGTGTTGGCCAGTTTTAGTAACTTAAAATAGTAACCACTTAATCCTAGAAAGCTTTCTGATTCCATCTCTCAGGTCAGCTCCATCCTCACCAGAGATTTCACCTCAGTCATCTCCTCGGCCCCATCGGCCCAACAATGACCGACTTTCTATTCTGACCAAGCTGGTTAAGAAGGGCGAGAAGAAAGGACTGTTTGTGGAGAAAATGCCAGCTCGAATATACCAGGTAAGAACCACAGACACAGTTGTAAGAACAAAGCCTGGTGGATAAGTTGTGTAGGTCCAGAGTCTTCTGGCTGTCTCCTTAATTCATTGTACATCCTGCACCACCTGCCTGACCCCACCAGTTTTATAAGGCTTTTGTGCCGGGTCACAGTGGCTATACAGTGAGTGCCTTGCCCAGCTGAAATTAGCTTATTTTAATCTGGAGAAAAAACCAAGTTAATGATCATAGTCTTTACATAAAGCTACTGTGACAGTGGTGACCATTATTTATTGAATTCTTTCTCTGCATTACAGATTTTAAATAAAACTAATTCTTAGAAGATGCGTGGAATAGCATTTTTCAAACAGAAAACCTGAGGCTCAGAAAAGTGGGGATGGCTTTACAGTGACACAAAGCAAGGATTTACGTTTAGAACTGTCTGGTTCCCCATTCCAGAATTTTTTTCATTGTGTAATTGAAAACTAAGTAGCCAGAACCAGAGAATGTTAGGAAAAATGTACAATCTTCTAGTACGAAGGAAAATTGGGCCATCTAACAGAGGGAGGTATGGAGACTCAGATACTTGGGAAAGCCCGGAATGTCAGATGTTACTGTTTTTCTGTTACTAAGTTTACTGGTACAGTTTAGAGATACATAGTGACCCCTGAAATTCAGGTTTGAATGCCCTGTCCTTCACACAGTCCAAGCTGCTTTTCCTACATTTCTTGACAGGGTTGATTAATGAATGATTGTTCACCTTTCTCCAACTTGTTACATTTGAAAGGAAGATTTTGCTCTTTCATGTTTTTCAAAATTCAAAGTGTAAAAGAAGGAAATTATTACCTATTTCTCAGTTTTGTAAACCTCTTTTTAGTAAAAATATATACATATTGTTTTACTTTGTTTCTTAAAATAATTGCACATTTTCCTTTCTAGATGGTGAGAGATGAAAACCTCAAGTTTATGAAAAATAGAGATGTGTACAGTAGTGATTATTTCAGTTTTGTTTTGTCTTTAGCTTCATTGAATGCTGTAAGTAGCTGGTTGAACTGTTACTTTTTTTTTCTTTGAAATAGGGTCTTTGCTCTGTAGGTCAGTCTGGTCTTGAACCCACTATGCCACGCTTAGGCTGGCCTCAAACTCCTGACACTCCTCCTGCCTTAGCCGCCAGAGTGCTGGTATTACAGGCCTGTGTCACAACACCTGGCCTGTACTGCTATTTTAAAGATGAGGATTATAGTTAAATACCTGTTAACTAATCCATCCAGTGATGTCCTCCTTCCTCCTTGTTAGCATTTAGCAATAAGGTTACATGCAAAGAGCTCCCCAGAAGTGCGTCACCTGCTGGGTGCTACAGAGGCGCAGCAGCATGCAGACTGTCGCATCTTGTGCTGTCAATGGCTCAGAGTTCCACAAACAGTGCTGCATTTTAAAGTGCCTTTGTTTCAGTTTTTTGAAGAATCCAAGAGTGACGATGAGAGTAAACTGATAGTTCCTATCAGTGCATAGTGAACTTTGGAAAGATGAATTTTTTCTAATTTGTAATCATATGTTGTTAAACTCAAGATTAAGTATGAAATACTTCTTTCTTGAGTACCATTATTATAATCTGCCAAAAGTGGGAGAAAATTGTTCCTAGTTTCTTGATCAGCTAATATTCTATGGCTTATAGGCTCTATTTTGATACTTAATTTAAAATTGAAGATACCCTCTTAAGTGTTCTAAAAAATGAAATGGAATATTTTCTATCATGAAGTGACCAGATTTTTCTTAACTTTACTGTGTGTGTCATTAGTCAGTTAAATAATCTGTAAAACTTCTGTGAAAAAAACAAATGCCCTGTTCTCTCTCTTAGACTAAATTAAAGCATCCATATTACCCTTGCATGGCAAAAGTGAGCTTGCAACTTGCCATTCAGTTCCTTTTCCAAACTTACCTTCGGACAAAGAAAAAACTCAGGTATGTTTTGGTAGTTTGTTGTGACAAAAGACACAATTTACAAATTCAGCTTTTTGAAGGGGTACTAGAGATCAAACTCCAGGCCTTGCATTTGCCAGGCAGGTGCTGCACTGCTGAGCTACATCCCTGGCCCTGGCCCTGGCCCTGGCCCTGGCCCTGGCCCTGGCCCTGGCCCTGGCCCTGGCCCTTAAAAATATTTTAAAGGTGACTATATAGTCAGATGGCCAAAATATGGTCTCTTAAGAAATTTTTAATCTAATGGGAAGGGTACTTAAAAGCAAGAAATAATGCATGGATTAGTGCATCTTTGGGAACTGTGCAGAGCATGTGCAGACGTGGGGATTAGGGTGACTTTAAAGGAAGGCGTTGGGGTTTCTGGAGCATTTTGAAAGGCAAACATAGAGAAATGTAGAAAGATCATTGCACAAACAACAGAGGAGCCCAGTAACCCCTGAAGACTCACCTTGGGGAGCATGAATGACTCAGAGCTGCCTTTCTGTAGTACTTCTAAGGGGACTCCATGAGCTGATACTGCGTGTCTAGTTTGGAACTTGGGAAGTGCCCGCATGCCCGAGGAGGGAGCTTGGGATTTGTTTAGTGGGAGGTCACAGGGCTTTGTCCTGGAGCACATTAATGAATGCACTGACTGCACCTTAATTCACCGCCGGCTCTCAGCTTCGGGGTAAGTCATTGTTCTGTGACTGAATGAGTGACAGATGAAGAGCTGAGCCATGGTTTGTGAGATGTGCCTACAGGTGACACTCGGTAAAGAGACCAGTGAGCTTCTGTCAGTCACTGAGTTCTTAGCCTTTTCTCTTTTGTCCATGAGTTATGGGCAGGGGATTAGGGGAAGATTTTGTGCTCACAGTCTTGAAAGGGACACTGATACATTGGCAGCTTCACTTTTATGCATAATAACCGAAGGCATAGTGAATGATGTGGCTTTGTTCATTGAAAAAGAAGACAGGATGTGCTCCTTTCCTTTAATGTCTGCATGGGATTACCTAGGGAACTTTTAACTGGTTACTTTCATTCATGAAATTTGTATGTGATATCTACATGTTATGCTAATTTCCTGCCATTTTTGAGCACTGAGGAACTTGGGAGTCATATAAGGTCATGAATAATACAGTCATGTCGCTTTTCTGTCTAAATATATTCCATAAAGCAGGATATTAATAGTTGTAGCAATACTGTATAAAAATGTTGCTGTAAGCTATTCTGCAAGTGAACATTTCATGAGTATGAATTAATTTGCCAAACAAAATGCTATAAATCTGGCCTTTTTTTCTAATAAAAATTGTTTGATGAGCCAGGCTTGCTGGTGCACTCCTGTAATCCCAGCACTTTGAAGGCTGAGGCAGGCGGATCATTGCAAGTTCAAGGCCAGCGTGGGCTACAAAGTGAGCCCAAGGCCAGCCTGAACCACAGAGCGAGACCCTGTCTCAAGGAGACCAAAAAAAAAAAAAAAATTGTTTGATAAACAGTAGAGTGAAGTCCAAAATTTAAGCTTCTTTATACATTTTTGTCTGGGAACTGGAGAGAACAGAACTGTCACATGGGAAAACCTCAAAGGATGGAGGGAACCAAGTTCTGGGTATACTGAGCTGTTGAAGTGTCAGGGAGAATTTACCATCCACGCTACCTACCATAGCTAGGTGGCAGATGGCTAGGCAGACAGATGGGCAGGCACCATGGTGTTGCTTGCTGGGCCCTAACATTGCTTTTTGCTTTGTAAAAAGGGTGGATACTGAAGAATGGATTGCTACTATTGAAGCATTACTTTCAAAAAGTTTTGATGCTTGCCAGTGGCTTGTTGAATATTTTATTAGTTCTGAAGGACGAGAATTGATAAAGTAAGTACCAAGATCTTTTAATCAGAAGAAATCTCTTTCCCTATGATTTAGAAGTGCCTCACCTTGACATTGCCTTTCTAATTGGAGTCCACTCCCGCTCCCTTCCCGCAGCAATGGGGGATCCCTCAAGCTGCGGTCAGCATGTGGAAGGAGAAGGTGTGAGGCAAACGGGCCCGGTGTTCACAGGTGTGGGTCCTGCGGTGGCTCCTCCTAGGGACCCACAGGAGTGGCAGGCAAATAGGCAGGCAGGCGGTCTGTGGTTACTGCACTCTCTACCTGCTGTCTGCCTGTGTTCAGATTCTGGCTGAAAATTAGTTTTCAGACATCTACTGAATGTACATTACCCAATAGTAGTTTACCCATGTACCTATGATTTTAAAAAGTAATTTACTTTTCTGGTTAAGAATTCACAATGCTGGGCCAGGGATTTAGTGTGTAAGTGTGCATAAGTGCCTGCCCAGCAAGCGCAAGGTCATGAGTTCGACCCCCGGTACCAAAAAAAAAAAAAAACAAACAGTGCTGCTGCAGACACTGTGAATGTCCACACTTTTTACTCTCGGTCATCATTCAGTTAGCATCACTTTTCCTTGGTGAGTTGAGCGGAGCAAGTACCTCCAGTGTCACGAGAGGGTGTCTGTCTCCTCTGCCTTAGCCATCAGCGTCTCACATTAACTCGTCCAGCTTCTTCCCCGTGCCCAGCCTTGGGTGTCACTGAGAGTAGATCACGCTGCCACCCACTCCCAGCTTTCGCTTCCCTCCTGTGCTTTTGGAGGAAATGCTCTCTCCTCTCAGAGTGAATCTCTACACGTGTAGCCTTCTCAAGTGAGTTGGCTCTTGAATTATATCAGCTTGTTCTTGCATCTTTCCCATCTCAGTCACTTCAGTCAGTCATCATACAGATGTGTTCTGTGATCTCCCAGCCTGAACATGCAATAGGAAATAAAGAAGCTACAGTCTGATGATGGTAGAGAACTGATCAAAACTTCCTTTCTTTCTTCTTTGCCGGGGGGACTTCCAGTGCTTGGACCTAGAGCCTTGTGGACACTGAGCAGGCACTCTGCCTGCCACGGAGCAGATCCCAGCCCCCTCCATGCCTCCTTTACCTCGCCTCTGCTGCAGGCATTGCTTTACCTATGATGGCTCTGCTCCCCACTCCCCCAAGCTGTCTTCACTCAGCAGCCAGAGCACACTTTGTGAAGCAAATTAAGTGACTTGACTTTTCTGCTGGTAGAGTTCTTCAGTAGATTCCCACTGCACTGTGATAAAGTCTAAAGTTTTCATTGTATTCCTCAAGACCTTACTAGATCTGGTCTTTGTCCGTCCAGGCTTGCCTTGTGTTACTTCCTAGCTGACCAAGACCTAGCCATCCTGGCTCACTGGTTCACAGGACACACTGAGCCTTAGCCCCTGGCACCTGTTACTCCCTCTCTTCTGCATAGTAAGTGCCTCCTGCTCTCTGTTAGATGTCACCTTAGCTAACACTTTTCCACATTTTGAGTCCTATCTGTAGTAGGTTTGCCCTATTGAACTGCTCCCTGTGTTTTCCCTGTGGCCCCCACTAATCTGAAGCTTCTTGCAAGCAGAAGCCAAGCCTTTGAAGTAGTATGTGCCTGACCCTTTAGCACTACAATAATTATGCACCCATTTTTCCAGTCAGATGTGAAATTTAGTATAAAACTTAGCTATGTATTAAGTGTCAGAGATGATGAACGTTCAGAAGGAGTGCAACAAACACTTCATTCCTACCAATTGCTTTGTGTTCATATGTTTAAGGAAATAATTATTTTCTTTCTCTGATTACGTCTTTCTTTAGAGCCTTCAAGACATCTGAGGTTGTTACTGTTATATCTAGAAAAAGTGTACTGGAACAGGTTGAGTAACCCTTACCAAGGAGTTTTTCAGATTATTTTAAAAGTTGGAATGTTTGTATACCTAGAGCCCAGAGGTCATTTTATGCAGTATTGTTAATCATTTTGTGCATGAAATAAATAGTTTCATGGTGTGGAGTTTTTCACTTGGGGTGTCATGTTGGCAAGCAGAAAATTTCAGATGTTGTTGCATTTTGGATTAAAGATCCTCCACCTGTACTAACATTTTAGTGACTAAATATGAAGAGGGAGCCTGGTGCCAGGACTCGTGCCTGCTTTCTTAGTACTGAGGAAGACCAAGGCAAGAGGGTCACAAGATGCTGTCTCACAAAATAAAAGGGCTAGAAAAATAGCTCTGGTAGAAGGCCCTTGGATTTGTTTTCCAGTATCACCAAGAGAAGAAAAGGGCGCTGCTGCCTTACATCAACACCTCAGTGTACTCCTGCTTATGGTTAAAATGTAGTTGTAATTATAAAAAATTAAAAGTAACTGTTGCTTACAAATTGATCTAAAGAGACTAAGACTACTAACATGAAGGGTATTTGGCACACGCATTCCCCACCCAGCGCTGGAGATTGAAACCACGACCTCACACTCTACCCTGAATCAGTTTATTTTGAAGCAAGTTCTCAGTTCTTCGAGATGGTCTTGAACTTGGAATCCTCTACCTCAACCTCCGGAGTAGCTAGTATTACAAGCATGCACACCACTTTTACATCTAGGAAAAGCTTTTACTTGTGAAAAACTTTAAACGTATACAAAACTAGACAGAATAATGAAGTCCCGTGTGCCCTTCTCCAACTTAAGTTGGCAACATTCTGCTCTTCTTGCCCAGTTCTCTCACATGGGAAAACTCATAGTACACCTTCCCGCTCTATTCTGAATTAAATTTCAGTGTATGTAAGATTCACTGTAAATTTTTCAGCATGTGTTCTATCAGGTAAAGTTTTTAAAACTACATAAGCAATTTATCTTCATTACACCAGAACAAAATGTTGTCTGATACCCAGACCTCTCAGAGATAATCATTTTACCATTGGGTTTGTACAGATCTGGATGTGGTAAACTCCAGACTGGCCTGTGTTTTGTGTCTCTTAAGACCCTTTCGGTTGCTGAGACTGCTTTGCCCCACCACCCTTTTCTTTGTTCCTCTTTTGGGGGTGAGGAGATAGAACTCCCTGCTCCTGGACCCCTGCGTCCTTCTGCAGTGCTGTTGTAGGAACTGTGGTGTTCTTTTCTCTCTCCCTCCTTCCCCTGCCTTTTCTCACTCACTCACTGTCCTTGAGCCCAGCTGGCCAGAGTGTTTGAGGACTATCTATTGGCAAAGGATGGTTGGCGTTCACCAGGTGGAGGCTGGGGGGTCTGATCTCACCTGATGGCGCCTCATCTGCCTGGCTCACATGGCACTAGCAAGGCTCAGCGGAGGTGGGGCCCCCAGCCCCCCTTGCCTGTGAGGAAGCACCCATGTGCTCTGGAGACTGAGCTCATGCCTCTGCGCCCTGGCAGGTGAGCCCCGTGCCAGCAGGTAGGGGTGCAGAGTGCTGTCATTTTCTTCATGGCACATTTCCACTTTGTTGTAGGATTTTCTTGTTGGAGTGCAGCGTGAGAGAAGTACGAGTTGCTGTGGCCACCATTCTGGAGAAAACCTTAGACAGTGCCTTGTTGTATCAGGATAAGGTCAGTCTCATTTTTATAATTTCATTTGTGTGTTGTGCTTTTACTAGATGTTCACAGTTGCATGTAATTTGAAAAGAGAGCCTAACAGTCGAGTCCGTGCAACCCATCACACACAGCGCACCTCCTGTGAACTGCTTTCTGAAACACACCAGAGAAAAAGGCATTCTCGCCCCCTCACAGTTCAGAAACCACAGCAGGCAAGAAGGTCCTTCGGTCTGCTTCAGGGTCTTCTTGCAGAGTACCCTGGTCAGAGCCCTCTGTTGAATCAGTGCAGGGTTTCTGAACGAGACTGACTTGAGGCTGGAGCTGGTCTGGACACTGCGCGCGTGCGCACACACACACACAGGCGTTCTCCTTCCCCCACGCACCATTTCCACACCTAGACCTGCAGCTGGCAGCCACACCAAGGAATGCTGTTCATCTAAGAAACTGGGCAAAGCAGTTCGTTCCTCGGTCTCTGTTACTCCCTAAGCTTTGTTTCTGTTCCTCTGAATTTTGTCTTCTTTCTAGCCCTACTTTCTGCACCATATTCTCTGGTTACTGTGGTACCACATATACACATGTTAAAACAAACTGTGGTGTTTATTCCTATCTTTGATCCTCAGAGACCTAATTCTTACAAACCTTAACAGCACATAGTGTAAATCTGATTAGTCCATCTGTTACGAAGTCCTAGCAAACACAGTTACTTCCCAAGTTTGCTGTTTCGAACAGCTGACACTCCATGGAAAACTTTGAAAAATATTTTCAGAACAAATTGGCTGGCGGTAGTGTGTCTCATGAACTAAATGCAAACTCAGTGAATCACTGCTTCAGATTCAGTTGTTGGCTTTGCTATAGAACCTTGAGTGAATCACTTGAGCAATATATCGATATAGATTTGGTGCTCGGCGCCAAGTACTCAGCACCTATGGCATTGCCGGCCCAGGGTGCACTCTTAGACTAGACAAGCTTAGGAAGCCTTACTCGGTCTTGAAGTGAGCAGGAAACCAAAAAGACTTAGAGGTCCAGGAATATATAGCTCAGCAGCATAGCACCTGCCTGGCAAGTGCAAGGTTCTGAGTTCGATTCCCAGTTCTAAAACAAAAATAAACAAACAAAAAGACCTTGGCTCCAGGAAGCAAGCAGTTGAAGATTCCTGCAAGGCAGTGGTTTTCCTTAGCTCAGTGGCAGAACTGTTCCTCACACTGTGCCTGAACACAGAATATCCTGAAGTAGTATTGCATTGAAATTCCCCTGTGGACGTTTGCTAAGCTGAAGCAAGAGTCCTTATATAAGGACTATCTTACTCCCCAGATTCTTCCCCTATATCTGCCCAAACAAAGGACTAGGTAGAGCCAGCGCAGTCTCCCTCCAGGCGGGGTCAGGCAGCGCAGCCTGGGAGCCCTCGCCCAAGGAAATGCCGTTTCATACCCGTTCATCCCAGTTCGTGTATTCTTAAGTGGATTTTTCCCTGTAATGGAAATGCCTCTTGCCTCCCACTTGATACTTCACTTACTGAAAATGCTGTTTTACTCCGTTCACAATGGGAGTATTTCAGAAGCCTTTGAGTACTATCTCCAGGGGGATGGATTAATGAGAGTAGGAAGGCTGGACTTCTTATTCAGCTCACAAATGAATGCCCAGGGCCTTGTCAGAAACAGTTGGGGTGGGAGGGAAAGAAGAAGCAATGTCATAACCAAAATGGATTCTAAACAAATAAAATGTTTTTCAAAGCTTTCCATGAGGCGTCCGCGGGCTTCCAAGTAAGTTCCCAGTTGAGTCAGTATTGCCGTGTCTCACTGTCAGGCTGTCGCTCTCCATTCGCTCCATCGGCTTGGTTTCTAGCCTCTGCCTGTGTCTGTGTTTTTCTTCTCCGCGTCTGTGACCATGTGAGGATCAGCATAGTGGAGGTAGGGATGCGGAAATTCTTCTCCCCACAACGCCAGGCCTTTGTGAGAGAGAGGAGTCGTCTCTGGAGAAATGTGGCCGTTAGGCAGCGCAGTCATAGGCAACAGAGGAAATAAAAGTAGGCTTTTCTTTCTTACTAGAGAATCAGTGTTTCTGGACAGTAAAACTGGTAATTCTGTTTTTGCTCTCCAAAGCATAAATCCATCTGAATATGAGACTGGTTGTATCAATTTCCTTTTGTCCTTATGGTGCTGTACTTCAGAGGAATCCCGTTATAATTGTTTTATGTTCTTTTTCTTTGTATAATTTTCTTTTCCTCTAAGCAGTTAAAAAGTCTTCATCAGTTACTAGAAGTACTACTTGCTCTTCTGGATAAAGATGTCCCAGAAAATTGCAAAAACTGTGCTCAGTACTTTTTCCTGTTCAACACCTTTGTGCAGAAGGTAGATTTTTTTTTTTCTAATACATTTTTCTCTTACAGCAGATCTGTTATCTAAGAAATTTTATGCCTGGAAAACGTATAGATTGCTTACTATATGTTCTGTGTCATATGACTTTGTGAGTGTTTCATCTTAGAAAACCTAAATTAATGAGTTAAAGCTAGGGATTTAGCTCAGCAGCACAGGTGCCTGCCTTGTAAGTGCGTAGTCGTGAGTTCAATCCCGGCACACACACGTAAAAAAAAATTAGTTAAAGTACTTGTAAGAATTCTTGATGCAGACAAGTTTCTTTACTTGTGGATAGCAGTTGAAGTTTGTTTACATGGTTAAGCTGGGCACGTTGGTGCACGCGTATGATTCCAGCTACTTGGGAGACTGAGGCAGGAAGACCCCAAGCCCAGCCTGGTACCTCAGAATTAAATCATGAAAAGGGATAGGGGTATAGCTCAGTGGTAGAGCACCTCTGGCTTCAATCTGGAGTACCATAAACAAGATGACAGACTAGCAATTGCATGTTTGGCAGCCATTGTGAAACAATGGGAGGCTCGTATTTTAAACTGAGATTTTAACAAATACTTGCTGTAACATTTTAAAACATATTGAATCCATCGAAGTCTGAATATAGCTTCTTTTTAAAACAAGTGCTGGCTGAGAGTGTGACTTGTTCTCCCTCCTTGTCTCGTGGCAGCAAGGTATCAGGGCTGGGGACCTCCTCCTGCGGCACTCGGCGCTGAGACACATGATCAACTTCCTGCTCGGGGCTGGCCGGCAGAACAGCCAGGTAAGGCTGGCCTGCTGCAGCAGCGGGCCTCACTGCGGCTCCCCTTTCTTTCATAGAGGCCCCTGTCAGGTAGTATTTAGGCTTTAAAGTTGTGTGGAGATCAGTCACTTCTCAGCTTCTGCATGGAATTGTAGACTAACACTAGTAACCCATGGAAACAGTTGGCCAGGATGACCTGCCGTATGAGGTATAACTCCATGGGCAGGGAAGGACGGGTCATAACAGGAGAGGGCAGGGCTCAAAACTCCTCAAAAAATAAGGTGTTAGGGTCCCCTGCTTCCTTTCCGGGGCTGTGAAATTTCTGGGTGGTGGCTGGAATTCAGATGGGACATGGTAGGGTTGTAAAGCATGTGATGCTGCAGGTACATGTGATAACTTTCCATCAAGCAGAGGCCACTCTGCGTAATGCAAGGGCTGGCTGCATCCGGGACTGTCCTGCCTGAAACTCCTGTTGATGTGTTTCCCATCCATGACACAGTGATACCTTAAGTAGTCTAACAGCTCCAAGTGTGAACTCTCCACTACTCAAACAGCAAAATTCAGAAAAATCTGCTCAGTGTTGATAACTTTGCTCAGTAGTTGACCTGAAAATCAGACTTGAAAAAGCCTGTGCAAGCCGAGAGCAAGCCACATGCCATGGACACAGAGGGCTGACACTCAAAGCTAAGCATCGCCCTCGCCTGGACAGCGTGCAGAGCTCGTGTGTTATTGCATTAAACGTTTGTCATTGTGCTTTTTTCCCCACACTTTATTTACATAAAATATACCTGTGGCACCAAAGAAAGTTAGTGGTGTCAGCAGTAAAGCTAAAAGGAAACCTGAAAACCACAACAGAGCTAAAACATCACTGCAAGGCCAGGTGTGGTGACACATGCCTGTAATCCCAGCACTTGGAAGGCTGAGGCAGGAGGACTGCTGTAAGTTCAAGGACAGCCTGAGGTACAAAGGGAGTTAATTCAAAGCCAGCCTGACCTATATAGGTAAATCCTATCTCAAAAAGACAAAAAAAGAAAGAAAAAAAATCACTGAGAAATCTGTTAAAGTTCTGGAAAAGAATGTATAACTGTTGGGCCTCAGAACCAATTTTTCATTATTTCTTATGGAAAACATAGGTTCAGTTTTTGAACTTTTCAGTATTCAAACACATATGTGGAATGAAATGTGCTCGACAACCAACATATCACTGTCTTTCTTCTATATGATAGATTTAAAATACATAGAATGTTAGCACACAGTAATGCTAAGTACAGCTTATGGACTGCCTCTAACAGTCCAGACACAGCTGGTCATGTGGTGGGGGGATGTCAGGCACTCACGGTTCAGTAAAATAGGTAGTTTCTTCCCCACTCTCAGGCAAAAACTAAAGCATGACAGACATGTTAGACCCCGAAGTTAATGTGTCTGTCAAGTGGGAGATTCAGACCCAGCGCCTTTCTCTGGCATGCCTGACATCGCCCAGGAAGCTTCTCCCCATCCCCACTTCCATGCATCCCGTGCTCCTCAGCTTCCTGTCATGTCACCCTGCTGCTCTTAGGCTTCAGCCATTCTAATACTGCACGTAATTTCACCCTGGGTGTTGTGTGTTGGGATTATAATACTGTTTTCACCGTAAGCTCCATGGACACCGGTATTCTATTTAAATTTACTGCAACTCAATGTGTATGAAGTTAGTGTTAGTTTGCACTTGTGGAACACATTTTCTTTGTGTTTCACTGGGTCGGGCAGTTGTGCGTCATCGGTACATGCAGGGTCTCAGAGAACACGCCCACACTCCTGCAGCATGAAGAGTGCTGGGGCAGGGCCAGTGTGGCCACCAGTCTCCGGGCTCACGTGTTTGCTGTTACGCTGAGGTACAGGAAAGTTGCCTGGCTTGTCATGAGCACTCAGGACCTAAATGATGCTCCTGGATGGATAAGCAAATGAGTTGGATGGTTGTACAACCTGAGTCAGTGTGTTTCAGTGGAAATCCTTCAGAGTTTCTTAAATCCTGTGGCTATTTGTATTTGATCTCTTCTACAACAGGCATTAGAAAATTATAGCCCATTGTTTTGTGAACCAGCAAATTCCACCCCTATCCAGGCCTACACAGCACTAAAGTGTGTCCTGTCTTTGGTGACAGATTCGCCGTTGGAGTTCAGCGCAAGCGCGGGAGTTTGGGAATCTGCACAGTACGGTAGCATTACTTGTCCTGCACTCAGATGTCTCTTCCCAAAGGAACGTTGGTGAGCTTTTCCATGTCTTCATATGTCTGAAACAGAGGAGAAGCTGGGTGTCTCTACATAGAGTACTGATGTCTACAGTTGAGTGGATGCCCCTTACTTCTTAACTGTTTGGTATCT
The DNA here is from genome assembly GCA_004027455.1 of Hydrochoerus hydrochaeris. Lineage (NCBI taxonomy): Eukaryota > Metazoa > Chordata > Mammalia > Rodentia > Hydrochaeridae > Hydrochoerus > Hydrochoerus hydrochaeris. The sequence goes on from PVLA01001974.1 coordinate 230,124, forward strand.
GAGGAACACTTTTTGTGTAATTACTGTTAAAGTTCACCATATCTTACTAGTTTGCCACGAGAGAAAACAAGTTGGTCAGAGAAGACAAGTTGGTCGTTTACTTAGAGTTGTGTGTGTGTGTTTTAACATTTTAGGCATAAAGGCTAGAGTTCATTCATCACAGTAACTTATACAACTGATACATTGTATAGTGAAAAAGTAAGCAAAGCATGGGTTGGAGTTTCCTAGCTGTTTGAACTTGACCAAGCCACCTGGCCTCTCTGATCATCAATGTGAAAAGAAAATATAACTACCTAGGTATAACAGGATTGAGATAAAAAATTAACTTCATAAAAAAGGGGTTCAGAGATAAGTGAGTAACATGTATTTTAATGTAAGAAAGAGTTGGAAGCATTCCCTGTTTTGTCACCAGTAGCACAGTCACAAAGACACAGACTGTCCCATATGATTATGCAGTGTCCTTATCTGTGGTACCGCGTTTTCATACATTCTGAGACTTGGTCGTGGCAGTAACAGCTGTGCCACAGTGGACCGCCTGTGTTCAGTGTGCTCTGTGTGCTGCCCTTTTATTCTTAATTGTTTAATCCCCGCAGCAGACCAATGAGAGGTTCTTTCTGTAGGAGAAGAAAGTAAGAAATAGCAGTTTAGTGATTTCCACAAGGTTTCACAGCCTTGAGTGTGAGTGTGAGCCCCTGCTCAGAGGCTGTGGTAGAGTTGTCCTCTGGCCAGAGTGACCTAGAGGCAGGAAACTAGAAAGAAACCTCTGAGCATCATTCTGATAGAAGGTGCTTAGTGGCTCTCAAGGGGTAGGGGAAACACTTACAGATAGAGTTTGCTTCCTAAACTCTGACTCATTTGTCTGAACAATAAAACTTGGTAGGTGTGGTGGCATACACCTGTAATCCCAGCACTTGGAAGGCTAAGGCAGGAGGATCGATGCAAGTTCAAGGCCAGCCTGGGCTACTTAGTGACCTCAAACCCAGTCTAAACTATATAGTGAGGCCTTGTCCAAAAAAATACAATAAAATAACAAAACTACCAAATTTCGTGAAGTTGATTTTATAGACAAAAATCAGAGTCTCTGCATCCTTCTTTTTCTGGAAAATGAGGTAATTCCTGCTATATGGGTCAAATGTGCTTTAACCTAGATGGTGATGGCCATTGTTCAAGGACACTTGAGGAACAAAAACACCTTGCCCGGTGTCTCTCGTAGAAGTTGTGGGCATTTTTTCACACACTGCTTGCCTCTTTGGAAGATTACCTTGGTGGGAATCACTAGGGGTGCGCAGCACCAGGCAAGGTACCCTTTAAAGGCACCTGAGGATCAAGCCTGTGTGTGAGAATCCTGTGGGTCTTCATTTCATGGAATAACATCAAGTGAGACAGGCTTTGTTTTGTGTTGCTTCTTTGGTCTCCTAAAGCTCCTGGCATATTTAAACAGCAGCCACCCATCAGCATCGCTCCCGGGAGTCCCTTACTGCCCCTCCATGAGGAAGTAGAAACCCTGCTGTTCCTCTCGGAAGGGAAGCCTTACCTGTTGGAGGTACATCTGTACTATTTCTGAGTTTTTTATTATTTTTTATTACTTTCTCCTACTTGAGGAAAATTACTTGTTGCCATATTTTGCATGTTATTCTAACAAAGAGTACTGTTAAGAGGAGGATTATTTAATACATCTGTGCCAAAAAGGCATAATTTGGGCTGAGGGTGTAGCTCGGTGGTAGAGGACTTGCTGAGCCTGTGGAAGGCCCTGGTTTTGATCCTCAGCCCTGCAGTCAATCTGTCAGGAAGGTAAAAGAGACACTTTCTAGTACTCACTTCAGCCAAGATGTGGGCCAGTTACCCTCTAGACCATATCAGAAGGATTATATCCCAATTGCTTGTGTGTCCCTGGTCCCAAACTCCTACAGCTGTGACTGCACATGCGGTTAGCCTTGTGGGCATGTGTGGCCCTGCCCTGAGTGTCCCTCCTCCAAATTCCACCTTCCAGAATCAGGCACATGGATGTGAATCTGTGGACAGAATACCATAGTGTTTTTTAAAATTACATCAACGATGTGTGCTACATATTTTTTAAACTAAGTGTTATTTTTTTGGACCTAGCTTTGTTCAAGGTCTTTTGTCTTTGAAAATTGATGGAAGTGACTCCAGGAAAAAGGGCACACTTGCGATCCTGAGTTGTGTAAAAAGCCAGACTGACTGACCCTGCGGGCTGTCCAGAGCCCTCTGACTAGAAATGGTTTTGAGGCAGTGTTGATGTTCTTGAATCTGGGTAAAGTCCGGAGAAAGCCAGAACAGACCCGTGTTAACCAAAGGGTGGGAGATGCTCACTCTCTGCCGCCCACCGCCAGGTCATGTTTGCCCTGCGAGAGCTGACGGGCTCGCTGCCAGCGATCATCGAGATGGTGGTGTACTGCTGCTTCTGCAACGAGCGCTTCTCCTTCACCACGCTGCACTTCGTCAAGGTACGGCCCGGCGCGGCCGCGCACCTCTGTGACACTGCTCCCCGGGCGGCTGACAGGACCGTGTGCAGACAGTTTAAAAACGGAGAACTGGGAAGACCTCATAATCCCATTCTTGAATATCCTTTCTTTATTTTATATTACATCCTTTTATATTCGTGTATGTTGACATAATCAGGATTTTATTAATGTTGCTGTGTCTTTTTCACTTTATAAGTAGTGTCATTAAAAGTTACCTGAGTTGGTTTCATCCTCTCATGTACTATAATCTACTTCACCTTTTTCTTCCTAGAAATGCACATTCACATAGGGTTTGGTTTTTAACTAGGTAAGAATAGTACTTTATAGTTAATAATAATGCTGTGGGTGACCATTATTATGCAGAATTCTTTTCCACTTTCACAGTTTTCCCACATAATGCTTTAAGAATCAAAAGTAGGGTTTGCTCACCTTCTAAAATAGTATGTAATTATGAGCTGAAAGAAAGTAATCATTATCATTCAGAATTGCTTCTAGCAGACACCAGACACTGTTCCCAAGCATTGCATATTTAGTCACTGAATTCTTATGCAGTTCTCTGTGGTGGATCCTTCTCCGTTTTATAGTTGTAGAAACTGAGGCATAGAGTAAGGAATTTGCTCAAGGTCACACTACTAGTCAGTGACAGAGTGGACTTTGAACCCAGGAACGTGGCTCCAGGGCCCACAGCCTAACACACTGCTTCTGGCCTCCCTCACCATCGCTGGAAAAGCAGAGCACACACTCGTCATGTTTATTCTTTACCTAGATTATGTATCCGTTCTCTGTGAAAACTTCAACCATACACACAAGGTCAGAGTCTAGTGTAGTCACTCCTGGTCATCTTTGTCTCTCTTCCTCACTCTGCACAAGAAGCAGTGTTGTCACATGGCTGTGTTTCCTGCCCGCTGCTCTCCGAACGCACACTGTGTACACTAGTTTCTGACCACAGAAATCCTACTACGCCTTTTTTCTAGCATCAGGAGTTACAGTTGTGATATATGTAGTGTTAGCAAGTAGGAGTATCTATGGATTATGTCTTGAGGCTCTTGAGCAAAAGACAAAAGATGTTTTGCTCTCAGCCTTTGTGTGCATACCTGTGTCAGAGGTGATTGAGTTCCTGTCTGTGCTGTACACGAAGTATATGACCTGGGGCATGTTCCCCTCTGTAGGAACAGCATGAGGGTTCAGTCGGGTATGGCATGTGAAGTGCTTAGTGCCAGAGCTGGCAACTGGGAAGTGTGGTGTGACAACACAGTGGCCTTTTCCACCGTATATGTGCACAAAGTGTATATGTACTTATATATGCACAAAAGAGTGAATTTTGAAAGCCTTCTTTTGTTCAGTTAGGATATACTGACAGATTTAGTTACTGGCAAACCTTCCTTTCTTCAGTTAGTGTATACTGGCAGATTTTTTTTTCATATTTACCTCAGCATGTTTATTTGTACCATCTTACCTACATAGCATATTCTATAAAGCAAAATAAAGTCATGGTAGCTGTATTATCTATTAAATTGGGGTCTCTTTAGTGACTTAAAATTCTTCCTTTCCTGTTGCTCTTTCTCTAATTTCATAGTAAAGTGTCAGGGAGCGTTGGGCTTCTGAGAGGACCTCAGAGAGTTACTTCACTCCCTAGATTTAGCATTTGGGAAGACTGAGGCCAGAGAAGGGAGTTGACTTCCCCATGGTCAGCCAGATATGGTACAACTAAGGCTTGGATCCAGCACTGTTGATCACTACACAGTGCAGTTTCCACCAGAAACTTAGGGAAATTTTAATACTTCAAAAAAATAATTGTATTTCAGAACCAGCTAGAAACTGCTCCACCCCATGAGTTAAAGAATACATTCCAGCTGCTTCATGAGATACTGGTAAGTCATAAATGGTTGATTCACATATGTAGGTGCTCTTTAGTCGTGTTTACAAATGAAAGTTACTAGTCCTTTTATTGCTTTGTGTTTATTCAGTCTTCACTTTCTGAGTCCTCTTCACACCCATCTTATTCTGCATGCACTGCTGCCTTAAGAGACGAACCATAGTAAAATTGCCTCCCAGGAGCTCACAGCAAAATGAGGGAGCAAGCCAGCTGCACGGGCAGTTAAGAGGGCTTCAGTCTAGGGAGCAGTGTCTCACCAAGTGGCCATCAAGCACCTTACCACTTGGTAAGGTGCTTAGGCCCGGCAACCCTGAAAGTGTGTCAGAGGGTTTACAGTTCACCAAATCTTAGATACCAGATTCATCAAATCTTAGATACAAGTATTTGTATAGCTACTATTAAAAATATTTGACAACCATGAGATGTAATTGATTATTTAAAATGTTTTCCAATTTCAGAAAAGTGGGAAGCAAAAAAAAAAAGTTATAATCAGCAAAATACAGTATTGTTAGAAATGAAGACTTTAAAAAAAGTAGTGATTTGCCTGACCCCTCCCGGGCAGAGCCCATATCTGAGCCAGGTGCCCGGGCCCAGAGCCCTGGCTCTGTATCCGACTCCTGAGAAGCTCTGTGACTTGCTGACAGGAATGGCCAAAGGAAAGAGTGGAAACTGAGTAAAGCTGAGAAAGAAACCAAGCCCGCTGTGAACACTAAGGCACATGGACCCTTCGCTGTAGGAACATGTAGACCGGAAATGAGCTGCTTTTTAGTAATTGTACATCTTAGTTTACGTCTGAGTTATCTGAGCTTCCTGTACTGGCTCTTGCTATGTAGATGCTGACCTAGTCCCCGGGGGATCTGTGCAGAAGGCGCCCTGGCTGCTCTGCGGTTCCTTCCTTCATTTACCAGAGCTCGTGTATTTCCTCTCACAGGTCATTGAAGATCCCATACAAGTGGAGCGAGTGAAATTTGTGTTTGAGACGGAAAATGGATTACTAGGTAAGGATGCCAGCACCTGGACTCGAGTCTGCAATGGGTGTGTCCCCTCAGCAGGCAGAGACCCTGGCTGGCTGTGTGACAACTGGGGATGGGAGTTAAACCCCTGAACCCTCATACCTGCAGCCGCAGCCCTGCTGTTGGGCAGTGAGGACAGCTTGGGGCCAGGGGTGCTGCAATGCTTCCTGTACATGCTAGAGGCCTCCTCCTGATGCTGGGACTTTTCCTTCCACTCAGCAGCTACTGGAGAGAAACCTTAAAACTTCAGACTTAGAACACTGTCAAGCACATGGCGTGTGGCTGTCCTTTAACCTGTGATGTCAATACCTACACTTCAGTTGTCTATTCGTAAAGGTTTTTTTAATCAAGGATTTCTTTTTCAGAAGGCCAACTTAGCTTTAATAAGCTAGGTATTAGAAAAAGTTTAATTAAAAATACCATAGCTGCCTCCTACCATCCTCACCTATATTTTCAGTTTTCAGCATTACTTTAGATCTTGTGCAGTTGTGTGCTACTTAGCATTCTGTCAGCAGTGGATCACATACATGATGATGTCACACAAAATTATGTTGCCTACTGACATGGTAGCTGTCTATAAATGTTTCATCATGAGCCATGGTGACATGATTAACTAATGATGCATTTTTTGTAATGTGTCACCCTCCTTAAGAAACACATGACTGTATTCAGAAGAGATTGAGGGCTACAGAGATTTCAGATAATTAGTCATGTGGCATCAGCCTTCTAGACTCTTGCTTTGAAACAGTGTGCTCTACTCAGAGCTGCACCTAATTTTTCTGGAGCTTAAAAACATTGGAAGAGCAGGGAGGATTTGTTTATTTTGGTTTTATTTTTGTTTTCTTTTGCTTTTTTAGACAGGGTCTCACTAGTTAGTTCATGCTGGTCTTGAACTCACTGTGTAGCCCAGGATGGCCTCAAACTCAGTGATCCTTCTGCTTCAGAGTCGAGTGCTGGGTTTACAGGCGTGCGCTACCACACCCAGCAAGGATTTGTTTTTAAATCCCTAAAATTCAGAGCAGGAAATAGTTACTAAACAGAACTAGTCATACATTTCTATTAGACTATTATTATAATTGTCTTTTTTTCAGCAGTTGGTGTGTGGAAAAACTTTGAAGCCAGTTTAAATTATAGCTCCTTTTCAGTTCTCCTGAAAGCCAGACTTTGACCACCATGTATCTAAAGTAGCATTTTACCCATTAGACTTCGGTGAAGTCAGGCATCGCCATGGTTTCAGTTGCTTCCGGTCCATCTGATGGGGTGTGTGTTTTCGGAAGAGAGCAAGTTTGCTGATGCTTGGACCTGCCTCAGTTAAGCACGTTGTTAAGTGCCCTCTCTCTCCCTCTTAGCTTTGATGCACCACAGTAATCATGTGGACAGCAGTCGCTGCTACCAGTGCGTCAAGTTCCTTGTAACCCTTGCTCAAAAGTAAGTATTGACTTAATGTGTTGGACGAAGTGTTGCTTTAGCTACAAGTCAGATATGACTAAAAAACAAACAAAAAAACCTGTCTTATTTTGGTACCTGCAAGCAGCTGAGACGACCTGGGCAGACCTTGTAGAATTTTAAAAAGATAAAAAGCTAAGGTCAGAAGGGAGTTGTGAGGACCTGAGAGCAAGAAGAGTTCATGAACCTCCCCAAGGTCATTCTCATCAATGTAACCCAACTACCAACTCCTTCAAGACTCTAGGTCCCCAATTACCAAACAGCCTTTCAAGAGACAGAATCTTGTCACCCATGGCCATTGCGCATTATGCCCCCAGGCACTGTGCCAAGTACTTTGCCTCTGTGTCACCTTTCTTACCTAGCACAAGGTAGGCAGTCAGTTATCGCAGATGGCTTACATGATGTTGAGTCATACAGCTAAGTCTTGAACCCAAACAAATGTTAATTTTGGTAAAATACACATAATATAGAATTTACTCTCTTAACCATTTCTAAGTATGTACATGTATTAAGTTCATATTATACAACCATTATCACCACCTATCTCCCATGTTTTTTTCATCTTCCCAAACTAAAACTCTGTGCTTGTAAATACTAACCCCCACTTCCCACTCCCCCAGCTACTGGCGGCAGTTCTGATTTCTGACTTCATGACTTTGAGTACTCTGGATGCTTCCCAGAACTGGTCTAATGCACTTACCTTTTGTGACTGTTGTGTTTCAGTTAACAAATGTCTTCAAAGTTCTTGTGTTTCATACATATGCAGGAAGTCCTTTCCTGCTCTAGGGATAAGTAATACATGGTTGTATATGCGCACCACTTCTTGCTTATCTGTTCTTTGGCTGATGGACAGAGGCCTTTGAACGTCGGGAGAGACCTGAGTAGTATGCTGGTTCACCTGCTCTGGTTAGGCAGGTGTGGGCTAACAAGATCAGTGACTGCGTCATGACCCAAGGTGAGGGAGACTACGTGGCCAAGCTTTTGCTGTTGCTTAACTCGTTTGTTCCTGATTCCTCAGTGTGGAGGTTGCCATCCTTAAACTGTAACAGAAGGAGAGCAAGAAATCTGGGGCTTATTACTCTGCCACCTGGAAGCTCCCATCATGGTTGGAGCCTAGTTAAAATAAAGCATGAATATGTGTGTTCCTGATGACAGACGCATAGCATCTGACTGCAGTTGTGGCTTCACTTTTATGATTATGTTCTTCGTGGGGAGTTGATACATGTATGTCACACGTCTGAGTTCTTTTCTTTTTTAATCCCCTTCCCATCCCTGTCTCCTCCACCCTCTTTTTGTTCCCTTCCCTTTTGTAAAATATCTGTCTTCCTTATTATCTGTCTTTTACTCTATTTATATTTTGGTTTCTCATGTAAGAGAAACCATGTAGTATTTACCCTTGTACATCTGATGTATTATTTCTCTTAACGTATCTCAGGGTGCGTTTATTCTCCTACAGATGACTGAGGCTTATCCTTCTTTACAGCACAGCGGTGCTCCCTGGTGTGTAAACACATTCTCTTTATTCATTCATCTGCTGATGGACATATGGGCTTTCAACAAGATTCAGCTATTATGAAGCGTGCTGCTATAACATGGCTGTGCATGTACTACTGTACTATGATAGCTCTTTCAGAAAGATGCCTTGAAAGGGAACAGCTCAAATGGAGTGTGTAGCTTTACTTCTTTGAAGACTCTCCATACTGATTATTTGATATCTTGATGATAACCATTCTTTCTGGAGGAACGTGGAATCTCAGTGTTGTTTTAATCTGCATTTCTCTAATGGCCAGAGATGTCGAACATTTTTTCATGTATTTATTGGTCATTTGTACTTCTGAGAAATGTCTATTCATGTCACCTGCTCATTGTTGATTGAGTCTGTTATTTTAAGGGATCTCATTCTTTTTTGAGTTCTTTATATGTTTTAGATACTAGTTCTCTGTAAGTAACTGGCAAAACTTTTTCCTGTTGTATAGGTTGTCTGTTATTAGTTTGCTTTGTTGTGCAACTTTTTAATTTGATATGATCTCATTTGTTCATTCTTGGTGTTGCTGCGTAATTGGGATTTCCTTCAGAAGCCCTTGCCTATGTCTATATCTTCAAGAGTTTTACTTTTATTATTATTTTTGTTTTTCTGTTTTGTTTTGTTTTGTTCTTTGAGACATGGTCTCACTATGTAGCCAAGGCTGGCCTTGGACTTGCAGGGATCGATCCTCTTGCCTCAGCCTCCCAAATGCTGAGATTACAGGTGTGCATCATTGTACCCAACTGTAAGAGTTTTTATCTATTTTATCTTCCAGAAGTTTGTTTCTCTTTTAACATTAGGTTTTTGGCCCATTTTAGGATTTTAGTTCAGTGCATGATGGGAGCTATGGGCCACCATTTGTTAAGAAGAATGTCTCACCTTCAGTGTTTTCAGCCCCTTTGTCAAAGATTAGCTAAGCTCAGTGTGCCTGAAATTGTTTTTGCATGCTGTTTTCTGTTCCACCTAACTGCAGGTCTGTTTTATCGAAACAGCCGGGATCGTGCTACTTTATCACTGTGGCTTTGTGGTGGAACATGCAGTGTGGGGCTGTGATGCCTCCTGCTTTGCTTTGTTGCCTGGGATTGCTGTTGATATGCTGGGTCTCTTCTGGTTTCATGAATTGGAGAACTGTCCTGTGAAGGATGCTGTTGGTTCTTTGATTGGGATTGCATTACATCTGTGTGTCAGTGTTGGAAGTATACCATTTTAACAGTTCTAGGTCTGCTATCCAGAAATAAGGTATTTCTCCATTTTTTTTTTTTTAATGTCTTCTTTGATCTCCTTTTTCAGAGTACTGTGTTTTTTTGTTTTTTTTTTTTCCTTTTTGGTTTTTGGTGGCTTTTTTTAGAGGTCTTTCACTTCCTTGCTTATGGTAATTCTTAAGTATTTCGTTATTCTTGATGCTATTGTGAATGCTATTGTCTTCCTAATTTCTCCGAGTTTATTATTGGTATATAGGATCACTTTAATTTCTCTCCTCTCCCCCCATAATCAGTCAGTCTCTCTGTCTCTCTCTCTCTCTCCTTTTTCTTTTTCCTGAGAGCACGTGAGACGGGGTCTTGGTAAGTGGTTCCAACCTTGAACTCACTGTGTAGCCCCGGCTGGCCTCAGGCTCACTGTCATGCTCCTGAGCGCTGGGATTGTAGGCATGTGCTATCGTGCCTAGCGCTGTTTGTTTCTGTATACTGATTTTTTTTATCCTACTGATCTACTGAATTTCATTACTCTAGGAATCTTTTGGTAAAAGTTTCTGGTCTTCTGTGTAGAGGGTCATGTCACCTGCAAATAATGATAGTTTGACTTACTCCTTTCCTATGTATATCCGTTTTATTTCTTCCTCTTGTCTCATCTCTCTGACTGTTTGAAGTACTGAGTTCGTCAGGAGTGGTCTTAGTAGACATACTTGAACTAGTCCTGATTTTAGACTGAATGCTTTACCTTTTCCCCCTTCCATATAATATTGGCCATCTTCATAAATGGCTCTATCAGATTGAGATAAGGCCCTGTTTTCTTCAGTGGTTTGGCTTTGTTTGGGATTTCTTCCAGGAATCAGTTCAGGGCCTTGCATTTGCCAGGCAGGCACTTTCCCGCTGAGCTTTATCCCCGGCCCAGTCTGTGTCTTTTGACAGAGGAGCTGAGAATGTTCACACTGAGAGTTATTACTGATTAGTGTTGACTTATTCCTGTCATTGCTTTATTTTTTGTTGCTGATTTTCTCCCCACCCCCACTTATCCACTCACCCTCTCCGATACGTTCATTCTGTTAGACTGTTTGGCCTTGTTGACTTCTTTGTCTCCTTCTAGAATATTCTTGAAAAGATTTTGGAGTGCTCGTTTGACAGTCATAAATTTCTTAAGATGCTCTGTCACAGAAGTATCATATTGCTCCATCTTCAAAAGAGTTTTGCATAATACATCGGTCTAGGTTGAAGGTTTTCTTTCAGGGCTTGAAACACCTCACTCTAGGCTACCCTGGTCTTTGGGTTTATATTGAAAAGTCTGTTAAAATTATTGTAATGGGTTTACCTGTATAAGTGACTCATTGTTTTTGTCTAAAGGATTTTAAGGTTCTCTCCTTAAATTGGACTTCTGGGGTTTTGCCTGTGATATGTTGTGGAATGATTCTTTTCTAGTAATGGCTATTTAGGATTCTATGTACCTCGCTTATCTATCTGTTTAATTTTTTGTCCATATTTAGAAATTTTTCTGCTTCTCTAAATGAATTTTTATGCTATTTGTGCTGTGTTCTAATTTTTCACCAGTTTTAATTAATCTTAATCTTTTGTCATCTAGCAAGTGTTGGATCCATTGTTTGTGTTCTTTTGTTTTTAAGGTATTTCTAAGCAATTCATCATGGGCATCAGCCCTGTCTTCTAGTTCTGACACTCTGACCTTAAATTAATCCCTTCTGCCACCCATACTTTCAGTAATTTTTAATCTCCTGGATTTCTGTCTGGTATCTTTCTGCGGCCTTGAATTCTTTGCTAACGTGGTCATTCATGTTTAGTATCATTTTGTTTAGTTCACCTAATTTTTTATTAATGTCTTTTGTAAACTCTCTGATAAGTCCATTATCTCTTCAGTTATATTTTCTTTGAGCTTGCCTAGCACGTCACTGGTTTGTTTTTTTCCTCCCTGTCCGTGCCCCAGGGACCAGCTTGGAGGAGTTGGGAGTTTTTGGAGGCTTTTGGTTTTGTGTTTTTTGGGGTTTTTTCCCCATATTTAGATATACTTTAATTTCATATATTTCCTTTCATTCTTTTTGAGAAACTGAAAACAAAGGGAAACAGTGGAAGCTGAGGGAATCTGGGGGGATTTCCAACTAGTGTCTGAGTCTTGCCAAAAGCTCATCGTGCAGCCCTTTCTTCCCATTGTTTTTTACCGTTTTTTGCAAATAAAGTCATTTGGACTCAAATCCAGCATAGCTTTTTTATCAATTCCTGACTTAACACAACTAAAATTTACAATTATGTAGCAGTATACATTTTAAAATTACAGTTCATATACCTTGACAGTCAAGATAGTCTGAAGTAAAAAAAGTAAGTTGCCCTTTAGCTCAATTTCTTTTTTTAAATATCAGGTCTTGCTAGTTAATCTACCAAAAAAAAAAAAAGTGTCAGGTGTTCTTCAGATACCTTTTGTAAATGTCATCTGCTAGTAAACAGATGCAGGTTCCTAAATTTTGTTTTCAGTCTACTCATGACATTCGACAGAGCTCTTTATATGTCAATATTAAGGGAAAAAATTATAAAACAAAACTCCACAAGTTCTAGGGGACTTGCTGACTTTTGAATGGGTGTGTCATTTCCCTTTGTTTCTCTTATGAGGCACAAACTTCTGAATTTAAGCTCTGTAAGGCATAGTAGAGACCTCGGAGGCATTTTGTTGCCTTGTTTTCTCATCTTTCTTTCCTTTTTTTAAGTTTATCGGTACATTTTAGGTATACTTAATGACCACGTTAATCATAGGGGATTTTTTTTAAGAGAATAAAACAAAGCAGAACAAAGCAGATCAGAGCAAAACAATGCAGTAACACAGGATTTAAGAACAAGACAACAGGAAATCAATAGTGGCTACCTTAATGTCTCTTGTTTTCTTTGAAATACTTGTCCATATCTTTACACACAATAAGTTGATACGAAACAAAATACTATAAGAACAATCAAAACACAAGAATGCGAGCCTTGTGGGCCTTTAAAACCAGACACTAGGAAATCAACAATGGCTACCACAGTGTCTCTTGTTCTCTTCAAAACAGCTGTCCATACCTTCATACATATTGAAATCAAATAATTGAAAGCATACTAAAACCAGTCAAAACCAAGAATATAAGCATTGTTGGTCTTCAGAACAAAATGATTGAAAATTAGCAATAGCTACCACAGTTTCACGTTTTCTTCAATGTAACTGTTCATACCATCACACATAATAGAACCAATTCTTGTAAACACTTTAGGTGAAGTTCTAGGCATATATAAGCCTATACATGTACATCTATCCTTTCTGTATTAGAGGGAAAAACAAAGTATAAGAAAAACAAGAAACAAGTCAAATAACTAACAAAGAGCCCAAAACAGTAACAGTATAGGCTCTCAAAACAAGGTGGTAAAAACAGAACAAATTTTGTTGTCTTGCATAGTTACCTTCAAAAGTCTTACTTATACAGGATTCCTACCTGTACATGATATATCTTGATTCTTTTTTTCCCACATTCCCCTACCCTCCTCCCTTCAGCTTCTCTGCCCCTCCTTTGTTTGCATTTTTTCCTTCTTTTCTCATGTTTCCTTTTCCCCTCCTTTTTTTGCCCCTCTCTGCTCCCTAGTGCCTCTCCCCATTTGAACATTTTCTTCCTATTTCACACTATTTTACATTTTGGTCCTTATTTACACTTTTGGTTTCCCACACCAGAAAATCATGTTTCTGGTTTTTGTTGTTCTTGTTTTCTGCTAAAGTTTGGGGTCACTTACAGTGGAAAGACACTGTTGCCAGCATGGAGATCTCTTTAGTTCACGTCTGCTTCTTAGGGATGATTCTAGTATGGCTAACTCTAGGCCTTTGTCCCCAGGTCCTGGTAATTTGGAAGGGGAGGATACAGTGTGATTAGATAAGCACAGTTCTCCTAGAATGGATCAGTATTGTTAATTACACAAAGGCAGTCAGATATCGGCAGTTAAACCCAGTTAATAGCGATGATTGTCACATTGGCTATAGTCATAAAATTGGGAACAATAATGGTGTCAAAGACAAACTGGATATTATATACCCCAAGAGCTAATAATATACAACTCTTAAACACAGAAAATATAATTTTAATACAAACACTAAGGCAAGCCAAATACTGATAAATATCAGTAAATATCTACTAAAGAGAAAAAATAAGAATGAAAGAAAGGGCAAAAAGAACCTAAGCCCCATATAACTGGTGAAGAGTGAAGTAAAAGGTGAGTTCAGAGAAAAGCACAAAACACAAACACCCCTGCTTTTTGAATGATTGGTTTCTTTTCAGGATCTGGAATTGGAATCTAGCAAGTCATGCTTTGCTGCACCTGGCTTTGGGTTTAGGGCCCCTCTGTCTTGTCTCCATGGCAGTGTCCAAGCCCATGCTCCTGTTAGTAGATGGAGAAAGCACGCAGGCCTCGGGTCTCTGCTGGATGTGGGCAGCAGGGAGAGGGTTCGGGCAGACTGCTGCTCTTAATGCCTGCACTTCCACAGCAGCCGCTTCTGAAAGTCGCACAGCAGGCTTGTCTTCGCACACAGGGGCCCCTTCTCTTTCCAGGTCTAAACTTAAACTTCTTAGGGACTCTGTATCTAGCCTGCACCCCTTCTACTACTGTCCCTCTTGATCCTCTCTGTCATAGGGTCCCTGTGGGAGGGTAGCACTAGAAACCCTGCAGTGAAGATGACTTACAGATGTCCAGTGGCTCAGTGTAAAATAATCAGCCCCTTCCCAAAAAAAGACGCCTGCTGAAGCGCTCTCAGGCGGCATGGCAGGCAGGGCACTGGGCCTCTTCTCCAGCCATAGCCTGCCACCCAGGAGTTGCTTTGGAGTAAACCCCCTGCAGCGCGCTGTTCACAGTAGCCTTCCGTGGGGCAGTGCTGCTGGCCTGGCCTGCTTCTCCCTGGAGCTCTGACCCTGCTGGGGCCGCCTGTGTCTGTGGAGATTGGCTTGCCTCCCTAGGAGCTGGCGTAAGCTTCCAGACGGCTTTATCCTCTCTCCATTGTGCTCCATTTCTCCAGCTTCTGAGTGGTTTCTACCTTTTCTGTCAGTTCCTTCCCAATTCTCTGAAATTTACTGTTTTTTGTTTTTTCCATCACCAAATTGTTGTTTTTCAGCTGTTTGGATCTCAGGTCCTGGAGAGACTGTACTTGGCTTCTGGTTGCTACTCCACCATTTCCTTTCCTCCCAGAGTTCATTAATCAGGTTCCATAGTGACAGCATGTCAGGCGCCACCTTTCTGAGCAGTGCTGGGCCCCCTGGTGGTCTTGGCCAGCAGGTGCTCAGTCAGCTGTCTGTGTCTGTGTCCAGCACAAGTGCATTCAGACACACACCAGCAGCACCGTCCCCTGGGCACTGTCTCCCGACAGGAAGGGCAGCTTACAATAAGCAAAAGTGGAAAGAGAAGGCGCTCTTAGGGCTGTACTTTAGGTTGTTTTTCCCGTTGTGTCATTCTTTCTTACTCAAATTACTATTCAAGTTTTAAAAGCATAAAAGTTCAATACCAAGACAACTAAAATTTAGTGACAATAGAACTGCTATGTTTCGGAGCAAAGCTACTAAAAAATTAATATTTGCACCAAAAGTATTTGACTGATAGCAGTCTCCTCAACCTCCAGGTGCCCTGCTGCTAAAGAATACTTCAAGGAGAACTCCCACCACTGGAGCTGGGCCGTGCAGTGGCTGCAGAAGAAGGTAACTGAATTCTGAACTTTTCTAGCTGTAACATACGGATCAGCTACAGGGCATCTTAACAGAAATAGTCCCCTAACCCTAACTTGTGGACTGACGCCAAAGCGTTTTCATTCTTCACTGTCTCTTTAATGCAGTCAGTGCCCACTCCTGTGCGGTAAATGTGCATGTTGACGTAAGAGCCCTGTCTTCACGCATGCTCCAAGATTTCTAGCTGGTGCCTGAAACCATGGATAGTACTGAGCCCTATATGCACTGCTTTTTATTAGATGTCCAAACCTGTGACAGAGTTAATCTGTATGTTAGGAACAGTTAGATCAACTAAAAAAATTAGGGGCTGGAGGGGAAATAGTAAGATCGACAGTTACAGCAGCACACTGTAATAGAAGTGATGTGAATATGGCCTTGCTTTACTTACTTTCTGGTTGTGAGGCCAAAGTACCTGACATCCACAGTTAAAAGGAGGAGAGGGTTATTCTCACTCACTTTGCAGGGGTTTCTGTCGTCAGCAGGCTGCAAAGCAGAGGTGTGGCAGGGGAGACAGCTCCTGGCTCAGCCTTCCTTCTTCCTTTCCCTTTCCTGTCTTTTGAGACAGGGTCTCACTGTGCAGTTCAGGCTGGTCTTGAGCTCACTTTATAGCTTAGGCTGGTCATGAACTTGCAAGGACCCTCTTGCCTCAGCCTCCAGGGTGCTAGATTATAGGTGTGCACCACCACGCCCACCCAGGCTATGGGCCTATTGGTTGGTGCCACCCACACCCAGAACTATGTTGAACCAATCAGTGAGCTAATCCAGTGTCACACATCCACGATCCAGTCACTTCTAAACACCTCACCCATAGTACCTGAGACTTTGGGAGGACATCTGGACACAAACCATAATAGGTTTCTGTCTCTTAAAAACTCGTGTTCTTGACTCTCTCCCATCTTGTGATGCTGTGAAATGGTGCAATGACTGTGAGGAGGTGAAAGACACGGGCACTGTCAAGTAGCTATGCTGCCCTGGCCTTTGACAATCAGAGATGAGGATCGTTGAGCCACGACCTGGCCAGGCAGGGAGAATATGTAGTATGGATCTATTGCTGGACAAAGGGGCAGTTTACATCTAGGGTGGCATAGAGAGGAACAGTACAAGATTTCATGGTACTCAGACTGGCACAAAACTTAAAACTTGGAATTATTTCCAGAATATTCCATTTCATATACAATGGTAGCTCGGTTCACAAAATTAATGTATTCCACGATTCTGGGAAAAATGGCCACAGTTGTTTTCATCGTCCAGTGCAAAGCTCACTTATGGAAGCAAATTTTTGCCAAACAGTTCTGTTAGGGAACCAAATTGTTAATGAACAGAAGCATTTGTGAACCACATTATTACTGTATTTGGACTGTGGTTTGTCACAGGTAACTGAAACTCGGGAAAGTAGAACTAAAGACGAGGGCACCGACAGGCATGTCTGAGCCTTGTAGGTGAAGGGTCAGGCTGACGTTTAGGGGCAGTGTTCCCCAGGTACCTCACTCTCCTGGGCCCTGGAAGGCCTAGGAGCCACGGGTCCTGCGCTTGCAGGCTGCAGTGTTGGCAGACTCACCTGGTACCTCTTAATGGTGGGCTTCCTTTTCCGTCTCAGATGTCAGAACATTACTGGACACCACAGAGTAACGTCTCTAATGAAACTTCAACTGGAAAAACCTTTCAGCGAACCATCTCAGCTCAGGTGAGGGCGGTCTTCATTCCCATGTGCTTTGAAGCCTCTTGTACAGGGTGCCCAGAACCACTGCCCAGAGGGTGGAGGCATGGGTGAAAGTGGGACCAGGCAGAGGCAGTGGGTGGGTTTCTGTGAAAAGGCATGAGCTGCTGGCCACTGAGGCAGACCTTGCAGATGATTTGCCCAGCAGAACAGGGCTATAGCTGGGTGGCCTGGGCTGCAGGACAAGCAAGTTGGTGCCAGGTGGGCAAGGTAAGAGCACCTCTTTCCAGGCCGCCAGTGCCGCCACCAGTCAACAGAGGGTGGTGACTGCTGTAGGGACAGCCTGTGACTTTCCTGCTGTGCTTTAACATCCTGCAGGATACATTAGCGTACGCCACCGCTCTGCTGAATGAAAAGGAGCAGTCAGGAAGCAGTAACGGGTCAGAGAGCAGTCCTGCCAACGAGAACGGAGAGAGGCACCTGCAGCAGGTACAGTGGGGGGCTGGCTCTGGCTACAGGGAGCCTGCTTCTGAGCTTGGTGCAGAGCTGCCAGAGCCCCAGAAGCAGGCGGAGCATGGCAGGGCAGCCAGGGCAAGGCCTCTGCAGGCCTCGGGACATGGTCCTAGGGAGCCAGCCCCACACATATTGGTCTCATGGCCCTTCGTGCTTCTCTCTCACCGGCCTTCCTGCACATACAGACCCTTGGGAGGCAAACTGGTGTCACTGTGATAGACCTACTCGCCAGGAGACCTGAACTGATTCATGCCCATGTCATTACTCATCACTGGAGGATGGAAATGGTCCTCAGACGCCTGCTGCATGCAGAACGGGGGCTGAGCACACCTGCGATCACGCTCCCGCCAGCCTCCCTGCCGGCCTGTGGCCTGCCTTCCTCAGCAGCAGTCTCCCCTGTGGGCAGGTACACAGGGCTCGCCATTCAATGCGAGTTGCCAGTGTCGTGTCCATCGTTTCTCCTACATTACCTTTCAGATGTTCTTCGCAGTGTGAGCAGCCGTTACACTGAACGCACAGAAGGGGTCACTCTCGGCAGGTTACCACACCACCTCCTTCATTTGCAGAGAACATGAGAGCTGGTGGGCAGGAGCCCCTGCCGCTGGCTCCCAGCCCTGAGTCCTAACCCCTGCTCTGTCCTGCCGTCCCTCCTCCCACCCTCCACCCCACCACCTTATCTGGACAGAACTTTACTTTCCTCTTCTCCGTGCATCTTGAATTGTCCCCTCTGCCCTGCTTCCTAGCAGTGTTTCAACACAGTGCTTTTCCATCCCCTTTTCTTCCTCTTACCTCCCACCCTCTCCTCTTACAATCACCTGAATTGTCCGCGCCTCCTCCTCTCACTCACTCTGCAGCCCCGTCCAGCCTGACTGCTGCTGTCATGCTGCTGGCCGCTCCTCTTCAGACTCTCTTCCTGTCCTTCCCTGGCACCTCACCCTCCTCCAGGGCTCCAGGCGATGTCCTGCAGGTCTCTGTCCTCCATCCGTCTGCTTCTGCTGCGTGCTGGTCATCCACACACCTCCAGGCTTCCAAGCTCCAGACACATCTAGCACTCTCGTCCCTCTCGGCTCTGCCTGCTATGTCTGGAAGATGCCTGCCACCCCATAGCCAAGCCCACCACGCCTCCCTCACCACCCATGTCAGGCGAGCCAGTGTGCTCAGGGATGGTCCTGGCCGGCTCCATGCACTCCAGGTCCATAGACTTGCACATGGGGCACACCTGTCTGTCCATGTGTCCTGAGCACCTTAGTCTCCAGGGCTCCAGGAGAACCACCCACCTCCAGCCCTGCTGCTCACTGACTGGCCCCCTTACCAAAGCCTGTCGTGGCTTTCCTCTGCTGCTAGGTAGAACCCTGCACACCTTGCCCAGCAGATGCTGGTTTTAATTTGTCAAACACACCTTATTCTCCCCTCTTACGCCCACCCTGTTCACTCCCATCTAACCCCCACCGTGAGTCAGCCACCATAGAGGTGGTCCCTTTTCCTATTTCCACCACCGCCCAGCTCACTCTCAAGGTACACACATGCCAGGTCTTCAGAATGCTTGCACACAAAAACCAAAGGCCAGCACTGTAGATGACAGAGACAGAACACAGGTCCAGTGATGATTCTGCAGGTGATTGCCCAGCACAGAGCAGATGGCCGCGTCAGCTGGTCTCCCTCTGGGCTTTGTCCCCCTGTTCCTAGAGTTCCGAGAAGAGCCTGCCTGTGGGCATGAGAACAGTGGTCCCAGGTGAGGCACCGGGGTGACTGAGTGACACAGACATCAAAATGTTCTGCAGAATCACAAACTGTCAAGCCAAAGCTGTAATACCTACCCTGCGATTTAGTGTCCATTAGTAAACAATCACATTGCTAAGTGAGGGCATATTTAAATTACAGGACCATAACTAGGAAAGCAGTGCGGGAAATTTCCCCCTAACAGCACGGATTTTCATTTGCTGTTGCCTCCCAGGGTTCAGAATCTCCCATGATGATTGGTGAGCTAAGAAGTGATCTCGATGATGTGGATCCTTAGAGGAAGGTGTCCCGCACCTGGACAAAACTGGATGTCAGCAACTTCTGGAAACAGAACCTCACCTTTGAAACCCTTGTTGGAGCCTGGGGACAGGCCAGGACACGGCAGACATCGGGGCTGTGTGCTCGGAGGCTTCCCTGGCCACAAGGCCAGGAGGTGACCAGCATGTGGCCAGCAGTCCGAGGCATGGTCTCTGTGCAGAAGAACGACGCCTCTGTGGAGACCTGGGGAAGTAACTCTGGCGGCAGACTTCTGTTACATGAGCGTACGGAGGGGGGAGCTGTTGCTTCCTCCATGGTCCAACAAAAGATTCCCTTCGCTTTTTATATTCTAAGAAAAAACAGCAAGCTGCCTTTAGGTTTGTGGGGGCAAATTTTTAATGTTGCAGTAACATTGAATAGGAATATCCAATTTAAATGGTGTAAAGCTATGTGGTAAAATTCCTTTTCATTGTAAAATAGTAGTTAAAGAATTCAGTTTACACAGACCTTTGTATTTAATATGTCTCCCTCCTTGTATAGAATTTTGGATGAGTCTGAATGAGAGCCCTGGGCATAAGCTTAAATCTTGATGAAATGTTACCATGATCAAAAATTGGGACATCATTAAGCTCTTTAAGGTATTTTCTGATATGATTAAGATTGAAAAGAGCAATAAAACAAAAAAGTTGTGTTCTCCAGAAGTGCAGGATGCATTCTCGGACATTGGGCATTAAAGAAGTTAGGAGTGGTTCCCAAAACAAATTTTAAAAACAGCAAAATAAAAAGCACTTTACTATTAATTTTATTGAGTTTGACTTCATAAAATTATCTTTTTAATGCTTGGAGACATATTGAATAAACTGTAGTCTTACGTCATGTGATCTGCAATCATTTGCTTTTACTGAAAACATAATTTCCGAAGCCCTCAGTAGTGGTCATCCATGGACTTAAGTGTCTGCACTGGGGACACTGCTTGAGTTTCACAGTCCATGTAGTGCTCAAGGGGTTGGAGTCTCTGCTTCACCTAAACGGGACTCCGCAGGCGGAAGAAGCAGGGTGGGAAGCCTCGCTGGGAGGCACTGGAGAGAAACACGCACCACCCGTTGAGCCACACTTCGCGAGTTCACCACTCCCTGGGTTCAGGTTGGGCACCAGCCCCTG
Source organism: Hydrochoerus hydrochaeris (assembly GCA_004027455.1). Classification (NCBI taxonomy): domain Eukaryota; kingdom Metazoa; phylum Chordata; class Mammalia; order Rodentia; family Hydrochaeridae; genus Hydrochoerus; species Hydrochoerus hydrochaeris. Next base: position 250,733 of record PVLA01001974.1, read on the forward strand.
CAGGGGCAAGGGTGGGGACCACAGCGACACTCCTGTATTTGGAACATTCTGTGTTTTGAACTGGTTCAGACCTTGTTGTCCTGTTTTGCCTCTCGTTACAAGTTCTGCCTTACTTCAGCTCACTGCATGCAGAACTGGGGAAGCCTTAGGAAGTGCCGGGTTGCCACTGTCGAGCCCACAAGTCAAAGAGGCGCAGCCAGCCCCAAAGTGCCTTTTTGACTGTGTTTGCATTTGTGGGGACATGTGACAGCAGACAGTTTCACCGCGTGCACGTGCAGCCCTTCTTACGCCTGCTCCGCCGTGGCAGTTCCGTGCAGTCAGACTTCAGTCTGCCCTTTGTAACTGAGCACAGGCCGCTGACGGCTTTGTCAGACACATGGGAGGTGGAAGGGCCAGAGAAGCAGGCGGCGCCTCTGACGTGGACCTGGTGTTCTTGCAGTTGTAAATGTGACGTGACTTTGACTATCCCGTGCCCTACTGTGCCCCCACCCTGACCCTCACCTGTCCACACCCGTCTTCCCATAAAGATCGTGTGGGACTTTAAAATGCTAGCGAGGATACTTGTGGGAATATCGTCGCTGGCAGCTGCACTCTCAGGAGCCCCAAACCAGGAGTGAAATCACCACTTCTAGCCCCCTTATTTCCTATGGAAACGCCTCCTGCCCAGCCCTGCTGGCCCCACTGGCCCCGCGCAGAGCTGCGGCAGGGTCACCTCACTCCAGCTTTGGTTCATGTCCTTACGTTGCAGTGAGCATTGATTCCACTATGCTAGTAACCACTTGATTTCCAACAGCTGCAGTCAACAAGCCTGCCAAGGACTTTTTTTTAATGTAGTTCCACAAAGTGACAAATTGTGACAGGCTTGCCTTGGAAAAGTTGTCATTTTTACTGCCAATTTTTTGGATGAAGAAGTTTTTATAACCTTTCACAGCGGTCTGCAAATCGAGCAAGAATTGCACAAAGGACTCAATGCTCCATGTGTCGAAGTTGTGCAGTGAAGGCCATTCTGGGCGTCCCGGACAGGAGCAGCGTCCTGGGGATAGCTCGTCCACGACGCCCCGGCCGCTGGCACCTGGCATAAGTCCTAGGACCTGGAGCGCCGATCCCCTCCCTGGCCTCCCTCCCCACGGACATCGGGGCGAGTACAGCCCCTCTGAGCTTGGAACAAGCAGACTGGAATTGTCCTCTGCTACCTCTTTGTGTACAAAATCTTGTTTATAAAATTTCAAAAGAAAGTAGATAAACTAGGAAAGACTTAATTCTAAAACTTGGTTCATGCGTGGCAGAGTTCTCAGCTTCTGAAAGTAAAAAATAAATTTTTCAAAAATGTAGAGTTGGAGTCTCACCAGCATTTTTCTCCAGATGTTGGAAGGTGGCCATGGCAGGGGCACAGTGGGCCTGGGCCTGCCCCAAGCTGCCTCTGTAATTCTTCACTGGTTCCTGAGCCCCCACTGGTTGCAGCTGAGGACTCCTTGGCAGAGCATGGACTAGGGCGCAGACCTTAAGGTCCTGGCCTGTGTTTACCTTCCATGTGACTTCTGGCTCCCAAGGCAGCCACCCTGCCTGAGTCCCACCCTGGGTCTCGGCCTGTGCTTTTTTGCAAGGGTCCCCTTGCACGTGCCAGTCCAGCTCTCCCTCCTCACTGGTGGCTGGTGACCACATGCCAGGTCTCCACCAGAACCCAGTTGTCCCTCACAAGTGACAGCTGTTGGGCTATGGGTATCTAAGGGACAGGTGGGTATCCGGGAAGGCAGCATCGGTGCACAGCAGGTGTGGGGCCCGAGAGCCATGAGCACCTTCCCAGCCTGACACTGAATGTTTAGAAAACAAATTGTGACAGATCCCTTACACAAGGTCTGGAGAGACAGACCTTGCTTCGGATTAGGACATGCTCGCCAGCCCCAGGAAAAGCCAGGATCCCCCCTCCAGTAGGATGGTCTGCAGACTGGACTAAAGTCCAGGATGAGCCCTATTTCACTGCACGGCAGTTGTGGGCCAGCTCTGGCCCTTGTGGAAGCACTGGCACACTGACCCCACAAACAGGCCCAGGCCTGCTGTAGGGCAAGTCTGGGCAGGCACCCTGGGCTGGCACACACCCCACTGGGCCCTGGAAGCTGGGCTCTGTGAGCCACAGGACCTCATGCTCCCGGACTCTGCACTCCAGGCCCGGGGCACTGCAGCAGGATGCATGCACACTGGCCTCACTGTGGCCAACACACTGGCCAGGCCCACCTGGCCTCAGCACAGGCCGCCCATGGGCCCCGAAATCCTCAGCCTCCCAGTGGGCACTGCACCCTGGGTAGAGGAGGATCAGCTCTGTCATGGGAATGCTGGGGACCCTCTTTCTGCCCCCACAGCTTTAAGGCCTGAGGCTGGGGAAACCCAGGGACAGCTCAGATAGGAAAGAGAAGCTGGCCTGAGCAGCAAGATCCCTGGGTCTCACCTCTGCTCTGCAGACGACCTGCTGTGTGACCTTAGGAAAGCATTCGACCTCTCTAAGCCTCAGTTCTAGTACAAACATGCTCTCCTTGCCACTCCGAGATGGGAGCTACGGGACAGGGTCCAAGACCTGTGGCTCAAAGCCTCCCAGGCCCCTGCCCTGTCCAGCCAATGGCAAAGTTCAGGTGTGAGCTTGGGCATCTGGGCACCCCTTTCAAGGGCCTGAAGTCAGACACGCCCAGTGGTGCGAAGCCATGGACAGTGGTCATGGAGCTGCACCAAGCCTCAGTTTCCCTATCTCTGAATCAGTGAGAGTAATATCACCTGCCCACGAGACACTGCAACAATGAAACACAGACACGTACCATCAGGGCCAGGCCACTAGCGCTCTCGAGACCTTGGGAAGCCACTTGGGGTGCCCAGGCCAAGGCCCCTTGGATCGTGCCTACAGGCTGTGATGCCCATGGATCTCACTTTGAGGTGGCCCAGGCCCCAGCTGTCTGCTAAACAAAGTGCAGCCCAAGCCTGGCCAAGGGTATCAGCTACCTGCTGGCTCCTTCCATGCCAGCCTGGCCAATACCCCAGCCACTGTGCCAGGTCCTATGCTGTGCCTCCCGTTCCTAAACCATTCACGACTCCCTGTCATCCACAAACCTTCCAGGACACTTGTGCTCCATCAACCCAGGGCCACTCGGCCTCCTGTGACCTGAGGGCTGCCACCCCATTCCCTATGGGAGCGATGCTCTGCCACCTGCTGGGGCACACTTGTGACAGAGTAGCACATTCAGACAAGGAAATGACTTTAGAGGCAGGAAGTAATGACAATAATGACAGCTAGAACGTATAGCACCTGCCCTCCCCAATTCACAGACAGGGAAACCACAGCACAGAGCTGGTACTGCATGCGCGGCTGCTGAGGAACAGAGGGGCTCCAGCCTGAGGTCTGTTCCACTTCCCGCCCGCTCCCTGAGGCCCACCCAGCACCCCAGGCCTTGCTCTGGACAGCCCCACTCTACCACCACCCTAAGACAGTATCCCTCCCTCTGAGGCAGAAGGAAGCCAAGACAGAAAGATCAGCCACCAGGTCACCAGCATGGAAATGCAGACTCCTGGCTTGGGATGGGCACACAGGCACCAAGCAGGACTGGTCACCCCCATATACTGCGCCCACTGCACCACAGGTAACAGGAACAGGGCCTGCCTCCTACCTGTGAGGACCTGGTCCTGCTGGTGGCAGTGCAGTCAGGGCTCCACCCCAGCCCCGTCTGGGGCCGTGTGCGTGCTGCATTGGCCCGGGGCAGCAGGCAGCACCTGGCAACAGCATGGACACCCTCATCCCCAAACACGTTGTAGGCCAGGCACACCCGCCTGGCCCTGAGGACCTGTGGCCAGAGACAGGCCAGAATCTGCTTTACCAGGATGCACAGCAGCAGGAGTCCCCGAGTCCTCCTCAGCAGCCCTGCTCCTGGCCCTCCGGGGACCAGAGCCATGACCGCCAGTGGGCAGCTCTGAGTTTCCTCAAGTTCCTCCAGATACCGAGACAGAGCTTGGCTGCAAGGGCTGGTCCTTCACTACCACCACCCGACCCCGAGGGCCCCATGCATGCTGCCCTGTGGCATCTCTGGGACACGGGCATGGCTTCCCCGGCCGCCCCTTATGGCACCCGGGGCCTCGGGCAGGAGTCCAACCCATACAGCACACAGGGCAGGTCACCTCGACGCACTCCCCCTCCGCTTCCCGCTCGGGAGACACTGGAGCAGCCCAGCAGCTCCTCGCCAGGGAGGCAGTGGGCCAGGGCAGTGGCCGCGCATCGGGGCCCCGAGTGTGCCGACCACACCGCCCTGCACAGCAGCCGCCCCCCTGCAACAGGCCCAGGTGAGGGAGGAGCCGGAGGGCAGCGCCCCGCTCAGCTCCTGCTGGGGACAGGCCTCACAGGGCCGCGAGCCCCCTGCCCGCTGGCCACCCTGCCGCCTGCTCGCCTGCTCCGTGGGTGCTGGGGGGCAGCTTGGCCACCAGGTTGGGTGTCAGCACTCGCTGGTCCTCAGGGAACCAGGCCTCACTGATGACATCTTTGGTGGCAAAGTGGAGCAGTGTCTGCCGCAGCTCAGCCAGCGTGAGCTCAGGCTGGGCCGTCAGCTTCAAGGCTGCGATGCCTGAGTGGGATAGGGCCGTCAGAGAGGGTGGTGGCATCACCCTCCTTCCCAACCAAGGCCTCCAATGACCACACTGCCCTTCAGGAGGGAAGCCACCTGCAGCTCCATGCCAAGGCAAAGCCTGCCACTAAGACATCATGCTCTCCTCCTGCTAGGCCCTGGTGAACTCCTATTCATCCCTCAAAGCCTAGATCAGCTATCCCTCCTCCAAGAAGCCTTCCTTGCCCCTCAGACTGTACTGGTGCCTTGCTCCTGCTGATGGAACCCTGGCTGCTCTGTAGCCCTTCTGTTCAAGCACCTGCCTACCCCATAGCCGAATGTTGCTGAGGGAGCTGCTATGGTCTGGCTCTCCCATGTCCCCCAAAGGTCTAGTGCTAAAGGCTTGGTCCCAGCCTGTAGCACTGCTGGGAGGCAGTGGAGGCCAGGAGGTGGGGCCTCCAGAAGGAAGTCAGGCTATGGGTCACAGCCCCCTCTTCCTCCTCCCCCTCCACTCAGTGCTGCCCTCAGTACTGGCCCAGGACCAGCAAGATGACCAACCCATGCCCTTTGCTGCTGCCCATACGTGTGTGTTCTGCCACAGACCCTGTCCGCCCATGGGGCTGTGGCCTCGTGGTGGCTGAGGTGGGGAGGTGACTGACCTGCCACATGGGCAGCAGCCTGTGACGTCCCACTGCGTGACACAAAGCAGGTGCTGCAATCACTGGAGGCACCGATAATGCCCTCCCCTGGGGCAAAAAGATCCACACAGCGGCCAAAGTTGGTTCCCAAGGTCCCCAGGGTCACTGGCTGGTCCTGGGCATTGGTGGCTCCAACCGTGATGACCTGGAAAAGTGAGGGGGGGGGGTGGCAGGAAAAGGAATCAGGAAAGGCTGCAGGAATGGGCAGACCTTGCCAGCCATGCTGACCAACTCCTACATGCCTATCTAGATCCCACCCAAATGTCCCCCTCTAGGGGAACTCTGCCTGGCCCACCCCTGTGCTTCCTACCATCTGTAGGTGCATTCCTGAGACCTCCATGCAGGACACAGTTTTGTGGGGAGACACATGACAAACAGGAAGCCAGTCCCACTGCAAGCCATGGGAGGTCACAGCAGCAAGGCGGAGAGGCTGACAGTTTTCAGACCCTCTTTCATTCACTTGTGGGGCACTGAGGCTGAACCTCGGCCCTTCACACTGAGCGGCATCCCCAGCACTTTTATACATTTGGAGGCCGGCTGGATCTTGGTAAGTTGCTAGGTTGACCAGCCTGGGTAAGAAACAGAATCCCTCCTACTTCAGTCTCCTAAAGGGTGGAATTACAGGGTGACATAAGCACCTCCCTGCCAGCCAACGCCAGGCTGCCAGGTCTTGAGCACAGCCAGGAAGCCCTCCCCTAGCCCTCACATCCAGAGCCCAGTGCACGGCAGGCACCCTGGGGCATCAAGCAGGTGGGGACCTGGTGCCCCACCTGCTGCCCGTGCTCCCCTGGGGCCCTGTCCCATGCTCACACAGCCCAGTGGCCAGCAGGCACCTGACACTGCAGATGGGATGCAGGCTGTAGGCCCTGGTGCCCCTGCCCCTGCCCCTGCCGCAGGAGCTAGGAGGTCTGGGCAGGGGCTGCAGGCTAGGGAAACCTGCGGACCCATGGGGTGGGAAAGGCTGGGCTGGCCAAGCACCAGGGTAGGAAGACAGCAGAGAACCGGGGTGCCATTCTGTCCCTCCATAGTGCTGGAGCAGGCACCAGGTCCCCAGCCTGGGGAGGCGCTCACAGAAGACCTTCAGGAGGCCAGAACAGTGGCCAACATGGGGCTGCACCCTGGCACCCACCTCGGGAGCTGAGGCTGGAGAGTAGAGGCAGGCATCGTCCCGGAAGTTGCCAGCAGCGGCGACCAGCACCACTCCCGCCCTCGCCAGGTGTTGACAGGCGGTATTGAGGGTGCGGCTGTGCCCACCAGCCAGGGGCAGCAAAACAATCAGTGGCCCCATGGGCTGGGCCAGCTGGCTTTTCCGAATGAACTCCAGGCCTGGGAGCACAAAGCTGCTTCATCTCCCAGAGACACACCTTCCCTTACGGCCCCTTCCTCTTAGGCATGGAAGGGGCCCAAGGTGGGGCCGACCCCCAGGGTGTGAGCCGCTTTTCTGCGACTCAACTAATCTAAGCAGATAGGTGCTATAGTCCAAATGGACCTCAGTCACCAGCTGAAGCCTAAAGAGAAAAGGCCAAGCTCCTGAGGAAGAATCGGCCCTTGGCTCAGACTTCACATCCTCGCCTCCCTCCCAGGCCCAGCCCCAGGACAGGGGAGCTGGAGGACCAGCTGGGGACACAGGTGGCCCCTAGGCCTTCGCAGCTGGCAGGGCTGCACAGGTCTGGCCCACTGCACAGGTCTGGGGCTCCCTGTGGGGGTCCCACCACTGCCCAGAGCCAGCGCCTTCCCCCAGTGACATCTCCGGCTCCAGCTGTGCCCCTGCTCTGGCCCAGGATTGAGGCGTGCGAGTCCTTTGCTTGGTGTCTGGCCACAGCAGGGTGTTGGGAGCCAGGCACCCCCCCTCTTCTCTGCCCACAGGCCACTGTCCTGGCCCTCAGTGTGACCTCCCGGACATGCATCTGCAGACTAGCTGGCGTCTCCCGCAGAGGCTGCCAAAAGTCTGCTGCCAGCTCCTCTACAGAGTCTGCCCAGCCACGGTGACCGCAGGGCCTTGTCAGACATGCAAGAGGCGAGTCTCCGGGCTTCAGAGTAAAGCAAAAGGTGATGGAGAAAACTCGCCGAGATCACCTCAGGTGATCACATCTAAGATAGAACAGTGGAGGACAGAATTTCTATTTTGTCTGTTTTTGTTTTGGAAATAAGATCTCGCTATGCAGTTCAGGCTGGCTTTGAACTCACTGTGTAGCCCAGGCCGGCCTCGTGTCCACCACCACATCCAGCTCCAGGGAAACAGAGCTTTTTAAAGGCGTTGGAGAGGGGAATAGTGTGGAATCTTGCAAAGTGCCTGACCCAAGGCAGTGCCTGGGCTGAGCCTCTGCCCTTCGGAGCCTCAGTTTCTCCATGTGCACTCCTGACTTCTGCTGGTTCTAGCCCTCCGGAGCACTGGGCTGAGGCCCCCTGGGCTCCCCGGTCTTGAGCCCCTCTCCACCTGGCCTGCTTCCCTATGAGGGTGCTGCTGACTTGCCCCTCCCTTGGCAGTTGAGCACACGCAGGCTGCGTAAGCTGGTGCCCTTGGCCACACCAGCGTCCCGGCCGCTGACCACACCAGCCAGGTGGGTGCCGTGACCATCACACTGGCTCACCTGCTCGAGAAACACAAGGACCCCATGAAATGCCGCCATTCTTGACATATCGCACGGGGCGAGATGGACTGACACCGGTAGCCCACTACTGACAGCCCAGGAGGGGTAGGACAGCTGGGGGTGTGGCCACGAGGCCCAGGACAGAGGTGGAGGGTGCACACCTGTCTGTGGAAGTGAGTCCCATCCTCCTCAGGCACACTCTCAAAGTCAGTGACCGTGATCCTGCCCTGGATTTCCCGGTGGCTGCTCTGGATGCTGGTGTCTAAGAGGTAAACCGCCACCAGGCCGCCTGCACCCCCGGGTGGCGCCGCGGGGAGGGGGGAGTATCCAGAGGCTGCATTAGGGCTGTGCGTGCCAGCTGGCACTGCAAATGTGCCAGTGCACAGCATCTTAGGCAGAGCCTCCCTCTCCAGCTGCACACGCGTCTGTGTACAGTGCAGCAGGGAGAGGGCAGGACCTGTCTGAGGACATGTTAGTGGCAAAGAATGGAGCCAGGAAGGGAGTCGGGGTGGCCGGCTCAGGGACATTAATGTGGCTGACAAGTAATGGGAGCATTTGCACACTGCGCAATAAGCCTGGTACAGCCTCTCCCAGATCAGTCATGGGGAGAGAGAACAGGGCCGGAGCACGGAAGGAGACCAGCAGGGCTCCCTGTGCTGCCCACTCCTCGAATGGACAGGAAGCGACACTCAAAGGCTGCTGTGGTCGGGGCCTGCAGGGTCCAAGGCCACATGATCTCCACAGGTGCCAGGAGGCTCCAGGGGCTGCTTCCTCCAGACCTAGGGTACAGAGTTCCCCAAAAGCTTGCCACACGCTCACCCTTTCTCCTGGGTAAGTGGCATTCCCCAGGAAATGGGGTTTCCAGGAAGCAGGGCTTCCTGCAAAGTAGGGCTCCCCAGAAAGAAGGGTCCCCTGGGAAGTGGGGTCCTCAAGAAGTGTGGTTGTTTGGAAATGGGATTCCCCAGGAAGTGAGATTCCCGAAGAAGCCGACTTTCCCACGAAATGGGGTTCCCCAAGAAGCAGGCTGCCACGCAAGACAGGTGAGGGGCACAGGCGAAGATAGGGAGAACCCAAGGGTGGTCACACAGCTGGGCTGAAGGAGCAGCAGGAGGAGGGAGGAGCCTCAGACCACAGGGACAGCCTCCGCCGGGCCTGCAGAGCCCCCCGTCCCGGGCAGGCTGACCACTAATGGGGTCTCATAGCAGCAGCAGGGCGGGGCTCCCGAAGCTACTGCTGAATGAGGAGAGAGGAGGCGGTGGGCTAGCACAGCACCTCTCTGCTCCCTCAGCCTCACTAGGACGCTAGGCCTGCCCCTCCCAGACCATCACTGCGGCCTCTGGAAGAGGAACCTGAGGCTCAGAGAGCCAGCAGCGCGTCCAAGATGACACCGCTCAGCGGTGCTGAAGACACATCTGTCCCCCATGAGTGAAAGCTCTGCCCTTAGTCCCAGCCAGAACGCATCTGTCCCCAAGGTGCCCACTCTTTCTCTCTGAAGCCCAGCGCTCTTGAAATTCTTCCTCCGGCCAAGCCCACTCCCACAACTCCCAGAGGCTCTGTACTCTGGGCTTCTGTCCCCTGCTCTTCATACTCCTTGGGGCAGCATGGCATCTCCCAGGAGTGGGCAGGACAGGTGGTGGCCCCAGGAAGCTTTGCTCACACCCTAACCCCCAGAGCTGAGCTGTGCCCTTGTTTGGACGTGGCAGCCAATCAGGCTAGGGGTCTCCAGCTACTTCAGCCATGGCCCCTGCCTGATATGGGTCCTTACAGAGGAAAAAGAGGATGGAGGCAGAGATGACAGTTATAAGCCACAAGCCAGGGACGCTCTGGCCACCAGGAGGAAGGAAAGGCAAGAAAGGCCCAAACCCCCACACAACCATGGGTGAGAACCGACTTAGCCTCTCTCCCAGGTGAGGGCAGCCAACCAGGCCACCCCGAATAGAGAAGGGGCAGCCAGGCCCAGCCAGGAAGACGATGGACAGGGCCTGCGCTTCTCTGGAGCAAGAGGAGACGAGGTGGGGTGGACCGCTCAACAAGGCAGGGACACGAGGAGGGGCTGGCGGGGGAGCCAGGTCCCTCGCAGGGTGGGGGACACGGAGCCAAGGGGGCAGTGGGCGGGCAGGGGGCACCCCAGGGTGCACACTGGCCGCACAGGAAGGATCCACTCCAGGTTCCACAGGACTCTGCGCGAAGACGGAGGACTCTTCCTCGATGTACTGGACGAGCGGCAGCCGCAGGGCCTGTGGAAGCCAGGGGCTTCTGTTCCAACACTCCCAGAAGCCTGTCCTGCGGGACCCCACCCTGTGCTTTCCCACATCCCACAGGCAACTCCTGCCCTGGTGCCAAAGGTACAGGACCAGGACCAGGACAAGGAGCAGTGTCCTCGTCCCTCTACCAGACAGGGTGCCTGCATGGCCGACTGGCACCAAGAGCCCACGCCTGTGGGAAACCTAGCAGGCCAGGCACTGGCCTGAGTGGACAGGAGCGCATCGCAAGGCTGGGACTGCAGCCTGGCAGGCAGTGGCTGCCAGCCAAGCTCAGCCCGGGGGACATTGACGGGAACTGGGCAGCCCCTCTTCACCCTGCCCCTCTCAAGGCCCAACTCATCTCTGGGTGCCTCAGTGTCCACAGGGCTCCTTTGCTTGCCCAGACTTGGCTTCCGTGGGGACAGCCTGGCACACAGTCATTCAGCCACAGCTTGCTGCCCGGGACTAACCCCGCGCAGGGGTGCAGTGAGGTAGGAGTCTGCAGCAGCACCCTGCCGGATGCCTGCAGTGTGTCCTCAGGCGAGACCCTGTCCCACTCTGGGCCTCACTGCCCGCAGCCACACAGGGAATTGGTGTGCAAATGACAACCATGTGCCGCTGGCCAGTCAGAGGGCCAGGAAGGGTGCACAGGCCTTGGCCACCCGCAGCCATTGTCGGCCCTGTGACTTGGGGTGAGCTGGAGGGAGCAGGGTCACTCCAGCCCAGGAAAGGTATCTCACCCCCAAGCATCAGCCCATAGGTGGTGTGCACCCCATGTCATGCATTTATGGAATTACCCGAGGCCTATCCTCATGCACTTCTGCAGGCAGACCCCTGGGCTGGACCCCAGCCCTACCCCGATGTCTGTGCGGTCCTGTCTGCACCTCGGAATCCTTCTCTCCACCCCCACCCCCAGTACTGGAGATGGAATCTGCGACCTTTACACTAAGTTATAGCCCTAGCCATCTTTTAAAATTTGAGACAAGAGTCTAAGTTATCCAGGCTGGGCTGAAACTTGCAACCCTCCTGTCTCAGCCTCCTAGACTTCTGGGATTAGGGACATGTACCCCCAGACCAGATTTGCAATCCTTTCCAGGTGCAGATGAGGGCCTCTGGGTTGCGGCCAGGTTCACAGGCTTCTGCACCCAAGCTGAAATCGCCGGGCTGCAACCCCGCCGCATGCCGTGTCCCCTCTTGGTCTCCACAAGAACACACCGAAGCGAGGAAGCACCATGCAAGTGCCGGAGGGCAGCTCACCAGGTCCAGCAGGTCTCCGCTCATGAGCACCAGGAAGCCTGGGACCAGGTGGTGGAAGAGGTGCAGGATTGTAGTGAGGTAGCCCCGGCGGGCAGCCCTGGCCTACAGGTGGCGCGCGGTGAGCTCGGTCTGCCCGGGATGGGTGCCCTCCCTCAGCGCCACCAGGTAGGTGCCCGGCAGCCGCCATGTTTCCTGGGGGTTGCGGGCGGGGGGTAGGGGGGGGCGCGTCAGGCCACAACAGGGCGCCTGCGCGGACCTCAGCCGGCTGTGTGCAGCAGCTAGGCTCGCAGCAGGACAGACAGTGACCTACAGAGACCACAGAACCCCCGCGTGCTGGCCACATGTGCTGCTGTCCTTGGCCTAGCACGGTCAGAGCAGGCAGCTGGGCCACGGCAGGCCACAGGGCTGCACCCCAGGCAGCCTCCCCCTGTGCCGCACCCAGCTCTCCTAGAGGCCCCAGCCCAGAGGTAATCGGGCCGCGTCCCCAGCCAGTCAGCACCCTCGCCTCCGCCCATACTGGCTCCTGACCCGTCTTCCCAAGGACAAGACTCATTTTTCTGTGGGACCAGAAAAATGTAGCCTCGAATCCCAGATCCAAAAGTCACAAGCTGCGCAGCCCTGAGTGAGCCACACAATCTCTCTGAGCCTCAGTGTCTCCTCCGGGTGCCAGAGACCACTGTACCGCAGCACAGGCCTGGGGAGGCCGGGGGAGACGGTGGCGTAGAGCGCCCCCTGGAGCCGGGCAAGGGCAATCAAAGGAGCAGTCCGGCAGAAGACAGAGGTGTGTGTGGCTTCACTTAGCTCCTTGGCCTCAGCTACCCTCACTGCTCAAGAACCTTCCGTGGCTCCCATAGCCGGCTAGATAAGGTCCAATCCCCGCCCCTCCGTAGCCCTGGGTCACCTTCCCCTGCAGCCTCACCCTCCTCATCTGGGTGTGACCCCTGGCCTCCAGCCAGAGTCAGGCCTCAGAGCCCATGGGTGCTGGGCCACAGCTGCCCTCAGAGAGGTGGTAATGAAGGCAGAGCCACAGCAGAAGCCCGAGGACACGTGCATACAGAAGCCCCAGGTCAGCGCAGCTCACAGAAGCCTCCACCCCTCTCCTGTGCTGCCCAGCTCTGTCTGTGCTACTCCCTCCCCCACCAACATAAAATTCTCCTTCCAAAGGCATCTGTTGGGCTCCTATCTAGGCCTCAAAGATCCATCTAAAATGTCCTCTGTCAAATGAAAATCTCACGCGTGGAAAAGACACTCTGCAGTGGAACCCCAGCTCTGGAAGCCAGGTTCTAATGTACCAGGGTGCGGATAGCTTCGCCTCTTCTCTCTGGACCTCCACTGCATGTGACTACAACAAAAGCAATTTTCATTCTCAATGCATTTCCCACAAAATAGCCAAGAAGTGAATGAACACAGAGACTTCAGGCAGTTCCTGTTCTAGTTCCCGGGCACAACACCCCGGCGTGTGGTCCTGGGGCTGGAGCTCACCACCCTGTGGGGTAGGGCATCAGTACTTCGGAACAGTCATTCTGGGGGGTGACCACAGGGAATGTCCCTAAGTACCCTGACCGCAGCCCACATTCTCCCTGTAGAAAGCAAAAGGTTGGAAGAACAGGAGGAGGCCTGAGATCCCTGTGCCCAGGGCCGGGCAAAGAGGGCGGAACCAGGAGGCCGCAGGCAACCCTGCCCATGACTGCCTCCTGCAAGCCACCTCTCCTCAGGGCTGATCTCGGGGTCATTCGGGGGTCCACAGAGCTGCACGGGCTCATCCCCGCGAAGGTCTGCCTCCCTTTCCATCGAGGCTCAAGCAACTTCCAAGCACCTCACAGCTAGAGACCGGCCAGGTCCCGCCCAGCTCTGCTGCCCAGCACCTCGGGGGGCCCAGCACCTCGGGGGGCCTGCAGGCTTCTCACCAGGACGGCCTCGTGCCTTAAAGCCCAGGCCAGGTGCCCAGGTGCCCAGCAGCCCAGCAGTGGGCGTGAGCGGGTGTGACCTCCAGGTCTTCACGGCCAGGGCGCCAGTCTCTGCCCAGCGCCCACAGCCCCACTCCCTCGCCGTAGTCCCCTTCAGCTACCGCCCCCTCCCCAGTCCCACGCTCCCCAGCTGGGCTGTCCCGGCAGGGTCCTTCCCTTACGTGGCACGCACAGGGAAACTGAGGCCCGCGCCTTGGCGCAGCGGCGGAAGGTGGCAGTGGGCACGTGCGGGGACGCGTCGGCCGGACCGTCCTCCTCCGAGGGGAACGCGAAAGCCAGCTCCTCGTAGTCACCATCCTCGTCGTCCGGGGCACCGGCTCGTGAGGGGCCCAGCAGCAGGAGCAGCAGCCTCGGCCACCAGGGTGGCGCGGGCCCGCGGGTGCGCGTCGCAGCGGCTCGGGGACCGGCCACAGAAGCTGCGTGTCCCCCCCGGCGAGGGGGTCTGGGCCTCGATGCCGACCAAGCCTTCTAGGGTGTGGGCGCTCGACGCCCCGGGCCGGGAGATCACGCCACGGGAGCCCCATGGGAAGATCCTATCTGATTAAACGTTAACGGAACCCCAGGACTGGAGGATCGGGTTTCGGCCATGCCTCCCCAAACAGCGTCAGATTACGCTCGGAGGGAGGAAACACCAACCTCGACCCCTAATTGGGCTGGAGGCCGGCTGCACCCTGGAGCCCTGCGTGCCCTGCTGCCTCTCCCTATGCCAGTGACCCTGCCTAATCCTGTCTGACTGCAAAAGCCTCGCTGCCCGCCAACTTCCTTCTGTCAGCCTTGACTTGGCATCCTCCGCCTAGCCTGGGTCTTTCCTCGGAAGTGCTCTGACCTCACCACCACTGCACCCTCAAAATACTGCTCTGCCGGGCGACCTGCAGCTTCCGGAGGGCTTTAGTCTATAGATTCTCATTTGAAATCTGCAAAGGTACCCTGTAGATGCACCCACAAGCTCTGAACAACCCGGTTAGCAGATCCCATCTACACGCCAGGCCTGTAGCTCCACTGGACAGATGTCCGGACCGTCCACCGTGTGCCTCGCAGGAGGATGTGGCTGCAGAAGGGCAGCTTGGCCTCCGATGGCACGTGTGGCTCAGCAGGAGGCCCACTTCCCGGGGGGCAGGGGACGGCAAAGAGGCCATTAAGGGCCCTATTGGCAGATGCTTGGCTGATTCTCTGGTTGGCCTGGGGTGCTGAATCTGAAGTTGCCGCTTTCCCTCCAACTGGCATAGACTTCACTCTGAGGACTGCTGCCCCAGGGGGTAGGCAGGGACCCCCTGGTGTGACAACCGAGGGTTTCTGGTCCTTCTGTGTATCCCCTGGAGGATGTGCTTCCTGCTGTCCAGAAGCTTCCTCACGAAGGCCCCTCCTGCGGCAAGAAAGGCTGGCAGCAGGCCTGCCCGTCTCCCGCCTCTCAGGGGCTCTTGATGGCACAGGAGGAGGGGCGCACAGCGAGTTTGGCTGGAGGTTAGGGAGGGAAGGAGCCAAGCTCTGGCGACTGGGGAGCAACAAGTACATGTTCCTTCCGCCCCTGGACCCCATCTCCCCAGGGGAAATTGGCCACCCACAGCAGTGATTGACTATAGCCCCTCCACCAAAGACAAGCCAGTCCTAACCCCTGGTACCTGTGAATGTGACCCCTTTTGGCAAGAAGGTCTGTGCAGATCTGATTAAGCTAAAAGTCTCGAGATGAAGCCAGCTGTAATGGCACATGCCTGTAATCTCAGCGCTTAGGAGGCTGAGGCAGGAAGATCACTGTGAATTTGAGGCCAACCTGGGTTACATAGGGAAAGTCCTCGAGATGAGCTCATTCCCGTTTAGACGGGGCTCTGACCCCCGTGGCTGGTTTCATGGGGAAAGAGAAGGACATGTCAGACAGACCCAGGGAAGGCGGCCCTGGACAGGAGGAGGCACAGACTGGAGGAACTGGGAATGAAGAACGCAGCAACCGGCTAGGGGGAAGGACCGAGAGAAGATGAGAAAACAAAGCAGAGGTGAAGCTGGGTTGGGGCAGCGCCCTCACTCCCCTGATGGGAGGAAAGGAACTGCTCACCCACTGTGGCACGTTTGCTTGTACACTCTGAAGGCTAATGTCAGCTTCACCCCACTGCCTAGCAGCCCGGTGCTCGGATGGTCTGGAAGGCTTGGTGTTTTTCCGGGCTGAAGCAACTCCTTCACGTGGCTTGCTCCGGGCGCTTTTTGTTCTCTGGATGGCCATGCCCCAGCCAAGCACATGTGGTCAATTTCCAGCCTAACAGCTCCAGCAGCAGAAGGAAGCACGGGAGCCTCCAGAGCTGAGAGGCCAGGAAGGGCCGTCACCAGCGCATTTGGGGAGAGCATGGCTTGGCCTACCGTGAACACAAACTCGCACACCCAGAGCAGCAGGAGCCAGAGGGTGGCCCATGGCCACCAGCTCTGTAGTAATCTGTAATTTCCCTCAGAAACTAATGTACCCATTTATGTGGGATCTTTTAGAGCTATTTGATTTTTTTTATTTAAAAAACTTAAATAGACTTTCACCGTTTATTTTAGGGTTTGTTTTTAACTTTTTATTTATATCAGTGAGGTGGGTGTTGTGTGTGCCCTTAATCGGAAGGTCTGATGTCATAACCCGGTCCGTGGAGTCCAGCGGCTGTTCCCGCCAGCCTCAGGGTCTCTCTCTATGTCCTGACTAAAATCATAGAGAGCCTTGGCTGCTCTGGACACAGGACTTTCGCGGTGGACTGGATCCTAGGCTGGAGCACTGGCCACTCCCAGGCCCCCATGGAGGAACCGCAGTCATTGCCCCAAACACTGAAAAACTGGCCCCAGCCTTGAGCCAGTACCTTAAAATAAAAACCCGGTGACCTCAGTCCTGTCACCCTCAGCAGTGTCACAGCGGCTGCAGGCACCCAGTAACACCCCTGCCCCTCCCCCAAACCACAGCCTCTGGAATCCCAGAGGCTCCACTCAGGACTCTCTTGAACACTTTGGTGACTCCCTCTTGGGACGAAGTCATCCCTAACCCTGCTCCTACGGTAAAGTCACCTCAGTGCACCCACACCTGCTTGCTGTGTTGTGGGGTGTGGATTATGTCTGGCTCCCAGACACAATCTCTAGCTCATGAGATGCTCATACCTGGGGTGAGCAGGTGTAGGGGTGCACACCCGTAATCCCAGTACCTGGGGGGCTGAGGTAGGAGGGTCAGCACGAATTTGAGGCCGGCTTGGGCTACATAATGACATCAAGGCCAGCCTGGAAGACATAGCATGACGTCGTCTCAAAAAAAAAGAAAGAAAGAAAAGGAAAAAGTCAGGCCAGCAGGGACTCTTCCTGCCTCCCTGTACACCAGAACATATGTTTCATAAAGTCTTAGAATGTATGGAATTTTGAGAAGAAAACATAGGTAAAGGCTTTCAATCCGTGTCACTGCTGCCGAGCTGGTGGGCGCCGGAGCAGGCTGGCTCGTGCTCTACCCCAGCCCCAATCCCAGGGCTCACCAAGCTGCACGTACCACGTGTCCATCCAGGGCCTCGCTCCACGGTGTTGACCTCACCCCAGGACCACACTCGTGACGCCACCATCACTTGGAACCCCGGGGACCCTGACGCATAGGGGAGCAGCGAGTGGTCCCACACCTATTGGCTTGAATTCCTGCTCACTTAGTCACAGCCCTGCCCCGAGGAGGGGAAGGAGGGACAGGTGGCTCCCACCAGCCAGTGTCCCCCCACAGCCACCCCAGCAGCCCAGGGACGTCACACAAATTGTGATATTATGGGAGCACTTTGTCCTCGCCTCTGAACAGCCTCCTCTTGTCCTTTGCCGAAGTTTACAGTTCGCGCTGGGTCTTTGCAATCGCTTTTTAACAAGAGTATCCTATTGCGTCTCCTCTGCGATGCTTGTTGCAGTGTTTTTTTCCCAGTTAGTTGATCAACTTTGGACTTCATGGGATTTTCTTTATAGAAATTTTTAACTTTCAGAAAGTCAAATTTATCAGTGTTTCATTTATTGACTCGCAGATTTTGTGCTTTTCCTAAACAGGGCACCCCAATATCAAGATCACATAAAATTCTCTTGTAAAACATCTTCCTCACGTCTTGGCTTCTGCTGGAATTTACTTTTTACACAGGAGTGAAGTTTGTTTTTAACTTCTGTTTTGATTATCGTGCATCTGTTGTGAGCCACTCATGTACTCCCTGTGGGAAGCTGGCACCCATCCAAGACACACCTCAATTCTTTTGACTCCTCTTCCCCTCCCCGGGGAGCTGCTTTCTCCAGATGGCTGGGTTGTCATTTCAGTACCATTCACCTACCAACCCATCTTTTCTCCACTGATCAGAAATTACATTTTAGAAGTTAAATTCTCTCAGAGCTTGGTGTTTATCTCTGGCTCTGGTTTGCTCTTTTTTTTACTTAAAGAGAAAAAAAAACAAAATAGAAAACAAGGGAAGCAATAATACAAAATTACATAAAAATGAAATAAATTAAAATAAACACTAAGAATCACTAGTTGAAAAATTACATACTATCATCTTAGAAATAGTTGTTCAAGTTACAGAATTAAAACACATAAAGTGGACATTCAAACCATGAGACTGCAAACAGTTCTGCTCAATGATCCAAGTAAAACTTAGTAATATGGTTATCAATCTTACACCCTTAAACACACATACAGTTATAGCCTTTAGCGCACTTTCTTTTCTTCTCTTTTTTACAATAGAAATTACACATTTTGGGTTTTATTACTCCTGCATTTCTTATTACTTTTTTTTTAGTTTTAGTTAATAAATTACAAGTTACAAAATTAAACCATACAAAGTGGACATTTAAACAGTGAGACTGCAAACAGTTCTGTTCAATGATCCAACAAAAACTTAGTAACATGGTTATCAATCCTACATACTTAAATATACATGCAGTTGTTTAGCTCTTTTAGTAGCTCCCATCAGGATCAAACTGAACATGTGCATCCATCCTGACCTAGAAATTTTAGTTCTTGGGACTCTATCCCAAGAAATAATTAAGCAAAGGGACAAAAAGGTACTAATGGTACAAAAATGACCACCATGGAACACTGAGAGCAGTGGAAGTTTGTGGAGGACTTCTTGATCTAGCAGGACCCCAGTGGCATCCATCCACTGTCAAAGCGAGGCCCCACCTGGACCTCTGGCCCAGCAGGGGTTGAGCTTAGCTGGACAGTGGGGGACTCGCCTCTTTAGGCATCTCTGACTCCAGAAGGACTGGCGAGGGTCTAACAAGTGTGTAGCAGGAAAAACTCCCCTGTGGTTCCATTGCTGGGAGTTGGGGGTGCTGGCCAGCACTGTTCAGTCCGCAGTTTGCACCACCTGTGCTTCTTATGCTCTTGTGCTTCTGGGCTCTGACTGGACCTGAGCATCGCACTGCTCTCCTCCCCTTCGAGCACTGCCATCTTCTGTAATACAACCTTCCCTCTGATCTGCCAGGGAGTCTGTGCTGCTGTTTACCCCAGGCTTCCTCCTGTGGCTCAGCAACCGAAATACCCACCCATGGAGGACAGAGTGTAGTCTGTTCATATGCTGGAGTATTGTGCAGCTGTTTAAAAAGGAATAAAGTAAAGCTGGGTGTGATGGTACCTGCAGCACTTTAGGAGGCTGAACCAGGAAGACTGCAAGTTTGAGCCCATCCTAGGCAACTTAGTAACTTATGATATATGTGTCAAAATAAAAAATGAGCCAGCAGGCCGCTCTGGTAAGTGGCTGTGGCCTGGCAAGCGGCAGCCACCCCAGGGCAAGAACCATATCAGCGTTTCCTGAGATCTGCAACGTGTCATGTTGCACCTTGGGGTGCTGGGAAAACAGGCAGCCAGTTCACTCCTCTGGTGGGCAGCTGTGAGCCTACTGGGGTACGGGTTAAGAATCAACATCCATCCATATCCTACCCCCACCCCTCCCACCTCCCCACCCCACCCCACCCCACCCCAGTTAGCAAGTGAGAGCCAGAGATCTGAGCATCTCTTGGGAATTTGACTATAGGCAATATAGCAAATAAGGGGGATTTTCTTCTGCCATCTCTTTGAAGGCAAATATTTTTATCTCTGTTTTGCTCTGTTCTGATCAATGATATTGCTCTATTCAATATTCTGTTTTTATAATTTCGCTATTTCCTTTGATATTGCTCTACCTGATTGAAGGAACAACTATTGTGAAGAAGACCAGATATACTATTGTACCTATTGCTGTTATCTCGGTAACCTGCTCTGAGGTTCTGTACCAATTTCACTGCACTACCTCAGCTAGCTGTGTCCTGTTTTGTTCTGCTGTATTTTACTACCTTTAAAATAAAATAAATAAATAAGAAATAAGAAAAAATAAAAAAAATAACAACAACAAAACAGATCAGTAATGTACTGAGCAACCTGAAACATGATATATCTAAACAGATAATGGACTTAAAAAGCAAAAGGAGGAAAAGCAAGTGCTCTAAAGGATATAACTGCATGTGTATTTAAGGATGTAGGATTGATAACCATGTTGCTGAGTTTTTGCTGGATCAGAGAACAGAACTGTCTGCAACCTCACTGTTTGAATGTCCACTTTGTATGCTTTAATTTTGTAACTTGAACAACTACATCTAAGAAGACAATATGTAATATATCAACTAGTGATTCTTACTGTTCATTTTTTTTAAATTCTGTATTGTTTCTACCCTTTTTTTCTGTTTTGCTTTATTTTTCCCTTCTCTTTAAATAAAATTTTAAAAATAGAAAAATAAAAAATGAAAAAGGCTGAGAATGTAGCTCAGTGTGATAGCCCAGTGCTGGGGGTGAGGGAGAATGAAATAGATGTCTATATATTGTTTTTGTGAGGTATCCAACATCAAAGATTTTAAACAGTTATGATCCCATCTCAGTAAAATTGCTATGTATGGTACTAGTCAGCATCGCATGACTACAATGGGATTCCTGAGACAAATAACATATAAAGCAAAACAGTTTACTTGGCTTGGTTTTGTGGATTCAAAGGCATGGCACCTGCATCAGCTGAGTTCTGGCAAGTTTGGCAGACAGCAGAGCTGGGATGAGTGTTGGAGCCAAGGTTTGGTTCTTGCAGAGGACTGGCCACAGCCCCCCAGTCCTCTGCAGCCCATCCTCCTTGCATCTAAGGGCCTTCCACAAGGCTGCCACTGACAGGCTCCAGTAGACCCTTGGGAGACTGCCCAGGGATGTCCAGGTCAGAGCACATAGTGTGTATCGCTTCTACCTCTGCACACACAGGCACTGCCTGAATGGCAGGGCATCCTGACCTCTGTCACGGTTACAGCTGTAAATGTGCTCAGCGTCTCTCCCCACTTCTACAGAGCTGCTTGCTGTGGTCCACACGGTATCTTCATCTCCCTGCCTTATTTTTTTTAGCCTTTTATTTTTTTACTTTTTTATTTTAAAGGGAATAGAACAGAATGGTAAAATAGAACAAAACAAAACAGAACAATATTGGATTTCAAAAACAAGACAGATGGAAATCCTTCACAATTGTTATATTGCATATTGTTAACCTCTAAATAGATGCTTAGACTCCCAGCTTTAGGCCTGCAAAGTCAACCAAAAAATATGAACATTAAATTGGTTTCTTTCTTTTACTTCAGTTGCTATCATCTCAGCCTGTATTCTTCCAAATCGGCTGGTTGCTTGCAGAGGGGCCTCTTCTTGTCTTCCAGCCCGTGCACCAGCTGGTTCACAGGAGGGTGTGGGCTGGTGTCTCTGTCCTCCTCCTGGCCCATACGGCTGCCACTGGCTCATAGGAGAGCACAGGTTAGCTTCTTGGTTCTCCTCCCAGTCTACAAGCGCTGTCCCTGTCTCATCTGTGCCAGCCTGGTAGAGCAGGCTGAGCTGAGACCACTACTTCCATTTAATGGATGAAGAAACTCAAGGTCGGAAGGGTGGAGCCCTTGGTGACATCGCCCAGCCACGATCAGTGGATGGAGACCTCTTCCCAGCTGTCCCCTAAAATTCAGGGCACCCATAAGGCCGGGAAATAGGGGCTGTGTCCTCTGTGGGCTTTATTCTGAAGAGCCCAGAGCTGTTTCTCCAGCTACTGCCGCTCCAGAAAGGTGACAGGTGAGAGAGGAGATGGCAGGAGCCTGCAGTCTCTGCTTGAGTGGACCTACACTGAAACCCAAGGACAGCTGCACTGAACAGTGACAGACACCAATGGCTGCTTGCACATCTGCCAGGTCATGTGTCCAAATCCTCCATGGGACTGTAAATTTGATAGAAGCAGGAAACTTGTCTAAGTCACCAGGTACCATGCTGGAGCCCGGTGTGTGTAGTTAGTGACTGAAGCAACAGATCAGAGGTCCCCAGTTCCCAAGACACACAGGGACTGGTCCATGGCCTGTTAGGAGCTGGGCCACACAGCAGGAGATGAGCTGCAAGACAACACAGCTTCACCTGTATCCCCATCTCTCATATCACCATCCTAGCTCCACATCCAATAGTGAGATGCACATGCGAGGGATCTAGGCTGTGAGCTCCTTAGGAGGATTTAATGCCTGATCATCTGGGGTGGAGCTGAGACTGTGTTGCTAGCACTGTAGAGCAGCTGCAAAGATGAACATTAGCAAAGAAGTTTGACTGCCCAGAGATCATAAGAAATCAGTTGTTTTCATACTCGTAACTAAACTTTATCAGTGAGTGTTAAGTGACAATTCAGTTCACCTGGTGGTAGGCTTTATATGTGACAAGTGAGTTGATGTACTTCAAGGGTATAGCTGCCATCTGGTGTGAGAATCTGACAGTTTAGTTTAGTCCATGAGTAGCTTGTCTATTATTTATTTACCACATCTGCCCATGGTGCTTCCTTGTCTTGCACACTTGTATCTGTCACACTTTTGGTCACCAACAAGCTATCTCTAGCCAAAATGGGGGGGGGGGGTGTCCCTGGAGAACTTCTTTGGTCATTGCTAATTGGAGTTCTATATGCCTCATTTATTTGTACGACAAATATTTTTTCTCTACCAGGAAAGTTTTTTGTCACAGTGTCTGTGAATATGGTTTTGTTTGTTTGGTTGGTTTTTTTTAAATGGAACTTTCACTTCATTTTTTTAATTTTAAAGAGAGTAAAACAAAACAGAACAAAGAAAATCAGAACAGAACAATGCAAGCAACACAAGATTTCAGAACAAAACTAAACAACAAGAAATTAACAGTGGAGACCATAATGTCTCTTGCTTTCTTTGAAATAGTTGTCCATATCGTCACACACAATGAATTCAAACAAAACAAAATAGTATAAAACCAAAACAAAAGAGTGAAAGCATTACAGGCTTTCAAAACAAGATAATAGGAAAATCAACAATGGCTACTATAATGTCTCTTATTCTCTTCAAAATAGCTGTCCATACCTTCACACAGATTGAAATCAAATAATAGAAAACAGACTAAAACCAATCAAAACCAAGAATAAAAGCATTATTGGACTTCAATAATGCTTCAAGATAGGAAATCAGCAATGGCTACCATAATGTCTCATTTTCTTCTAAGTAGCTGTTGATACCATCACACATAATAAAATCAATTCTTGTAAATTCTTTAGGAGCAGATCTAGGCATGTATATGTACATCTATCCTTTCTGTATTACAAGGAAAAACAAAACAAACCACAAGAAAAACAAGAAACAAAAAGACAAATAAAGAACAATAATGAAGAGCCTAAAAGAATAACAATATCGGCTTTCAAAACAAGCTAGTAGGGACATAACTAAGGTTTTTATTTTGCATGGTTATCTTCAGAAGAATTACTCAGATTACCAGGTATAAATATGCAAAATTGATCTAACCCTGTGAACGTTAGCTGTTTAGTTCCAAGAACTAATAGAATTAATAGTACAATCATCTTAGTTAAGTGTACAGATATAAAAATTTATCTTTTTTCTTTTCCTTCTTTTCTTTCTCCTTTACCCTGAGTTATTTTTTCCCCTTTGAGCAGTTTCTTACCCTTTCACAATATTTACTGAAGATTTTGTATCTTATTACTTTTTCATTTTCTTACACTAGGGAAACAATATGGTATTTACACATGTGAGTTTAATTTATTCACTTATGAGTATGGTCTCAAGTAGTGTCCATTTACCTATTAAAGCCTCAATGTGATCCTTCTTTATAGCTGAGTAGTACTCCATTGTATAAAAGTACCACATCTTTTTTACCTGTTCCTCAGTTGATGGACATTTGGGTTGTTTTCAAGATTTGACTATTACAAATTGTGCTTCTGTAAACATGGGTGCACATATATCACTGTGGTATGATGTTTTCAGTTCTTCTGGGAATATGCCAGAAGTGGATTAGCTGGGTCAAATGGAACTCCAATCCCAGATTTTTGAGGAACCTCCAGACTGATTTCCACAGTGGTTGCACCAGTCTACACTCTCACCAACATTACAGAAGTGTTCCTTTTTCCCCACAGCCTCTCCAGCATTTATTATTGGTGTTTTTTTTTTTTATCCTGGTCATTCTTTCTGGAGAGAGATAGAATCTCAGTGTTGTTTTAATTTGCATTTTTCTAATAATCAATGATGCTGAACATTTTTTCATGTATTTATCTGCCATTTGTATTTTTTCAGCTGAGATGTGTATATTCATCTCAGATACCCATTTTTGAATTAGGTCTTTGAATTTCAAGGGCCTGATTTTTAAAAATTATTTATATGTTTTAGATATGTTGGAGGGACAGTTGACTAAGATTATTTTTCCCCATTTATGGGTCTTCTTTTCACTCTGTTGGAGATTTCTTTTGACATGCAAAAACTTTTTAATAAGATGAGATCCCAGTTGTTGATTCTGGTAAGTATTTCCTGAGCAGTTTGATTTTTATTCATGAATTCTCTGCCTACTGATATGTCTTCAAGAATTCTATCTTCTTTGTCTTTCAGCAGATTAAGTGTTTCTGTTTTAATATTTAGATCTTTGGTCCATCTTGACTTTAGTACATGGTGATAGGCATGGGTCTAGTTTAAGTTTTGGGAATACGAGAAGCCAGTTTTTCCAGCACCACTTATTAAAGAGGCTATCTTCCTTCCAGTGAACATGTTTAGCCCCTTTATCAAAGATAAGGTGGCTGAGTATGTTTGTAGTTGTAGCCATATCTTCTAATCTATTCCATTGATTTTCATATCTGTTGCTATTCCAGTACCATGCTGATTTTCTCACGGTAGCTTTGTAGTATAATTTCATGTCAGGGATTGTGATGCCTCCTGCCTTGCCTTTGTTGCCCAGAATTGCCTTTGCTATTCTAGGTCTCTTCTGGTTCCAGATGAATTTTAGGAATGATTTCTCTAGATCTGTAAGGTATGCAAATGATATTTTGATTGGAATTGCATTAAATCTGTATAACAATTTTGGGAGAATGACCATTTTCACAATGATTGTTCTTCTGATCCATGAACAAGGAATATCTTTCCATTTTCTATTTCATTTTTCAGAATACTGCAATTTTCACTGAATCTTTTACTTGTTTTGTTAGACTGATTCCTAAGTATTTCATTTTTTGGATGCTATTGTGAAGGGTTTGGCTTCTCTTATTTCTCTCTCAGTGAGTTTGTTGTTTGTGTACAGGAATGCTATTGATTTTTGAGTGTTGACTTTGTATCTAGCTACAATACTGAATTTGGTTATTATAACTAGAAGTCTTCCAATGCAGTCTCAGGGGTCTTCTATGTAGAGTATCATGTCATCTGCAAATAATGATAATTTAGCTTCCTTTCTTATCCTTATTCCATTTTACTCTCTTGTCTAATTGCTCTAATGTTTCCAACACTATATTGAATAGGAGTGCTGATAATGGACATCCTTGTCTTGTTCCTGATTTTAGAGTGAAACCTTTCAGTTTTTGACTATTTAATATGATGTTCATTCTGTTTTCCTGATGTGGGAAATCACTGCAATCACTTTCCCTCTGAGGACTGTTTTCATTACATCCCACAGGTTCCAGTAAGTTATATTTGTATTTTTGTTTGTTTGTAGATATTGTTTAATTTCTTCTTTAATTTCTTCTGTATCTATTGATTGTTTAGGAGTGTATTATCTAATTTCCATGTGTTTATGGGGTTTTTTCAGTTTCTTTTGTCCTTAATTTCTAGTTTCATGGCACTATGATCAGATAATATACATGTGATAATTTCAATTCTTTTGTATTTACTTAAGCATGTTCTGTGAGTTAGTATAAATTCTATTTAGAGAATGTCCCATGTGAAGCTGAGAAGAATGTATATTCTGATATTGTTGGGTGGAACACTGTGTATGTCCACCAAGTCCATTTGTTCATGTGTGTGGTTCAGTTTTGTTATTTCTTTGCTGATTTTCTGTCTAGTTGATTTGTCTCTTTGTGTCAATGGGGTGTTATGGTCTCCCATTATAATTGTGTTACTGCTTATTTGGTTTTTCATTTCTATTAATATTTGTCTTACATAGCTGAGTGCTCTCATATTTGGTGCATATATATTTAATATTGTTATCAATTCCTCTTGAAGTTTTCCCCTAACTAGTATGTAGTGACTTTATTTCTTCTGATCATTCTTGGTTTGGAGTTTACTTTGTCTGCAAACAGAATAGCTACTCCTGCTTTTTTTTTTTTTTTTTTTTTTTTTTTTTTTTTTTTTTTTTTTTTTTTTTTTTTTTTTTTTTTTTTTTTTTTTTTTTTTTTTTTTTTTTTTTTTTTTTTTTTTTTTTTTTTTTTTTTTTTTTTTTTTTGGTTCCTACCACAGGCTCCTGGCTGTTTGGGAATTCTGGGCAGGGCCCTACCAGGTTATGAGTGAGGTGCTGAGCTTGTAGGGTCAGATGGAGTTTGCTTTGCAGGCCTTCTGCTCATGCCATTTTGAATGTTTTTATTGTTTTTAATGTCATCTGATTGCTCACTGACTGCAATTAATCTTAAGTTATTCTTCTTTGTCTCATCTAGCAGTTGTTAGATTGATTTCTCATGGTCCCTTGCTAGTTTTGAGAAATCTTTCTTTTCCTGGTTGCTAACTGCAAGCCTGTCCTCACATTGGCCTAATCTGCTTCAAATATTTTCAATGGAGTTTTTATTTTCCTGGATATCTGCTTGAATCTGCTTTAAGGATTCCATTTGTTTCCTATGCTGTTTCCATAAATGCTTAAACTTGTCTTTTTTTTTTTTTTTGCCTGTGTCTGGTCTAATGTTGCTAAGTATGGTGTATATTTTGGTAACCTCTGTAGTTACCTGAGAGATTATTTCTAATTTCATTTTTTCCAGAGCCTCATTCAATTGCTTTGTCATTACCACTTCAGAGAGACCTGGTGGGGGGCTTTTGGATTGTCCCCTGAGTTTGTCTTTGGAGAACTTCATGTCTGAGTTTGCATCTTGTTTAAGTGTCTTCTCATTTCTTTTCCTTTTTAGTTTAATTCCTGAGGTGATGCTTGTAAGTTGCCTATGGTGAGCTATTAGTGGTGGTATTTAGGACCCTTGGGTGATGGTTACTTCTCTGAGGTGTCTTCCGGGTGTAGCTGGCTTTTGGGTTTTGAGTCTGTTGGAAGATCTTACCTCTTCAGTTTGTTGGAGATAAGAAGTTGTTGCTTATTTGGCCTGGTCCCTGGTTCTTTGGCACCATGCCACAGTATTTTCTGTGACCCTTAGTTACTCCAAGCCATAGATTATCAGGGCCAACGGTTGTTTAGAACAATTATGTCAACTGTGGCTGTAATGGTACCAATAACATCAAATGCAGCCTATAAAATAACAAACTGAGCTAACCATTAATTTGCAACTTTTAACTATATGACTAGATCTGTGATTATATAACAAAATGTAAAGCAAATCAGATAACTGGATGCAACACATAAGTCCATAAAGTGCCAATTTTGCCCTCAGGGGTTAAAATTTAAAATGGATCATGAGAAAATGGAGAAGTGGGGAAGAGAAAGAGTTATGAGTGAGGCTGGAGGACAAGACGGGCCCTGCCACCATGGGGAGACTGGTGCAGAAGATCGAGGGGAAGAGAAGTGGAGAGGTAGAGGGTGGAACAGAACCACAGCCACGAAGAGGCTAGGAACCACTGTCACCCTCGTTAAAGAACCAGTGACAGAGAAAGAGAAATAAAAAACAAACTGAATAAAACAAAACAAGCAAACAAACAAGAAAAAACAAACAAAACAAAAACCCAATGGTTCACTTCCAGGATTCTCCCTGGGTTCACTAGTAGACAGCCTGTGGAGACAGAGTCCTGAATTGTGCCACTCTATCCCAGCAAGCCAGCAGTTGCTTTATGGTGGAGTAATAGATGACCTTAGCAGGCCTTCCCCAGACCAGACTCACTGGACTCGCTGGGGTCCAAGCAGTTTCCATGGGTCTGCGCACAGCTAGGAGCTGCTGGAGGGAGCTGGCAGCGGTTCTGGTTCTGGGCTTGATTCCAAAATGGCTCCTGGCCAATCACTCTCTCCCACGGGAGGACTGAGTCCTCTGCACTCACAGCCAGTGCAGTCCTCCATGCCCACCACTGCCACATCTCTCTGCAGAGGCCTCAGGGTTCTCTAGCCACCACCATCACTGTCATTGTGTGTCCCCAGGTTCCAACAGCTCCTTGCACAGTGAGTCCGGCTCTAGGCAAAGGCACTGCTGGCTTCCGCCTTCTTTTTCGTTAAAGTTTTTCTTTTTCCTCTCTGTGGGCTTCAGTTCCCACTTCAGATTTTTCCTGGGTCCAGGGGACCCACTCCCTCCCTTCTTGCCTTCCTCACGATGCTCTAGCCCAGTGTCTGGACATGACTCTCAGGCCGTTTTCTCTGCGGCTCGCGGCTCCACTATCTCCCCAGAAGTCTGCTAAATTGGAGAGCTTATTTGAAAAGGAGGAAAGACCCAAGGGTGAGATGGGCGGGAGATTCTAAGATGCCAACAAAAAGAAAGAAAATACCAATTGCCCTATTTAAATTACAGTTCCTTGGAACAAGTGATTCCCATTCTCCAAGCCCACTTTGTATCATGTGGGCACAGCTATCCATCAAGGTCATGAAACCTTCAAATCTGCTTCACTACATGGGGACCAAGCACTCTGCATTTAAAGACAAGCCCTTGGAGTTTCTCAATGGACAAATAATTGAACCACAAGAACAGAACCAATTACTGGAGGCTGCCACTCCATCAAATGCGCCTGCACTGAGAGCACCATTCTGAGTGGCTGACCACATTGCTAAAGCTAAGGAGCCCCTCACTGCTGGGTAAGAGTAGATCCTGTCTGCTGCTAAGGACCTGTGCTGTGAAATTTTAGGGGAGGCTGCCGTTCAAAAAGTGGCATGCGTTCCTCTTTCAGCTAACACTGTGACTAGAAGAAGTGATGAGACAGCAGAAGGTACTGAGGCATCGTTGTTAGAGAGGGTTAATGAGCCCATTGTGGTATGAATCCAGATTGATGAATCTACTGGTGCTGGTGACAAGGCGACAATGCTTGTTTTTGTGCTTGCAGGAAGATATGCTATGTGTACTTTTGTTGTCAACCAAGACCACAGCTGCAGAACTAGTCAAGTCTTTGAATGATTCCACATCAGGAAAACTGAATCGGTCCTTTTGGGTCAGTATATGGACAGATGGATCAACTGTCTTGACTAGAGCGTTTTCTGGTTTCACTCTCAGGTCAAATAGATCACTTCTTTTTTTTTAGATTAATTTTATTGGTACATTTTACATATACATAGCGATCACAGTCAGCATCGGGCATCTGTACCTGTACGTGATATATCTTGATTCTTTTTTTCTGTTCCCTACCCTTTCTTCAATCTTTCTTCCTCTCCTTATTTACAAACCTTTGTTTCTGTTTGTTTCCTTCTATTCAAAAGGGTCACTTCTGTGTGTGGGTCTGTACCATGTGTCATCCACAGAGGCATGGTGGCTAGCTGGAAAAAATGTCACCTGTCTTAATGATGTTTGCAGGACATGATTTCATTATCAGCCACATTAAAGTGCACCCCCTGAGCTCAGGTCTGTTCTCACAGCTTTGTGAGGAGATGGGCCCGGAGCACGTCTTCCCTTCTACACGAAAGGCAGGTGGCTGTGTAAGGGTAGATCGCCAGCCAGGGCCTCTGAGTTACAGGAGCCACCCCAAGATTTCTTCTGGGAGCACAGCCATGACTGGCAGCACATTTCACTGACATTGAGGGGGCCACAAAACTTCTTTACTCGTGTGACATTTGGTCTGCCCAGTGAACTCAGCTGTCGCTTCAGAAGGGAGCAGCAACTGTTCTCAGATCGGCAGTTAGCATGACGGCGTTCAAAGCCGAGCTGGAAATGCGGGGCAGCAAATGAACATCAGCATTTTTTGGATGTTTCAAACATTAGTAGAGTTTTGGAAAGAGATTTAGTGTAACCACTGTTATACAATATCCAACACTTGCAATGTAAAGGGGGAAAGGTGGATTTTGGCTCAGTTTCAGAAGCTTCAGTCCATGGTTGACATGGTCTTCAAGCACAGGACACCATGGTGGAATGGCCTGCTGTGAGGACAGCTACTCCACCCAAGACAGGCAAGCAGAGTGAAGGGAGACCCGGGGAGGGACATATACCCTTCCAGGTGCCCAGCGACCCACCTCTATCAGCACTGTAGGACTCTGGGATCCAGCTTGCAGAGCCCGCCTCTGAGTACAGGAAACCTCTGGGGAATGTTCTAGATTTAAACCACAGTACGGAGCCAGAGATTTTGTTCCCCCAGCTGGCATGTGATGCCTGTCTCAGCTTTCAAAAGAGCTTGGGCATTACTTCCCGACCACAAAAGACCTCAGGCTGGGAAGGGATAGGTCCACAGCCCATTTGTGAACAAGCCGAGTGAATCAACTTTGTCTATGCTAAAAGGGATCAACTGCTGGAGACACAAATGATGGCAGCCTTGAAAGCAGGTCTGAGGTGATTTCACATGTCAGTATGTCCTGGATTAAAGTCCAAGTGGAATGTCCCAAGGCTGCCACCAAAGCACTAAAGGGCCTTTTTCCATCTCTAATGTCCCATCTTTGAAAAGCAAGGTTTTCTGCAGTGACGGCAACAACACAAGATTACAGAGTAGACTGGCCTTAAGCAGCACACTTAGGGTGACACTGTGTACCATCACCCCAGAAGGCACAGTCTGGCTGCAGGAAAGCAAGCTCAGGGCTCCCACTAATCAATCTGTGTTATGTAAATTACATAATTATTTCATTATATATTACAAGATAATAATAATGAAAACAAAGTACACAATAAGTGTAATGTGCCTAAATCATTCCAAACCCCTTTCCCTAGGCCATGGAAGAATCGTCTTCCATGAAACCAGCCCCTGAAAAAAGTCTGGGGACTGCTGCTGTAACAGATCACCAAGGCCCCAGCACTGTCACAGCATTGTCACAGATTCTAGGTCACCGCTGTGAGTGACGTGGACAGGAGCCCCTGAGAACAGACAGCACCACCTTCCCTCCAGCATAGCCAAGCAGGTGAGTCCCACACCTGGTGTGCAGGGTGACACTGCCGCTCTGGAGAGCAGCAGAGAGGAAGGTGACAGGGGGGACTGTGGGTGAGAAGGGGCCCCTGAAGCAGCGGCCTGAGAGAATGGGCCCCACAGACACAGTGGGGAGTGTCCCCAGATGGGGACAGGCACAGTGGCCCAAGAAGCCAGTGGGAAGGGACCACCCAGGAGGGAGGTATAAGGACAAGGCCTGACAGGAGCTTTGCTGACCCTGCTGGGGACTCCAGGAGCTAAAGGCAGCAGTGGGCAGAGGAGGGCTGTGCTCCATTCCTGGCTGTAAAGGATGGCGTTGACTGCAGTGAGGCTGGGGAGTGGAGAAACCAGCCAGGAGCCTGGGAGCCACACCAGAGCGCCTGGGCTGGCAGCAGGGACACAGGCAGTGGTGACACTCAGATGTGATTTGAAGATAGAACCCGTTAGACCTGCCAGTGTTAGATGTGGGACAGAAGAGAAAGAAATTTGGCTTCCATGCTGGAGGGACAAAGCTGTCATTTATAGAGATGCTCAGTGGGGAAACTGAGGCACTCTGTTGATCCTGCTGAGCCTGTCACTACATGCCCAAGATGCCATGTCAGCAGCAGGACCAAGAATCACAGCTGAGGTCAAATTCTGTTATCATGATGTTCAAACACAGGAGACTCGGGCTAGGATTTAACTCAGCAGCAGAAGCGCTTGCCTGGCAAGTGTGAGGTCGTGAGTTTGATCTCTGGTACAAAAAAAAAAAACAACCCAGGAGACTCATGGCCATCATGAAAGGAGGTTGGTGGGGAAGTGACCAGCAGCCTGGGCAGCCTGTAGGTTAAGGATCACAGGATAGAGCACTGGTCAGACAGTGGACCGGCCACCAGACTGCACAAACTGGAAGCCACCAGGATGGCCCGAGCGAGGCTCCGGAAGAGGAAGTGAAGAAGCCTGCAAGCGGGCTGCTGTCCTGTGGCAGGGGCAGGCAGCAGGCAGGGCTGCCGGGGTCCCACTGTGCTGCGGGGTGACAGCAGGGACAGTAAAGTTCTATACATTTCGAAACCTCTGTGAGAAAGCCCTTTGGGCATTCTCACCACACAGAAATGACACGTGATGTGACAGAGATGATGGACATGGGTTACTCAGATCTGATCAATATCTCAGAAACATATGCGACTTATGTGTCGGCTTAAAAACTGCTTAAATTTTAAAAATTTACCAAAGATGGGTTGTGGCTAGAAGGAGTATGATTATTTTCCTAGACAGGAGGGCCTGCAGCGCCCTGGGGCTCCTGGGAAAGGAGTACAGGGGACAGCAGGTGGCCAGGCGAGGGAGGTGGTCTCAGGCTGTGGACAGGAGCGTGCCCAGGACCCATGTGGCGCACATCCTTGCAGTGTGGCAAGGTGACAGGGGCTTTACCCTAACCAGACAGGCAGAGCAGGAGGCGGGACAGACCCCTGTGGAGTTGGGCCAGAGCAGGTGTGTTCTTGACATCTGCTTCCCGGGGTAGGGGAGGTGTGGGGGGCTGCCTTGTAGAGAGAGGAGAAGGGGAGAGCAGGCAGCTGGGCAGGGCTGGGGTGCAGGGCAACAGCGGGGCCTCCCAGTCTCCCATTCACTCATCTGTAGAATGGCAAGGAGCATCGCTGATGTCGCTTGAACTTCACCAGTGCACTCAGTTTCACGAGCAAGACGGGGTGGGGCTGCGCGGCTCCATGCTGGCAGAGTGAGGCGGAGGCAGAGGGTGGCTGGAGCGGGCACTCCTGAGAAGGGGAGGTGGTGAGCAGACGGGGTGTGGGCCACCTGGCCCGGGACGAGACGCAGCGCCTGTGAGGGGGAGGAGGCAGCAGGCGGCTGGGAGCGGAGTGGACAGACCAAGTCCTCTGGGCACAGAGGCCTGCAAGCTGGAAGAGACCATAGCCAGGAGCAGGGGGACCCACATCTGACCTCAGATTCCGGGGAGCAAAGCGGGG
This sequence comes from Hydrochoerus hydrochaeris, assembly GCA_004027455.1. Taxonomy (NCBI): domain Eukaryota; kingdom Metazoa; phylum Chordata; class Mammalia; order Rodentia; family Hydrochaeridae; genus Hydrochoerus; species Hydrochoerus hydrochaeris. The sequence continues at coordinate 283,430 of PVLA01001974.1, forward strand.
CACTGGATCCTCGGGGACAGGGGCATTTTAGAGCAAGGAGGACAGGACATGTGGCAGGGTTCCTGAGGATGAGGCGGGGCTGCTGTGAAGGGCCAGGATGTCCAGGGCACTGAGAAAGGGGTCAGGAAAGGAGGGCAGAAGGCGGGAGCGAGAGTGAAGGGCCAGAGAACCAGGCTTCTCCACGGACCCAGCAGAGGGCGCCCAGTGCCCGGTGTGAGGAGCCGCAGCCTGCCAGTGAGGCAGGGGCAGTCGCTGCCCACAGGGGGGCAGGACAGAGCTCGGTGGGAGGAGGCAGGAGGAGGAAAGCACCCACCCCACCTCACCCCCCCGCAAGAGGCAGGCTGGGGCAGGGCTGGGCAGTGGGTGTGAATGGGCGTCCTGGAGGAGGCGCTGGAGTTTGTGGTCCAGGCTCCAGAAGGAAGCCGTGGAGGGCTCAGCTGGGGATGTTGGGAGCCAAGGCTGGGGTTTAGTGTCTCTCTTTTTTTGGGGGTGGGGGTGGGGGCGGTTACTGGGAATCAAACTCATAACCTCGCGCTTGCCTGGCAGGGCGCTGTGCCATTGACTGTCAGACCAGCAACTCACCCCCACGGCCAGTCCCCTTGCATCCCTCGGGCTTCAGCGCCTCTGTGCTGGGTGTGGTCCAGCCAGCCCAGGGAAGGGGCTGTGGAGAGCCGGGAGGGGCAAAGTGACCACACAGCACCAGCCTGAGCAGACCGGCAGACTGACCGAGAGCAGGTGACAGAGCATGGGAAGGAAGGGGGCTTGAGGAGACAGGACGGCAGGACGGCAGAGGGAACATGACACAGTTTGCGTCCCAGCTCTACCACCAAAGCCCTGTGTGACCTTGGGCAATACCTCAGCCCTCTCTGAGCCTCAGTTTACTCACAGTAAAATGATGAGAATAGCTCTAACATCACCAGGGAGGAGGAGCGAGCTGAGGGGACAGATCTAGAAATGCTTTGTTTGTTTCAAAGCACTAAGTGGAGGAGTCACGTCCTTAGGTGGGAACAGAAAGACGGGGTCTGCAGCAGCCCATGTGGGGTCCTGCACCCCAGCTGAGTCACCAGGACACTGCCCCTCGGTCACAGGACCCTGAAGGGAACAGCCAGTGAGCACAGGTGCCCCGCGGTTGGCGCAGGCCCTCAGGTGAAGGAAAGGGAGCCCTAGCCACTGGGGGCCGTGGGCAGTGGGGTGGGATAGGAATGTACCATCCTGGCAGCTGGGGCCCTGGGCCCTGCCCCGAGGCCAAGATATTTCCATCCTCTCCTGCTGGGAACTCAGTGTGCTGTGGAGTCCACCTGCACTGGGGTGGCCTGGGGCGACTGCTGGCCTCAGATCTGTGTGGCACAAGCAGAACTGTCCCTACAGGGTCCCCTGCCTCACAGATTGAGGAACCCAAGGCAGGGGACCTTGTAGGGACAAAGGATCCCCCTCCAGGTTGCATTGGCTGGCACTCCTTTCTCCAGGTGGGAAACCCAGGCGCAGAAGCAGGACTTCAGCTCAGGGGCTCAGGGCTCTAGGGACATCCAGCCACCCCGGCCCCGTGGACCCCGCTCTAAAGGAGAAGGTGATGTGGCCAGGAGGGCATCGCCACCACACTGTCCTGAGTCACCCTGGAGGCCAGGGTCCCCCCAGGACAAAATGACCCTAGGCACTTGCCCTCCTCCCAGCTATTCTCCGGGGGCCCAGGGTCCCGCATGGAACTCGAACTGTCAGACATCGTCTGTGCACTCAAGCTGCAACCTGGCGTTTGCTGAGCTGGGAACCAGCCTCGTTCTCTTGGGGTGTTTTCTCCCCCAGCCTTTCCCTTTCTACTTCCTTTCCCTAAGGTCACTGTCACCGAGACAGCCTGGTTTGTTGTAGGAAGAGAGGGCACCTGCACTTTCCCAAACCTGTGTTTACAGCATACACAGCTGTCACAGCTGGGAGCACGGCACACACACCCTGGCTGGCCCTCGCCCTCACCACTGCCTGGGCTCAAGAGGAAACTTTGCCTTTGCCTCCAGGAAGGCAGGGCCTAACCGCGGGCCAGGATGTCCTGTGGGAGCTGAGGCACAGCAGTGCCAGCACATGGAGCCCAGGTGTTGGCCTGTCCCCTCACCCCAAATCCGGGGACCATGAAGTCTCTCCTGCTTCCCGCCCTAAGCTGGAGCCACACCCTGGTGGGGGACACAAACCCCAGACCACCAAGAGGCCCATAGATGTCAAGGAGGAAACTGCCTTTTGGTGACTCAATTTTTTTTTTTTTTTTTTTTGAGACAGGGTCTCTCTATGCAGTTCAGGCAGGCCTTGAGCTCACTTCGTAGCCCAGGCTGATCTCGAACTCGCAATGACCCTCTTGCCTCAGCCTCCCAAGTGCTGGGATTACAGGCATGAGCTACCACACCCGGCAATACTTTATTTCTTTACACAGTATCATTTTCTGAACATAAATGTATTTCTGATCATCTGATCACTATTCATGTGCTTAACTGTTTTTGGAGGAGGAGGGTATTGGAAATTGAACTCATAACTTCATGCTTGCCAGGCAAGCACTGACTGTAAGAACCTTGTAAGATAATATGAGGCCCCCTACTGCCTTTCACATAACCACTTCCCTTTTTCTGTTTATTTATTACTGGGAGTGCAATTTGCCTTGCAAGTGCGATAGCTTAAACAGGCAGATTAATTGTCCTCACGTAAGTAGAGGACCTGAGTTTGCCACCTGCAGTGCTCTGCTCCACACGTTAGGTACAGTATCTCTGCCTACCGAATCTATATTCAAGACCAGTAAAGGCAATCATTTCAGCATTTTTATTAGGAAAGCAAAACCCTCTTTGTAGATCTCATTGGCCATAACCTGACCTTCCAGCCATCCGTAGCAACAGTCAACAGGATTGTCACGATTCACTCTCACTTATCACCCGAGAGTGGGCATGTGACTTCCTCAAACAAAATCAAGGAAGGAGGGAAGTAAGTGTATCGGCGTTCCGTTTGGGTGCTGTTTTATAAGCTAAATTCTTTGTAGCTAACATTCCTCACACCCGCACAGTGGCTCGGCCTTCAGTCTGACAGCTGTTTGCTGTGGGCACCGCGCTCTGGGAACGTGGCCGGGTCCTGTGGACGCCCATGCGAGGGGCCGCAGCCTCACGGAACTCTGCACTGCTGCTGGAGATGGAAACCATCGAAGGCGGAAACCAGGCAGGGCGCTGGGTCCCCAGGGTCGCCGGCCCGTGGTGTCCGGAGTGGCTGCCGTGGTGATCTGCTGGTGTCCTGGGCTGGACAGAGCCTCTCCTGCAGTTGGGCTCTGTGGGTCAGCGCCTCCACCCACCCCCTCTCTCCCGCCACTCCCCCTTACTCAGAACCGCATATGGTCCCCCTTACTCAGAACCCCAGGGGAGGGGCCGCTCTGCAGGCGCCTGTGCAGGCTGCTGTGGCGTTGTCACGGCTTTGTGCGGCTGTGCCGGGCGATGCGGGAAGAGCCCGGGTCCCCTGGTCTGCCAGTGCTGCCTGCTATCTGCTGCTGTTGTCCTCACGAAGTGTGGCCAGCGTAACGGGAGACATGCTGTCTCTTGTCACTCTGCTTTGCATCCCTGGGAGGTCCCAAGGCCGATGGGCTCTCCCTGCCTCTGTGTGCTTGCAAAATGGTCCCTTGTGCAGACCCCTCTTCTGTGTGACTTTTAGCTTCTTTGCCTGCTCTCTCTCTCTCTCTCTCTCTCTCTCTCTCTCTGTCTTGCTGTCTCTTTGTCCCTGTTTCAGTCTCTCTCTGCTTCCCTCTATGTCTCTTCATCTCTGTCTCTCTCTCTCCCTATTTCAGTCTCTCTGTCTCTCTCTGTCTCTCTCTGTCTCTCTGTCTCTCTCTCTCTCTCTCTCTCTCTCTCTCTCTCTCTCTCTCTCTCTCTCTCTCTCTGTCCCTCCCTCTCTGATGCATGAGTGTCCATCTCTCGCATCCCCAGGGCCAAGGAGCTCCCTCTGTGGAATCCCTGCCTGGGGCCACTGCTTCATCCTGCACCCCTTGTGTCTGCGACGGATGGTACCTTAAGCCTTCCTTCCTCAGGTGGCTGCTCTGCTCCAGAACCATGGCCGGGTCCCCAGGGCTCAGACTAGGCCTGCACTCCGCGGCAGGAAACCCAGGCACCTCCCGAACTCCCACCTTCCTCTCACCGTGAGCTCCTGCACCCCACCAGGCCAGCCTCCTCCAGCTTTCTGGGACTTCTTCTCTCTCTGTCCCCCGCAGGGCTCATCTGTGCCACTCCTCTACCTGAGATGGCCTCATCCCTCTGTCCCCCATGTGGTTGGCCTGGCTCACATCTTCCTGGCTGTCCCATCCGGGCAGTCCTTAGGGAAACAGAAACCTATGCCTCCCTGTGCTTTGGAGTCACCGGGCTGGCTGAGTCAAAGTTCTGCACGGCGGGCCATTCAGGGTGGTTAGGAAACGGGTTTTTAAGGCTCCCAAGAGCCTGTGAGGCCCAGGCAGCCCTCGAACCTGCGCATGGGAAGTGCTGGTGACATAGCGCTCAGGTGCCAGCTTCAAGCCCACATTGGTGTCTGATGTCTGCACCCAGCACACTGCCCCGTCCCAGCAAGGCATATGACACGGGGACTCAGGGGCACCGACTGGCACCACAGACTCGGCACTGACGTCAGGCATCAGGCTCAGTGCAGTCCGGCTGCCTTTCTCCAGCGCTGCGGCTCCTCGATTTGGCTAAGTCGCGGGGCTAGAAATACCAGCAGGCAGGCAGAGGCGCCTGTCCTCAGGGGGCTTCCCAGCCAGCCAAGGGCACTGGCACTCACACAGGCAGCCACGTAGGGCGTGCTAGGGACACAGTGGCACGTGCACTGGGGACAAACCCGGAGGACAGGTGCTACAGGAGGGGGCAGAGCTGGTCCAGCCTCGGGGAGTGGGTGGGATTTGAGCTGGGCCCAGAGGGGTGGCCGAGGGGATGGAGGGTATCCGGGCGAGGGAGCCCCTGGGAGAGGCAGTGTGGCGTGAAGGTCCTTCCTCCAGTGAGGCAGCACTGGGGACGTGGGATGACTCAGCCAGAAGGGGCCCCAGACGCCGGGTCGTGAGGCTCTCAGAGGCCAGGCCAGGCACTCTGACTTTTTTCTGGTGGGCAGTGGGGAGCCTTGGGGGGTGGAGAGAGAGGGTGTCCCCCTCCGGGCCGGCAGCACTCTGTGGAACGCGCTGCCTGGTTTCTCCAGTCACACTGGTTTGGTATGGGCCACTGGGCAGCTGCCTCTGGGAGCCGGAGAGTCTGCAGCCTCACTCCCTGCTCTCTTCCATTCTCCGGAGGGACGGGCGAGTCACCTGGCCACTCTGGGACTCAGTCCCTCATAAAATAGGCTCCGTACCCACCTTTGCCGATCTCGGGGATGAGATAAAATCAGATGAGCCCAGCATGGCAGGTGCCTCATGTGTCACCCCGTTCAGCTTGAGGAGGAGGTGGCTTCAGGGAGCCATGCCGGGGTCAGAGGATCTTCTCAAAGTCCAGCTCCGTCACCATGACTCCCACCTGTCAGGCCAGACTCGATAAGATGCCCCCCAGGGAGCCCCTGCACTCAGAAAGTGCCCTCGAACTTGCTGGCTGCCTCACCTGGCTGGCACATGCATCCGGCTGTTTCTCCTCCTGGGAGGTGTCATGCCCAAGCCACGTGGGGCTCCCTCTTTCCTTTGGCAGAGCCCCTTTACCGGTGTCTCCATGCTGCCACTTTCCCACCTGCAGTACCCAGTAGGCGCCTTACCCCCCGGGGGAGCTGTGACTCGATGCTTCTCCCTGGGGGATCCACTCGCTGCTGTCTTGTTCCCCAGCAGGGCAGAGCAAGCCTGGCTGCAGAGCAAGGGAAGTGGGGCGCAGAGAGGGAAGCCAAGAGCCCGACACTGTGGGTGGCTGTGGGTTCCTCTCCAGGCGGCCTCAGAAGCTGTTGTGTCAGTGTGGACACTGCGGTCAGTGAGAGAGTGGCTCATCCCAGTTCACACACAGCTGAGTGCAAGGCCAGAGCCTCATGCTCGGAGTCCGGGTGGCAGAGCAAACACAGGGTGACAGGCGTGAGCGCTCCTGGCACACAGTGCTGAGGACCAGGCACAGAGGCGAGTCCCCTGCCACCTAATCACACAGAGAAAAGGGACGGGAGGAAAGTAGGCAGAGCCCTGCTCCCAGCCCCGGGGTCACCCTTCCCAGCCCACCCATTCCCGAGGGCCAGCTCCTCTCCAGAGAGTGGAGACTTCCCAAGCATCATCCTGACTCCTATGGGCTATCAGCACCCCTGCACCTCTAGGAGCACCCTGCTCCCTCCCCTCAGCCAGTCATGGGCATCGGAGGCGCTGGGGATCCTGCAGGAGTCTGGATGGTGACCAGCGAGGGAGGACAGTGGTGTGCTCCGGCACAAGAGTAGGTGAGGGAGCTCTGCAGCCCCTAGCATGGCTGCCCATGCCTTGCGGCCGTCAGCGAGCTCTGAGAAGCCCTGAGCAGGGAACAGCACCCAGGCCCGGGAGCAGGCATGGCAGATCCCAGGGCAGCAGGAAAGGGGCCAAACCACAAAAAGACCGATGCTTCCTGGCTGTAGGTTGACCGCTGCTCCTTTGTCAATCAGAGCTTTAGCTTCTGTCTGGGCGCCTTCCTCCGGGTCAAGGCTGGTGAGGGTCCCCCATCAGGGATCAGAGAGTCACCAACCTGCTTCATGACTATATCTAATCCAAGGCAGAGGCCCCTAACCTGCCTAGCACAAGTCCATGTGTGAGCACGGGTCCTTTCTTGCACTTCTCTCAGAGGCAGCCCGAGGTGCCCCTAGGGCACGTGTCCCCTGCAGCAAGCACAGGGCTACAGGGCACGGGCAGGTGGAGCCCTACAAGCCCTCTCCTTGTGACAGATGCAGGATGTGAATTCACCATCTCCTGCTTGCCCAGGAGGAAGCCGAGGTGCCCAGAGATGACAGGGACCTAATTTGTCATCAAGCAGGTTGGCGTCGAGAGTGGCAGGGTCTGGAACAGCCAAGAGGGGACAGGGTGCAAGCAGGGGCATAGCCTGGGCCAGGGCTGGCATCTCTTGCTGGCAGGCCCGGTGGCCAGAGACTCTTGACTGTGACAAATATCCCTGCACCACAGAACCACTCACATGACTGCCCTGAGTCACACTGTGGTGGCTGCTGCTGCCTCGGGCAGGGCCCACTGTGCCAGCTGGGCACAGTGCCGCATTTGTCCTGCCCTGAGGGGCAGCGGTGTTTGCTGGTGAATAAAAGTGACCTCTTTCAGTGTTGAGGAGTTTTTATTTTAGTCATGGTGCTGGTGCCCCCTCTGATGTGGGTCACAGGTGTCCCTCCCTTGACTGACACAGCGAGGACATTGCGACATCTCACCTTGTCCATGACCGGGGTGTGAGCAGGGACACTGCTTCTGCATCAGCACAGACAGACAGACATGACTATCATTCCCTCACAGCAGATGTAGAAAAGTTTAGGCCTCTAGACTCAGCTCGGACATTTCTTCCTGGGCCCGGACCCCCACGCCCCAGCCAGGGCCCTGCCCATGTGACATCCCCCACTCCCAGGTGGCCCAGGGCGAAGCTTGGAGTACGCAGTATGCGGACCAGGTCTGAGGCAGCACTCTGCCCCCTCCTCCGCGTTCGCCCAGTCCCCGGGCTGGGCCCGGGGCTCTGCAGAGGTCAGCAGCAGCAGGGGGAGCTCCTGCGGGGGCTGAGGTTCTACCTCTGCCTTCCCTGGCCCTGTCACTCTGCTCCCCAGGAAGCCAGCTTCCTCCACCCCTGCTCTCACCTGGCCTCTGCTCTGTGCTCTCTGATCCCCACTGAAGCAGCTCCCTGGAGCGTGAGTGCACTGACATCAAGAACCATCCCAGGGGTTCCTGTCTCTTTCCCCCAAGGTCCTTCAGAGCACCTGGCGCACAGCAGATGCTCAGTGATGACCTGGTGGAAATGGAATTAAGCCCACAGCACTCTGTTACCTCGCCCCAGCCAGAGCCTGCACTGGGCAGGTGTGCTGGCACTGTCTGGGTTGCTGCCTGGCCCAGACGGCACCGGGGCCGCGTGGAAGCCTGAATGCTGAGGCTGAGGCTGAAGGGTAGTGAAGCAGGGATGGGACCCTCTCCGCAAAAGGTGCCTGGGCCTTTGAATTCCACATTCCCTCAATGGCCACAGCTCAGGTCACGGGAGGTGCCAAGGTGGGTAAAGCCAGGATGCCAACTGGAGCAGGAGGCAGGCAGGGTACCAGGGCAGGGAGGTGCAGCTCAGAGGGACCAAGCAGAGAAGCACCGACCCACTCCAAGAGCTGTGACATCAGGAGAAGCGTGCAGGGGAGGGCAGGTCCCCTCTGCAAAGGAGCCACAGGTGGCCTGGGGGAGATGAGCTCAAGCCTGGGCTGCAGGACAGGGCTAGAGGTCAAGGGGGGCTGTCAGGGCTGAGGTTAGAGGTCAGCAGGGTCAGCCACAGAAAGTGATGGATCCCAGCACAGAAGCAGCGGGAGCCCTGGGCCAGGGGGGACACGGCAGCCCTGGTGAGATGGACCACTCCATTGAGTGGGTACCAGGGGCCAGTGTAGAAGATCTGGGCACGGAGAGCACCATAAAGCCAGCTCCGGAGGATGGAAAAGGCTTCTGAGGACCTGGCTGCTGTAGATAGTCAGCACATCATGTTTTGCTTCAAAGCTTTGTCTGAGAAAAGGAGCCATTCCAGTGATTATCCAGATAGCAACCACTCTTCCCCAGGCTCCCTTTCAGCCCCTGAGACGCCCGGGGGGGGGCACCTCATTTGTCTCTCCTGCTCACAGTTCCTTATTTGCAGAAACCCAGTGAGTTCAAAGTGGGCTCCTAGTGGTCCTAGCTGGGAACTATGGAGCAGTTCCATCCCAGCCCTGGACGTCAAGCTCAAAGCCTAGGTCCTTGTCCGGAAGCGGGTCACCAGGGCTGTCGGGCAGCCCGTAGTATAAGTCCTCCTCTTCCACCGCAGACTCCTCCACGCCTGTGTGTGAGGCCTCCTCTTCCTCCCTCCTCCTGGGGTACTGCTGCCGGCTGCTGAGCAGGATTGCCTCCTGCCTCTGCCCCTGTCGGGGTGCATCTTCCAAGCTGGGGGCATCCTCAATCAGGGCAGCATCACAGAAGTTATCCAGTGAGCCTCTGTGGCCCCTGGGCTCCTGCTGCGGGGACCGGGGGGCCTCTCCATCAGGCAGAGATGGGTTGGGGCTGCTACCTTCACTCAAGCCCATGTCCAGGTCATCTTGGAAGGAGGCCAAGGGTGCAGGGCCCTGGGGGTAGCCTGGCAGCCTGCAGGGGCAAAGAGCATGACGTTGAGGGTGGCTCTGGTCAGATCATGGGGTCCAGGTCCCAGCCACTGGCTGCAAGACCTGGGGGAGACAGGTTCACCTGTCTGGGCCTCAGTTTCCTCCCCTCTAGAGTTGGGTAAGTAATAGCAGTCACTCCTGTGGGTGTTTCTGAGACTTAGAGCAGATAATGTGGGCAAAGCTCTTTGTACAAAGCACTCAGGAAACAGGGCTATTCTGTTATTATCCAAGCTAGGCCACTCGTCCACTTGCCCAGGCATTCAGGGTTCTCCCCTGTCACACAAGGGTTCCCTCTGTTCCCTGGTGACCTCTCCCAAGGGTCTGGGAGTTCCCAAAGGTTAGAAGCCAGTCAGGGCGTGGCGTGAGGGTGGTGCCCAGGAAAATGGATGGAATGAATAAGGAAACAGATGCGTCAGGAGCATAGTGACACAGCGGGGACAGGAGGGCAGTAAGCAGGGCTTGATGCCCACGGAACTGGCGTGGATCCCCTGCTACTCGTGACAAGTAAGAGCCCACTGAGCTCCGGGCACTCCTGTGCATTGTCCCAGTCCTCACAATGACACTGTGAAAGAATGACTGCTCCCACCGGGAAACTGAGGCCCAGGAGAGTAGGGACCCCAGTGTGTTCACACAGCCGGGGAGCTGTCCGGCTCACTGGCTCCACCTGCATCTCTGGGCCCCACCCCTGTGCCCGCCCTCTCACTCCCGGGCTCTCCCCACTCAGTGCATCGCCCTCGCGTGCCCTGGGACCAGGTGCTCCCACCCGGCTCCTCCACTCACCTGGGGCTGCTCTTAGTGCGAATCCTCTTTCCTTCCCTCTCGTCCAAGCCCCTGTGGACAACCACAGCCGCCTCCACCCAGGCCTGAGCCTCTCCAGGGCCACCTGCGCCACCATCTCTGGTCCTCGGCTCCAGCTTGGGGGCCAGCAGCCGGTGGGAGTCCCCCTGGCAGCCCATGACCTTCCCATGGATGTGGCTGAAGTCAGGCAGGCTCTGGTCATAGGCAGCCTCCTCCCACAGCCTGGCGTAGGGGATCTGGGGGCTGGGCCAGGGCGGGAGAGAGAAGGACAATGGTTACACTGCGGGCCTGGCTCTCCCTGACCCAGTGTCCTGAAAGCATCCATGGGACACAGCTGTGCCCCTCCCATGAGGAGGCCAGGGCCAGTAGGGCGAGAAGCCAAGTGGCAGAGCCCCGTGCGGCCCTCACAGAGCGGGCAGGGGGAGCAGTGCAGGGAGCGCGGAGTCCTGCCGCTTGTCTCTGCACTCAGCGGTGCCTCGGAGGCTGGCCTGCTGCGGGGCTCCTCACCTGTCAGCCCCTCGAACCCCCCTCCGCCCCAGCATGCTATGAGAACACTGAGGCATAGGTGCTGGCCCGGGCTCATACTCAGTGACTCAGGCGTGAGGTGCTGGGGCTGTCCCCAGGCGTCCAGTTCTGTCACTGTGCTCAAACTCTGGGTCCCCTGCCTGGAGTCACATGTCTGGGAGGTGAGAAGAAAGACCCCAGGACCTCGGTGACCTGACCCTGGGTCCATCATGGCAGCCCCTGGCTGGACACAGCCCCCTCGCTCTCCCAGGAGCCCCCTGCCCCTTCCCACGAGGACCCTATTAAACCTGCGTGCTGGGACCAGGGAGTGCCTCACCCTCTGGCCCAGACAGAGCAGACAGAGCCCGGGCGCCACAGGGAGGGCCTGCACAGAGCCTGCAGATGCCCGCCGTGCTCTGAGGGCGGAGTGACGCCCCTCCAGGCAGCTGTGGCCTGGTCAGCTCAGCCCAGAACTCAGGCCCTGCCTCTGCCCCACTCCCCAGGAGATCTGGAGGTTGGGACTGAGTTCCTCTCAGCCTCAGTTTCCACATCTGAAAAATGGGATTAAGAAGACTTTGCTCACAAAATAGAGTTCAGAACAACCCATGCTAACACCACATCCTCAGGAGGGAAGAAGGCAGGGCTGGAACTGGGGTGAATGTGTGTGACCCAGAGTGCCCTTCCTCTCCCCTCTTGCTGAAGACCCTCCCAGCGGCTGGCCGCCTGAGCCCTGCACCTACCTCTTCGTTTCTGCAGCGAGTCCATTCTCCAACAGGGCCTTTGGAGACAGGATGCCTTGGAAGTCAGAGTCAGCGGGCACGAAAGTGACCTGTGGGCCACAGAGGAGACGACCTCTCTGTAGCTGCCTGGTGGCTGCCTCTGCCTGCCCTCAGCCACTGCTCATCCAGGGTGGGGACAGCAGGCAGGGCAGGCAGGATCTGCACAGACACAGCCGGGCCCCAGGGACACCAGGCTGCTGCTCCCACCCTGGCTCTTTACCACCCACCCAAGCAGGTACAGGTACAGGGAGCTCCCGGCTCCCTCCTGGGCACCAGGACCTCCCTGGCCGAGGTCACACCTCTTCAGTTCCCAGGCTCTGTCAGCGTCCAGCCTATGGCCACCCACAGGCAGAGTGCTTCCCCACATCTGCTGCCAGGGCTTCCCGCCACTGGGGCTGGGTAGGGGTCAGAGAAGTGGATGGTGGGGGGATGCCCACCTGTCCCTGTCCCTGCAGCTTCCAGGGTCCAGTAGTCTGTGTGTCCCACTCCCAGGCGTGGGCCCCGGGTGGTGGGCAGGAGGCAGGCCATGAGGGAGGCTGCGGGTATGGAGTCGGAGGAGCCCTGTCTTTGGGGTTGCTTCCTCTGTGGTGTCCTCACCGAGGGCCCCTGCCTGCTCACCCCCTCCCTGAGCTGCCTGGACAATGGGGCTCCCCCAGCACCAATGCTCAGAGCAGCATTGCATGCAGCACCCCTCGCCAAAGGAGCCAGGCGCCCGGTGATGGGGACAACCCAACCCATGCTGTGTGCACACAGGAAACCTGACTCAGCCTGGGGAGTGGGGGCCTCTACACGTGTGTTACCATATGGGCCATCCTGCTCTGAAAAGGAAGCCACCACAGTGGGACAAGCACCTGTTGCCACACTGCTGAGAGTAGCAGAACCATACGGAGGAAGCAGAAGGGCAGTCACCGGGGGCTGAGGAGAGGGACACGGGGGAGATGATCTGGGCCAGGGACGAGGTTTCAGACATGAATGAACTGCAATTAAAAACCCTCTTCTTGATGGCCAAGTGCTGACCCTGTGAGCAAACCTGAATGCTGAAGTTTTAGTTTAGAAAAAACAACTCACACAACTCAGGACGTGATCAACAGAGCGGGCTCTCTGGGCCTGATTCAGCGCAGCATCACCGGCAGACAGAGGGGCTCGGTTCCCTGAAAGGCGATGCATTCCCGAGGTGGGTGCACCCCACCGTGAATGTTCTTACTGTTTGTTCTTGCAAAAGTGAAACTCATTCAAGGCAGGCACAGTAGTGCACACCTGCAATCACAGTACTGGGGGGCTGAGGCAGGAGGGTCGTTGAGAGTTCGAGACCAGCCTAGGCTACAAAGTGAGCTCAAGGACAGCCTGAACTACATAGCAAGACCCTGTCTCAAAAGACCAAAAGGGGAAAAAATTCATCTGCATATCCAATAAGAAGCAAAACCTCTGTGTTCATATATTTTACCATGATTTTTAAGAACCGGGCAGGTTACGCCCATCCTCTGGGGTTGCTGCTGGGATTCTGGGAGATGATCTAGGAGGGCCGTGCCAGGCTGGGGCCCATCAGTTACAACACGGCACTACCTGACCTCCCCGTCTTGTACTCCCCAGTGAAAATGTTCTCCAACCGTATTTGCTGGGAGCTTACTGTGTTAAAACTTCACCCTCAAACAGCGCTGGCTTCCCCTCCCCAGAGTGCAATGAGTGGAAGGAACAGAGCGTCTGCCCTAGCAAAGCTCCGTCCTGATGCGGGAAGGGTATGAGGAGCAGGGGAGGCTCCCAGACTCCCCAGCGGGTGAGCTGCCCCCGACGTCTAGAAGCAAGGCAGGGTCTGGGCATCCTTCACACCGAACGGTGATCTGCAGCCAGCTAGTTCTGTGCCTCTTAGAAGCTGCCTCTTCTTCTTCCTGACTACCTCATGGCTCAGTCACTGTCACCATTTCCAGCTACAAGAACACCACCTCCATCACCAACATCACCACCACCGCCATCACCTTTGTCACTAACATCACCTCCATCGACACCATCACCTCCATCGCCATCACCACCGCCGCCCCACGCAGCCCCTCATCACGTCACCAGTCCCCATCATCATCCTTGTTCTAAGGAGGAGGACAGGAGGAGTCAAAGCTGAGGAGGAGAGGTCAGACCACAGAGACTCGCCAGCCTCACACTAGAGAGCTGAGGAAGAAGAAAGAAAGAAGAAAGAAAGAAAAGAAGCAGAGGGGTCCCGGGGACCTGGCAGGAGACCCCCCGGGGGTCTGTGTCTAGAGCACTCAGCAGTGCCCAGGGGAGGGACCTGAGAGAAGGGAGCGCATGGAGAGTGTGGGTGCTGAGCAGGCAGGAGTGAGGGGTGGGGCTCGGGGACAGCCCTGCTCCCCCACCACCCTGCTCCCCTGCCCCTGCCTGCCCCCTCCGAGGCCCCATCAGAAGATCTGCCCCGCTTGTTACCCTCCTCACCCATGCCCCAGCCCAGCCACCCACAGACCTGCCCAGGGCTGCGTTAGAAACTCGGAGAACAGACACCCCGCAGCACTGGGGCCAGCCCAGCCACCACAGGTACTCGTGGTAGGTTGGAAACTCTGCTCAGCTCCTGCAACCTGGGTGCAAGGGAACCACCAGGTGACTGCCACCTCTCATCAGAGCCGGAGAAGAAGCTGCTGATGCTCTTTCCCTGTCTTGGCCTCAGAAGGGAAAGGTCCATAGTCCTAGCCCAGCCCCTCTGCCCTCCCTCTTTCCCTTTACTCTCCCCACCCTCTATCAGCCGCACTAAATAGTGGATGAACTTCTAGTTAACACAGAAGCCCATTCACCTGCTCTATGAAGCTTCTTCCCTGTCAGGCTCCCCCTGGAGGCAGCTCACAGTGGGTGGAAACGTGCCAGCCCGGGGACACAGGACACCGGGGACAAATGTTTGTTCCAAATTCGTTTTATTTCAAGAAAGAAAGAAGAGAGAGGGAGAAGGAAGAGGAAGAAGAACAACAACAAAAAAAACAAAATTTCAAAACACATCAATCAGGGGGCAGAAATGGTACACACATTGCGCATTATCATCACCAAATCATTCACGTCACCGTCACCACCATCACCACCAGACCACAAGACATCTGCGTTCAACTGTCACACAGCACAACCACAAATCTCTCTCTTCAGTGAACTCAGAGAATCCAGTAGTATAACTATCTTAATTATGTTTATATACCCACACATACACATACACGTTTTTCCTTTCAGATTCTCACACTAATGAAACAATATGATGTTTATACATACGTGTATTACTTATTTCACTTAGGAAGATGTTCTCAAGTTGCATCCATTTACCTATAAAAGTCTCCAGTTTATCCTTCTTTATGGCTGAGTAGTACTCCATTGTATAAACATACCACATTTTTTGGTCCATTCTTTAGTTGCTTGCACTGATCTTCAGGTTTTTTTTAAATTTTTATTCATTTACTTACCAGTACCATGCTGTTTTATTACAATTGCTTTATAGTATAGTTTCAAGTCAGGTATTGTGATGCTCCCTGTCTTGTCTTTGTTGCCCAGGATTGCCTTTGCTATTCTAGGTCTCTTCTGGTTCCAGATGAATTTTAGGGTTGTTTTCTCTAATTCTGTGAGATACGTTATTGGAATTTTGATTGGGATTGCATTGAATCTGTGTAAGAGTTTTGGAAGTATGGCCATTTTCACTATATTGGTTCTTCCTACCCAACAGTACAAGATATCTCTTCCTTTTCTAATATCCTCTTCAATCTCCTTTTTCAGAGCACTGCAGTTTTCAGTGTAGAGGTCTTTTGCATCCTTTATTATACTGATTCCCAGGTATTTCATTTTTTTGATACTATTGTAAAAGGTATTGTTTCCCTAATTTATCTCTCAGTGAGTTTGTTATTCATGTACCAGAAGGCTATTGATTTTTGAGTGTTGACATTGAAACCAGCTATGTTACTGAATTTAATTATTAAATCTAGTAGACTTTTGGAGTTGTTGAGGTCTTCTGAGTATCATGTCATCTGCAAATAATGATAGTTTAATCTCCTCTCTCTTTCTTTCTTTCTTTCTTTCTTTCTTTCTTTCTTTCTTTCTTTCTTTCTTTTCTTTCTTCCTCTTGTCTAATTGTTCCACCTAAAGTTTCCAGGGATATGTTGAATAAGTAGAGACAGTGGACATCCCTGTCTTGTTCCTGATTTTAGATTGAAAGCTTTCGGTTTTTTGTCAGAGATGGTTTTTATCAGATTGAGATAAAGACCATTTATTACAATTTTCTGCAGTTTTTATCATGAATAGATGCTGAATTTTGTCAAAAGCCCTTTCTGCGTCTATTGAGATGATCATATGATTTTTGTCTTCGGCTCCTCAATATGGTGTATTATATTTATGAATTTATGTATGTTGAACCATCCCTGCATCCCTGGGATGAATCCCACTTGATCATGGTATACAATCTTCTTGACAATTTGCTGTTTGCCAGTATCTTATTGAGAGTTTTTGCATCTAAGTTCATTAGGGAAATTGGCCTGTTCGCTTTCTTTGTTGGGTCCTTCTCTGGTTTTGGTATCAGAGTAATGCTTGTTTCCAGGAATGAATTTGGAAGTATTACTTCCTTCAGTTTAATTAAAGCATTTGAGAAATAGTGGTGTTAGGCAGTTCTTCCCTAAACTTCTTGTAGAATTCAGCGGTGAATTCATCAAGGCTAGGGCTTTTCTTTGTCAATAGGTTTTTAATTACATGTGCAATTTCATTTATTGATATTGGGTTATTTAGAATTTTTATATCTTCTTGATTCAGCTTTTGTAATTCATGTGTATCTAGGAATCTGTCCATTTCTTCTTTATTTTCCATCTCATTAGAATACAAGTTTTCAAAGTAGGTATAGATGATTTTCTGGTTTTTGCAGGGTCTGTTGTGATTTCACCTTTTTCATTCCTAATTGTGTGTATTTGAGTCTTTTCTTTTCTTTCTTTCTTTTTTTTGATAAGGTTGGCTATTAGTCTTTCAAAGAATCAACTCCTCAATTCATTGATTCTTTTGTTTTGTCTTGTTTTTTAGTCTTTGGTGTGTTAATTTCTGCTCTGATCTTTATGACTTCCTCCCTTGTATGAGCTTTTGGGTTAACTTGCTCTTCTTTTTCTGGAAGTTTGAAATTTATCATTAAGTTGTTTATATGTGCTTGCTCTATTTTTTCTGGTATGAGTGTTTAATGCTATAAATTTCCCTCTTAAGACTGCTTTCCTTGTGTTCCACAAGTTCCACTATGTTTTATTGTCATCATTCAACTGTAAAACTGTCCAATTTCTTCTTTAATTTCATCTGTGACCCACTGGTTGTTCAGTAGGGTGCTATGTAATTTCCATGAAGTTCTTGTGGTTTCCTTTGGCGTGGATTTCCAATTTCATTGCACTGTAGTCTAAAAGTGTGCATGGAGTAATTTGAATTCCTTTGCATTTATTTAAGCATTTTATATGAGCCAGTATGTGGTCTATTTTGGAGAACGTGACAGTGACAATTTAATGCACGTTGCTCTTGGTTCGTCCTCATCCTCCTATCCTATGAGCTATGCGGATCCCCTTGCAGGAACCTAGCTGGAACTGGGGCAGCTCCCATTCACTAAGGCTTTCTACAGGTTGGGACTGAGAATCTAGTAATTGAACCTGGGTAGATGCCATGGGGTGGGGCCAGAGGTGGGGAGACAGAGCAGGGGCCAGAGGAGGCTGCTGGGGCTCAGGGACACTGTGGTTGTCCTTGATTACAACGCTCTCAGCTCCTGCTCTAATAGGAGGGCCAACCTTGCTGGGCCTGGACTCACACACAAACGCACATGCACACATGTACGCCACTTGTGCCAACCCCAATAAAACCTTCACCTCTGCTCTTTGCCAGGCATGGTGCCAGGTCACCCCCCCACACCCACCTGCCATGCAAGGCCCAAGCCTGGGACTCCCTCTGCCAAGGTCCCAGGAATGGCTGTGAGTGCAGGACTCAAACCTAGGTCTGTGGGGTATAGGGGTTGGTGTGGTTCCCCCTCCCTCCCATGGCTTCTGTGTCTGGAGAGCATGGCTGTGAGAATCCATCAACAGTTACTCATTAATACCCTATGGTGCCAGCCCACTGCCACCCAGTCACTGCTCAGCACCGAGCCAGCTCCCACGGGAGGGGCGCAGGAAGGATGCATCTCCACATCTGAGGTCCCCCTCGCCGGCCAGTCCTGCGTGGGAGAATGGTGGCGGTGGAGGCGGTAACGCTGTGCCTTCCTCGGGCCCTCTTCCCTGTAACCTCCTCCCAGCACCACCGCACAGTTGACTGTAAATAGAGGGGGAAATGGCCGTAAACCAGTGCAGACTGCCCAGGCTCAGGTACAGTGACAGCCTGGGGCACCTCGGAGCAGGCAGAGCCTCTCCCCTCCTCTGCTGCTTCAGCTCAGCGGCAAGCTGGAGAGGAGAAGGCTTGGCCTGGAGCCTCAGACAAGAGCCTCCGCAGGCCCTCAGAGGACCCTGTCTGCCCCACTGTCTCACCCGCACACCACGCAGCTGAAGGAACGGAGGCTCGGAGAGGAAAAGGACTCAAGCCAAGTCTCCCAGGCAGGTAGGGACAAAAGCCAAGTCAGACCCATGTCTCTCTGCTTGTCTCCCAGAGTCTGTCTTTGACCAGGGGTGTGACCTTGGAAGAGGCACCCAACCTCTCCAGGCTTGGGGGGTTTACAGCTCCTGCTGCATCTGTTCCACAGAGTTGCTGGGGGACTCTGAGCAGAAACAGAGCGGCGTCTTTCCCACATGCAGCTCCCTGCAGCGTACACTCCTTCAGCCCCTCCCCTCCCACCAGCAGACAGAGCTGGAACCAGAACACAGAACTTCCAAGCCTGTGCTTCCCATCACACATCCCTCACAAGGCCAGAAACCTACAAGACTCAAGAGTTTCAAAAGTATCCAGAGCTCACACCCGGGGGCAGGACCTGACCCTCCCTGGACCTTCCAGAGCTCAGGGATGCAGGGCTAAGGACCCACGGTGGAGGGTAGCCCAGCTGAGCTCCAGCGCACACTCTGCTAGTCAGCTGGGGAGCCGCACCTTCCAGTCTTCCCTAAGCTTTCCACTAGGAAATGGAGGTGCGGACAGCAGCCAAGAGGCTGGGGTGTGGGGTGCACACCTGCAATCTCAGCTACTCAGGAGGTTGAGCAGGAAGATCAAAAGTTCCAGGCCAACCTGAGCAACTTAGCAAGACCCTGTCTCAAAATAAAACAAAAAGGGCTGGGTGGTAGGTGTAGCTCAGTGGTAGAGCGCTTGCCTAACACATGCAAAGCTGACACCAGAACTTAAAAAGTATCAAAAGCCAGCCTAGAGCCGCACTGCACAGTGGCTGCAGGAGAGCCTGGCAGCTGCTCGGCGTGAAGGAACTTCAATGGAGCTGGGACATCAGTGTCTCCCTATGATGTCTGGCTCAGGGCTCAGGCAGACCCAGGGGCTTCTAACAAACCCCGTGGTGAGAGATGGGTGGACAGGTAAACGGGCAGTGGGGAACAGAGGAGAAACCAGGGAGTCAAGGTGGAAAGCGCAAAAAGACAGTTGAAGGAGAAGAGCTTGGTTACCGGGCAGGGGCACAGATGCTGGTCCTCCTGGCCCCAGCCACATCCTGCCCACCACTGCCTACCTTGGGGTAGCACTGGCACAGGCTCCAGATGACGCCCCCGATCACCATGACACTGCCCATGGCATAGAAGGTGCCGTAGACCTGGGGCCGATCGTGGCTCATGAGGAACGTGCCGAGGGACAGCAGGAAGAGCCCCAGCACAATGAAGCCGATGCGAAACGTCTTCTCGTCAGCCATGGCCACCTGGCCAGCCTGGCCTCTGTGCCCAGCAGAAGAGCCACCAGCTATGCCACGTGAACAGGGAGGATGAGCTCTGGGGTCACCGCAGACCAAGGCTGCAGTCAAAGGCAGGGCGAGGTGGCACGGGGCCCTGTGCCCAAGCCGGGCAGCTCTGCAGCCTAAAGGGCACTCTTCAGAGCCAGTGCACCCAGCACCTCCGCCACTCTGCACCTCTCACCTTCCCTCTGGGCACAGCCGGCCTGAGCGGAGGAGCGTGAGTTGGAGGAGGCTGGGAGGGAAGGGGGAGGTCCAGAGGCTGGACCCCGGCCAAGGCTTTGACATTACCTCATTTGCCTAGCGAGAGCTGAGTGGTGGATAGCAGGTGCTACACCTTCCAGCCACAGGAAGCAGGGCTGGACGGTCCCAGGAGGAGTCCCAGAACCTGGGCTGCACTTTAGAATCCCCTCTTCAAGGATGTGCACCCATGGGGGCTCAGGAGTGATGACTGTCTTAGCCAGGCTATCCCTGATGGCTCTGTTAAGAGAAGGCTGAGATGCAGCTACCACAATTCCCACTCTACAGATGTGGTCACTAAGACACAGGCCAGTGAGTGCCTTGTCCAAGGTCACAAGCTGAAAATGGCAGGATGCAGGGCCAGAGGTCATTTGGCCAGCTACAGTGCAATCCTGTAGGTGACCACACAGGTGCAGAGCCCTTAGTTGTGCTGCTGGGTGGACACCGGTGTGCATTCTGGGCCTCTGCTGTGGGCAATGGATCTTGGCCATGACAGCTGCCTGTGTCTCAGTTTTCTCCTCTGTACAGAGGGATGACAGTCCAGCCCAGCACAGCAGCGGTCTCCAAACTGGCCTTCTCCCCTGTCCTCAAGCTGTGTGTCCCATGTAGACCTGTGTGTAATGACAATGGCCAGGGTGAAATAACACCCTGCAGGGTGTGAATGACCAGCAGGGGAAGAGCCTGGCCCTCAGGGGTTCCTGGGGCTTCTCCGGCACTGCGCTCTCAGCTGTGGCCCCCTTCACTCACGCCACCCCACCTCCCTGCCAGGAGGCAGATAGCCTTTGCCTGCAGTCTGCAGGGGGCCGAATTCAGGGTCATCACCAGCCCCACTCAGGTCTGGAAGGGGAAGTGACAGATGGAGGGAAGGCACCCTGATTCTTCACAGTGCTGCACCTTCCAGGGAGACTAGGTCACGTAAGAGGCTCAGAGACAGGAAGAGCAGGTCCACGGTGGTGCACACCTGCAGTCCCAGGGCTCTTGGGCCTGGGAGCAGGAGGATCACGAGTTCTAAGCCAGCTGGACAACTTAGTAGGGAAATTCTATCTCAGAATAAAAAACAAACAAGGGCTGGGGATGTGTGTGGTGTAATTTTGAAAATATGGTGAAGGTTTAATTTTTTTAAATTGCCTTTCCACGACAGCTCACGCAGTTTCGCAGATGCAGTGGGAAAATCTTGTGCTTATCCTCTTTTTCTACTTACTCGGCCCAAGCTCGCTCTGCAGAGGCAGTTTCAATCCCGCTCTTCACTTCTACTTTGTTAAATAAATTTTGCCACTGCTTTTCCTTCTTTTTAAAAAAAAAACATTTATTGCAGTAAATGACACGATGCCATCAATCCCTCTCCAAATACCCACCCTCTCGGTTAGCGCACACGCATCCTCCTGCTCGTGCCACTCTCTGGGGTCCCGGAGTCCTGGAAGTCCCCTTCGGTGTCTTTTCATGGCTGCTTCAATGTCCCGAATCAACTCAAGACGCTTAAGGGAAAACCCGCGTCCTCACCGCCTCACTCACCGGACCTGGCGCCGCGTGACTTGGGCTCTTCCCGAGTCACAGCGGCTATGGGAGGTAAAACTTAAACCTCGCCGTCTATTTGATCCCATCTGGGGCGAGTGTGGACACCCTGGTCACCCTCAGTCCTGCACCGCGGAGGGCGGTGAGGCGGCGGCACCCCGGGACTCCAGGGACCGCGGGCTCCTGCGCCCCCTTCTGGCGGCCGTTGAGCGCCCCACGGTCACTCAGTCCACAGACCCCAGGGAGGGAGCGGGGTTGTCGCCTCGGGTCGCGGCTAGGTGGGTCCGCCGTGAGTAGGGGCCCAAGGGCAAAGGCCCCTGGCCCGGGTCACACCCACGGTGCTCAGCGGCTGCGAAGGGAAGGACACGTGCGTTTGACTGCGGCAGAAACGGAGGCGGGACAAGGAGCTGCAGACCCAGGGCTGGGTCGGACGGGTCCTGGAGCTCCGGTGGCCGCGCGCACACGCGACAGCACGGTGGGGCCGTGAGGCCGAGCAGCCGAGGGCCGGGGCGGGCCGGGGCGCTCCGCTGAGCGCGCAGGGGCTGGTGCACAGGCGGGCCGGGGCGCTCCGCTGGGCGCGCAGGGGCTGGTGCACAGGCGGGCCGGGGCGCTCCGCTGGGCGCGCAGGGGCTGGTGCACAGGCGGGCCGGGGCGCTCCGCTGGGCGCGCAGGGGCTGGTGCACAGGCGGGCCGGGGCGCTCCGCTGGGCGCGCAGGGGCTGGTGCACAGG